>JAXDDX010000136.1:1125000-1130000 GCA_034670405.1 Hoplostethus atlanticus | reverse complement strand
TGCAGGCGCCCTTATCCAGTGCTGGCCAGACCAGAAGAAGTCCACGATGATCCTCTGTATCTCCTGAATCAGGTTCTCTGGTGGATGAAGTACAATGAGGCGATGCCATAAAGTCGAGGCGACCAGGTTATTAACAACCAGGACTCTCCCCCTATATGACAGCTGGGGTAGCAACCATCTCCATTTAGACAGTCTGGCACACACCTTCTCCACTACACCACCCCAATTCTGCCTCTGAAAGTCCTCTGTCCCTAAAAATACTCCCAGAACTTTCAGTCCTGCTCTCCCCCAGCTAAGACCCCCGGGCAGGCTGGGAACCGCCCCCTCACACCATTGTCCTACTTGCAAGGCCTCACTCTTCTCCCAGTTTACTTTTGCAGAGGAGGCCTTCTCGTAGATCCTCAGCGACTCCACTAACCCCTGAACATCCTGTTGATCCTTGATAAAAACATTAATATCATCAGCATATGCTGAGACTACCAGTGGTGGACTCTGTGGTAGCCCGGATAGGGAGAGCCCATTTAACCTATTCCTAAGCCTATTAAGAAGTGGTTCTATTGCCAAAGAGTATAGCTGTCCTGAAATTGGGCAGCCCTGTCTAATTCCTCTCTCAATCGGTATTAGACAACTCCACCCCCCACCCACCTTTACCATACAAGATACCTCCTTATACAGCAGCCCCAACCATGCCATAAAGCCCTCTCCAAAACCAAAAGCCCTCAAAGTAGAAAATAAGTATCTATGATCAACACGGTCGAAAGCCTTCTCCTGATCAAGGGATAAAATACCGACATCAAAATTGTACATTTTGCAAACGTCAAAACAGTCTCTCATTAAAAACAAATTGTCCATAATGGTCCTATCTGGGATACAATAAGATTGGTCCTTGTGCACTAGTATCTCCAAGTAGTCTTTGAGCCTATTGGCCAGGACCTTAGAAATCAGTTTATAGTCTGTGCATAAGAGTGCCACAGGTCTCCAGTTCTTAAGTAAGGCGAGGTCTCCTTTCTTGGGAAGAAGAGAGAGAGCTGCACGCCGACAGGAAGTCGGTAGTGAGCCTCTCTGGACGCATTCCTGCAGCACCTCCAGTAGGTCAGCCCCAAACCATCTCCAAAAATGTTTATAGAAGTCAGCAGGCAGCCCATCTATTCCAGGAGCTCGACCAGTCGCTAGCTGTCCTACTGCTGTTGTAAGCTCCTCCAGGGTGATGTCGGAGTCCAAGGTAGCGCGCTCATCGGCTCCCAGCTGAGGCAGCCCCTGAAGAAGCTCACCAGCACACTCTTCATCACAGTCCTCTGCTCTGTAGAGGGCGGTATAGAAGGACACTGTGTGCTTTCTCATCTCTGCTGGGTTCGTGGTCACTCTTCCATCTGGAAGCCGAAGACACGCCATCTGCTTGGTCTGGGACACCGACTTCTCCAAATTAAAAAAGAAGGAGCTTGGTGCATCCATATCCTTGATATTAATAAAACGTGCCCTTACCATAGCCCCCTTCACCCTCTCACTTAAAAACATGCCCAGCTCATGTCTTTTTTCCCTAATGTGTCACCCTCGGGGTTATTGTGTGCTGAAGATACACTCAATGTCACTGATCTCCTGCTCTAGAGTTGGAGGGTTCCCGACCCTGGGGGTAGAATGAGCAGTGTTGCTGACAGAAAAGAGGTTTTAGTCTTTTCCCACCCCCCCCATTGGCTTAAGGGTTCAAATTCCCCTTTCCCGTTCCCCCTAATCCCCAAAAAAAAACAAATTTTCACAAAACATCGTCCTGCAAAAAAGTTACTTTTAAAAAGCCCGTAAAAACTAGACTTTGTGCTAGGTGAGAGGTGTAAATCTACAGTGACGAGGGATGATCGGTGAAAAAAACGGGGTGAATGAAACTTTTAGAAGCCTTTAAAAACACTTGTGATATGTAGATTATCAACTGACTGCACTGACCCCGTATCTGCTACCCCAACCCCTGTGTACTGTCTAACCTGTGGGTGTCTACTCTCCTGCATCTACAAACCTAATTGAGTGATGATTTGATAAAAAGGTGGGGATTGTAAATGCGGTTCCCCATTGTCCCATCCAGTGTAAATTTTACTGTGCAATTCCCGTCCCCCCCATAACAAAACAATCCCTTTGCCCAAACTGGAGTGATTCTTTCAATTTTTAAAGTTTTCCAGCCTTTTTTAAACCCTGATTTGAAGCATAATTGATAAAACAAAAACTAATTCCCCTCTTCTAGCCCCACACCGGCCCTACCTTTCCTATCTCAGTGGTGGATATTAATGTATTCCCAAAAACCCGGTGGAAAAGAGTATGGGTGTTCCCGCCTAAAATTGGTCCCCTGATAAGAAAGTGTTGACCCTTCCACCAATGCCCCCCCTCAACCTCATTTTGTTTCACTGTGGTGTTTTTGAAGAAAAATGAATCTAGCTTTTTCGTTTTGGAAAAAAGTTTTAGAAAAAAATAGAGCCCCCTCTGCCTGTCCTCCCACCCTTAAAATTTTTAAAGACCCCCCCCTTAGCTATGCAAAGGAAAAAAGTTGAGGGAAAAAAAAAAACCTTTTTCCCAACCCCCCCCCTCCCTAGGGTCCCGGCCCCCCCTCGCTCCGCTCCCGGGGGTCTGCCAAAACCCATTCCCCCCGGGTTTACCGGGGGGCCTTTTGTACCACCGTGCCGTTCCCTCTGATTTTCCAGGGTATCCGTCTCATTTCCTCCCGTCCCCTTTTTCCCCCCCCCCGCTCCGGGGGAACCCCGCTTCCCTTTTTTCCCGGCCCCCGGGAGGGCAAGGACGCGTTTTGTCCCAATCCAACTCAAAAAATCTAGGGCCCGGGTCGAACACCATAAAAAACCCCCTTGCGTGCTTTATCCGGAAGGACACGTCAAGGGAGGTGAAGCTAGAAACATAAACACCTGCCGTCTGAAGGACTGGACATGTTTAAGCTTATCGTCCTACACCCCAAGCCAACAGTTTTAAAAGCGCTCGCTAACTTGCCGAAGCGCTGCAGCTCTCGCTCCAGCGCCTCGTTGGGATGAAGGGGGGGACCCCAGATATCGTCACCCTAGAGGAGGGTACAGCCAGCGGTGACACCTGTACAAATATATCGTTGAGGAAAACTCCATTTTCCACTAGCTGAGCAACAAAACGTTCCTCCTTCAAAAACACAACCACCGCTTTATTCATCCTAGACGCATAGGCTATATTCCCATGTCCAACTAAGTCACCCACGACTAGGAGAACTTCCTCCACCGTGACAGCTTGGTCGGTGAGAATCCGTACTCCATGGCGGAGGGAAAGGGACGACGTCTCCCGAGACGCCATCCCAACCCAAACCACTACACCAACAAACACAAAACTCCCTACAAACACCCAAAATAACAAACACCTAGATCATAAGTTAAAGAAAACAGTAGAAAGGCCTGTAACAAGCAGTACTCACTCAGACACCTCACTCACACACCCAACTCACGCACCCAACTCCCAGCATGCAAGACGCACAGAGAGAGAGAGAGAGAGAGAGAGAGCTATCCTCTTTCTTCTCTATAACTCATTTGTATCTTTTCCATTCTTTGTTTTGTACTGTTTTGACTTTCCTCCCGCTTGTGCAATCTGCATCACTTACTATTTTCTCCCTTCCTCGGCTCCACTCTCTCCCATTACCTCTCCCTGCTCCTCCTGTCTTTTCTCTCCTTGTTCTCTAGTAAAAATCGCTGCCTCTCCTCGCCTCTCCTCGCCTCTCCTCGGTCTTGCAGGTTTATTTTGGTCTTGTGCCTGTTAGCACAGTGTCCGGTGGTTGTCACCCTTCTCCACCCTTCTCTGTCTTTACCCTCTCCCCCTCTCTCCCTCCCTCCTCCTTCCATCGGCCCACATTTTCTTCCCCATAATCGTCATCTCCCCCCTTTCTCTTTTAATCACTTTTTCCCCGGGTAGTCAATTCCATCTCAGCCAACTGTGCCTTCTTCCAGGGATTTTTTGTTTTTTGTTTTTCCCTTTCTCTCTGCTGCTCCTCCTCACTCTGCATGTCACCTTTCCTTGGCTGTTTTGCAGGTCTATTTTCAGCAAGAGGAAGCGTACATTGGTGTTAGCCTGTGTGGTGGGGTGTATCAGTGCTGGGGTGCTAGGACTCACCCTGTGAGGTCACCGAGGGGTTACTGACACTGTGGAAGTATAATTACCCCAGCTGTCAGTCATACAGCAGTATATGCACACACACCCACTGCACACTTACATACACACACACACACACACACATACACTTTTGTGAAACCAGTAGGATTCTAATTATATGTTCGGATGTCAGGTACTGTGTGTAGGAATGTGGCTGCTGCTCCTGCTCAACATGTCGCTGTGTGGTGGCGTTCCACAATGAGAGCATTATAATTTGCGGCTAAAAATAGAGTTATCTGCTGTACAATATGTAAGTGTGTGGAATTTGTGTGTGTGTGTGTGTGTGTGATGTCGTATGGGTTATAAAATGATTGTGTTGTTTGAGGAAACCTTCAGAAAAGGGCCGCGGTAATGAGGGGGCCTCTCCAAAGCAGGGCTGATATCGTGGGAGGAACTTCTCTTATGAGGCTATACAAGGATAGTGGTAGGCGTGCTACAGTATAATACAAAATATCTGTAGGCCAGCGATTTGGTATTAACATGATGATGTGCAGCAATTTTAAATAGAGAGTCGTCTCTTTGGGGTATGGCACACACAGACACATCGTGGAGATACCCTGTCAGTCATCAGAGACATGCGTTCTGTTACTTTCTATTACTTTCTGCCATTTTATTCCAACTGTTAAATCATTAAAATGTCATTTCCCGTGTTCAACAGAGAAAAACACATTTTGGGTTGTTGATCGCAGCAGTTCGAACCAGACCGGTACCTAATTGTTATTCACCCGGTGCCAGTCTGCAGTGTCTACAGTGTTTACATTTGACAAAGCGATGCATGCACTTTCATTGTGTAATCAAATGTTTATTAAACTCCGTGCTCAAGTCAGCGTATGCTTTCGCGTGGCTCG
>JAXDDX010000136.1:1027500-1120000 GCA_034670405.1 Hoplostethus atlanticus | reverse complement strand
ATACATACTCATACTGCATGCATGCATGAACACACCTGTGTACGCCTGCACAAACACACACACGTACACAGACAGACACACGTACATGCAGGCTGTGCACACCAGCACACACTCGCAGAAACTCAGATACATGCACACAAGCACGCGCACACACACCTTCCCCATGCATGTACACGTTTTTCACTTCTTTTCATTTCTCATCCTCTTGTCACTGTTGGAAGTTGTTACATAACGGCCATATGACTAGATGGCACTAAAACTCCACAAACACCAACTTTAACCTCAGGAGACTGACGGAGAAAACGGAGAAAACACTCTTCTCTCTTCTCCCAGACTCCTGTCAGACGCCATCCTTTCAGCAAACATAATGCGGTTGATTTTGCATTTGGAGTTGTGAAGATGTCATCCAACTTCTTTATACAGATGCAAAGGTGTACTCTGTGGGAGTTTAGAGTTACATTTTCAGGTTTGTTCTGTTGTCTTTTTTGGTTTCCTCCAGCAGTTTAGATGATGTTGCTTTGACTGCATGTTTTTGTTTTGTTTTGGTGTATGCATCATTGTCTTTGTCTGGGCCTGTTTGCTAGTGCAAATTTGTGTTTGTGTATATGTGTGTATTTGTATGCTTAAGATAATATGTGTGTGTGTGTGTGTGTGTTTGTGGCTTGTCTTACCCTCCCAGCTGAGAAGCATTGCTGTTAATTACTGAGATTTAGAATGTCAGATGTGTTGCTGGGGCGATCCTGGGGCCTTATGGGATGTTAATACCATCCGAACGCAGCAGGAAGTGTGTGTGTGTGTGTGTGTGTGTGTGTGTGTGTGTGTGTTGTGGCTGTGCGTATCCATACTGTTATGCACATTTTGCAAAGTCAAAGTGTAATCGTAGTGTATGTTTTGTTAAGGCAAGCTCCAGAGAGATAGATAATGCCCTCTACTAGAGGTAACAAATCCCTGAGCGGTAAATGCAGCGAGCAGAGAAATCTATCGAGTTAAAGAACTGGACAAAATGGCCTCAAAATCCATTAAGGAGGGAACACTTTTTTTCTGAATACAGAATAAGTTTTTTTAAAGGAGAGTGGGTGCCCAACTCACATCTATTACTCACTTCTACTATTTTGCCATATACATATATATATTTTTACCTGCCTGCTGTATCTCTGGACACATCCAACATGAGTTTAAGGAATAAACAGAAGTCGTATGGAATATTGAATCAAATATTGAGATTATGACTGTGTGTTTTTATGAATGCATGCATGCACATGTCTGTCTGTAAGTGTGTTAATTACTTTATTCATGTCTCTACAGAATTTGTATATGTGTGTGTGTGTGTATGTATGTGTGTGTGTGTATGTGTGTTCCCCCATTCTCAGCTCTGCAAGTGCTCATTTATGGTTTTCCAAACGTTTGTTTTTTTAATCTACTGCACTTCAAAGGGGCACATGGAGAGCTAGGGGCTGTCTAGCATATGGGCTCTAATTGAAGGAGAGACAGACAGACAGAGAGATAAAGAGAGGGAGAGAAGGTTGGGGGGCGGGTTAAAACTGGCATACATTTTACCTCAGTGCAGTGAGACACTTTACCGCCATGCAAAACCCTGCAGCAGAGAACAATCACCACAAGCTGTTCAGTGTGTGTGTGTGTGTGTGTGTGTGTGTGGGTGTGTGTGTGTGTGTGTATGTGTGTTTTGTCGTTAGGGCTGCCATAAGCTGGCAGTGAAAGTGCCATCTGTAAAATGCACAATACACACATAAAGACACACACACGCACACCACACTCACACACACACACACACACACACACACACACACACACACACACACACACACATAAAAACCTAAACTCACACTTCTGTTACCAGCTTTTCCAGCATTACCCACCAGCCCTTTGCTAGTTGGAGGGAAAATGTCAACCAGCTCAAATGCACACACACACACACACACACACACACACACACACACACACACACTAGACACATACTCTAACTCTCTCTCTCTCTCACACACATACACACACACACACACACACACACACACACTAGAAAAGTCCTTGCAGCATTTCATGAATGAGGCATCAGAATTCAGAGCCACGCCGCACATGTCAACCTTAATTCAGACACAAATGATATTGAGGAGGTGGAAGAGGAGAGGAGAGGGAAGGGGAGGAAGAGGAGGTAGAGGAGTAGAAGGAGGAAAAAAAGAGGGGTTGAAAGTAGGTGCTACAGAAGGGGTTGAGAAATCATGTCATTATGTAGCCAAGGTGAAGCTGGACTGAGTAGTCGAACAGATTGAGTGGACAAGGAGGAGACAAGGAGTCAGAGATATGAGCTCATAATTCACTCTCAGTTTCTCTACATGTGTGTGTTTGTGTGTGTGTGTGTGTGTGTGTGTGTGTGTGTGTGTGGGATCACGTGTACATACAAATCACATGTGATTTGCAAATTGTGTGTGTTTGTGGATGTGCGTATGTGAGCGTATGTTTTTGTGTGTTAGTGAATGTCCATTTTTTTTGTGTGCATGCTTTTATGTATGTAGGGAGGTTTGTGTGTGGCCTTGGGGATGAAAAAAAAACATTTCTGGAGTTGTGATGAGTGCTGTCGCCCCTGTGCAGAGAGAGATCAGGGACACACAAGGCTGTGGGTATGCTTCTCTCTTCTTTACATGCCTCAGGTGAAGGAGAGAGAGAGAGAGAGAGAGAGAGAGAGAGAGAGAGAGAGAGAGAGAGAGAGAGCAGCCACACACTTAAATAAAATGTTTCAGTTTAATTCAAAACCCAGAATCATGAAGAGGTCTTTTGTTGGGAAATCCTCGTCCTTGGATACACTGTGTGGAGGAAGTAGGTTGAACATTGGTGGGTAGGCTGGAAAGATGGTGAGGAAGGACGCGACGAAGCCAGAGAGAAGGGAGGAGGGAGAATAATCAACTGAAGAAGATGGAGACAAGAGAGAGAAGAGCAGTGGACAAAACAAGAGAAAGACAGGGAGCAAGTAAGTAAAAGACTGCGACAGAAGAGGGAAAAGACAGAGAGAACATGGACAGAAATTGAAGAAGAAGAGAAAGCCAGGGAGAATGGACAGGAGAAGAGGAACAGAGAGAAAACAGCAGATGAAAAAGGGAGAGAACGTGTAGGAATGGAGTGATGAGAGTAAGACGGCTGGGTGTGGGAAAGTTTACTGTTTGAGAATGTCAAATTATGAGTTATACTAACTAATGACACCCACCCATGATCATTCCTGGCCAGCTCTCATTTAGACCCCCCACCAGTCTCACCACAAGCTTTCAGCGCCACTATTTTGCTTCCACGTCAAATAGGCTGCACACGCGAGCCTTCGACTGCGCGGTGTTTCTGTACTTATGGTGTATCAGGACTCTGAATGGAGCCCAAATTGAGCTCATTCTCCAGTTCAAGTATCATTTTAAATTCATATAATTTCAAAATGGAGCCAAATTTTTTAAGAAATTCAGAATTAAATTGGATTTTTTTTTTTTTTACAATGTTTTATGTGTGAGTATTATGAGTGTAGATAACTACGTACCAGTTCAGACAGCAATTATATCAGTGCTAGACCATAGAGACCCAATTTATCTGCATGCAACGGCATCCACTTTAAAGCTGTTTATGCAGCATAGTACCCTCTGCTTCATCAGAGATGATGGCTTCACACACGTTATATATCGTGTTAGAAGTTCATTTGCGCATCTCTTGCTGCAAGCCGCGAGCAGCGCTGCCGACTGCCTAAAAAGCTGTAGGAAGTGGTGCATTATCTCATATCCCGCTTACAATTCAGAACAGTAACTCGAGGATGTGTATTTTGGAAATATCAGATATCCAAACACATCTCTGCCAATCTGCCTTTGGCTATTATTATCCATCCTCCAAATTGGAACAAACTTTACAAAATGATCAAGTCACAGTTCAAAGAGGAGCCAAACAATTGTTCCTCTTTCAGCTGAGTATTTTATATAATGTACATTTTTGTTTGGTTTCTTTCCATTTTGTCTGAACTGTATTTCTGGCACTATGCGGTATTTATTTATTTTCATTCATTGCACAGGCCCCACTTACCAATACTGTAGAGAACACTCAGTGGAATCTGAGTGGGGTTTCTGTCTCAGTTGAAACTGAGGATCTGTTACCACACATTGTCTAGGTAGAAATACAGCAGCATGATCAAGGCTGGAGTCACGATAAGAGTGGGGAGGGGTGGTGTTGGACAGAAAAGTAGGGTCCTACACACACCGCCTCTGTAGCTGTTGGTACGTAGGCTAAGTAGACTAGTTGTGACAAATGTGAGTTATAGTTGTGGTGAACTATGGTGGTTCTGATATAACTTATAAAGTATCTCTCTCTCTCTCTCTCTCTCTCTCTCTCTCTCGTTAGATATTATATAATACAAAATATCTATTCATCAAGTCACTCAAAATCATCCTCCACATTGCTTGAGCAGCACTCGTATTTAGTCTACTGTAGACGCTGATGTACACAAATATATTTTAAGTTACTGCAATGACGCTGCTCTAGGTTTGATAACCTTTAAAATGTGAGCAAAAAAAAACTGAGAGAAAGATAGAGAGGCAGGAGAAGAGTGAACAGAAATAGAGACACAATAAACCGAACAACACAACAATATACTGTAGGTACGATAAAGGGAAAAACCAAGGGGAAGAGGAAAGGAGAGGGCCAGATAGAGAGGAAGACTCAGGCATTTCCAGATGATTCTAACCTTCACACGAGCCAGGCACCATGACTGATAGCGGAGTTTAACCGGCAACCTTCAGATTAGCCAGATGCTATGACTGATGGAGGGAGTTTAACCGACATGCTCTCCTCCCTTCATCCATCTCTCTTTAGCTGATGGAAAAAAGCTGTGACACAGCCTCCTGTTTTCCCCCCATATATCCTTCCCCTGCCTTCGATTGCCCTTCTCATATTTCCTGACTGATGTCTCTTCTCTGCTATTTCTCTGTCATTCCACCTGAATGTATTTTCCTCCTTACGGCGGGGTGTGAAAGATGTCAACAGAATAACTGACCGAAGGGGAAGTGTACTACACTAATATAATGCTAATGGTGCTGTGAGAATGGTTGAATTGCTGTCAGGTGAAAGCTTTTAGAAACAGTTGAGTTTGACATCCGGAATTTAGATCAAGGGGTTGATCCAATTCCAATACATCATTTATATATTATGTATATATCTATAGATATGTATAGATATATGTGTGTGGATGTGTGTGTTTCATTTTGGGATGAAACTGTTCACGTCAAACTTTGTTTTATACCACTTAACTTCTGCATGGAGACCCTTAACGAGAGAAAGCTGATGTCAAGTCTCCCCTGTGACTTTGGCCAATCAGGTTGAATTATGACCAGCGCTGATTGGTTTAGTCCAAGGAGAGTCTCAAGTAAGTGACATTTAGTGTTTCATCTGATAAATAAGCAGCTCCCTGCCGGACGATCCCTCAAACATATCACTGACCCTGAAATCACTCACTTCCTGTATGTCACTCCGGATACTCGGATTCCCAACGCTTCATCTTGTTTGTCTTCTGACCTTTCCTGTTCCCGCCCTCTGTTCTTTAATCTGTGTGTGTCTGACTCACCGGTGTCATACCCAAGCATAACAGACATTTTTTTTTTTTTTTTGCTTTCTAAGTTTCAGGAACAAATAGAAACAAGTTCACAGGCACACGATCTCAGCCGGGCAACACTGTGTGAAAGATTCGAACAATAATAAGACCTGCTGTACTTTTAACAGTCGTTGTAATAGAGACGGATGGGGAAACTAAATGAACAACAAGGAGGACAGCGGAGGAGGGTGACAAAGGGTGATTCATGCCTGTAGTGAAGAGTACGGAGAGCGAAAGAATGATTTAGGTGCAAAAAGAGGAAGAGAGATTTTCCTTGTGCTGGGGGAATTGGACAAACAGCTATTAAGAGAAGCACCGGCTCTGCTGCCGGATCTCACCTCCCGCCACACTTTCTTTTCCTCTTCTCATCGGCTTTTTGGACAGGCTTATTTCTTGCCCTTCTCCGCTGAGGATATCTGCTATAGAACGTTCCAGATCCAGTGATGGCAAGGCTCAGGAGAGCAGCCAGCACCTCAGACACAACTGCTGCTGTCTGTGTGTGTGTGTGTGTGTGTGTGTGTGGGTGTGGGTGTGGGTGTGGGTGTGTGTGTGTGTGTGAGAGAGAGAGAGAGAGAGGAAGAATAGAAATAGGCACACACATGTACACACACACACACACAGATTTCAGCAGACACAGATGCAGAGAAGTCTGCCAGATCAGGGTCAGTCAGCTGTGAAATTCCTGTGATTGGTGTCTCTTTGCTCCACTGAGGGTATGCATTTGTGTGCGTGTGTGTGTGTGTGTGTGTGTGCGTGTGTGTGTGTGTGTGTGTGAACATGTGTGTTACTATACATATATATCTACATTTTTGCCTGCATTCTTGTGTGTGTTTGTGCATGGTTGTCCATCTCTGTGTGTGTGTGTGTGTCCTCGTTCAGGAGTGTGTGTGGCCCTTGGCTCCCTGTGCCTCTGAATGTGTGAATGCATTTGTGTGTGACGCCTCACTGTGGCGCCTCTTCATCGCAGACAGAACATGGCGCCTGTTTCCCACTGACACATGTCTCCCTGTCAGTCCGTGTTATCGCCTTGGTTTCAGCGCTGTCCTGCCACTCACATGTTTTCCTCTACTAATGGGCAGGCGTTAAAGCTAAGCTGCAATCTGCATCATTGGATTGTGCATGTGCAGTGTATGTATGTGGGAAGGGGAGTGGGGAGGATCTTTTTTTTTTTTTGGAGTATAATTAGAGCTTGATTAGTGTTGAGATAGGCTTAGCCTTTCAAACGACCCAATTACCACATGCAAAGAGGGTACGGGTTATTTTTGCGTTCTCTCTCTCTCTCTCTCTCTCTCTCTCTCTCCCTCTCTCTCTCTCACACACACCAACACCCATATGTGCTTGACACACGCCCTGATCAGAGTAGAGTTTGTGTATTTTTAATGGGCCAGTATGCTGTGTGCTGAACAGATGTCACAACGCCAGGCCAGGGGCTGAGGGGCTGAGGGGCCGAGGGGCCGAGGGGCCGAGGGGCCGAGGGGCCGAGGGGCCGAGGGGCTGAGGCAGAGAATCAGACCACTGAGAGCAGCAGGCGGTGGGAAATAGACCACATAAGATCAGTGCTAATTATAACCTAGATACCTTGAAAAATAGCTTTCAAGCTAGTCCTCTCGGACTTGTTAAACAGCCTAGATACCATTTACTGCTGTGCAATTAAAGGTGCTTCATGATTGTGAACATCCACTATTCATTCTGATTTTAGCACCAAATTTACCACCCAGATTTCTACACTTCTCTGAAAAAAGCCCATTTAAAAGGTGGTGTATGATTATAGAACATGATTATCTCCACACCAGTCCCAATATCAATCGAAATGAGGTGTGCAGCAGGGATGTACCACTGTATCAAGTTACTCCTACGTTGCCTGGTCACCCAGTGATGTGCTTGCAAGGCTTTTTTTGAAATTTTGTTTGGGGTCAGACAAAAGTTCCAAGAGTAAAGAAAAAAGTCATTCCTCGGCCGTAGAGAATCAGAGATGCACAGCCTGCACTATTGACCTAAATTCTCCAGCCTCCAATATGAAGATGGATGTAATGGTTGTGTACTATATTTCATGAGAGGGGAGGATTAGGTGGTGTGGAGATATTTCAGCTGTGTCTTTCAGGCAATGACGCCATTTAAATCTCTCATTAACTCCACCAGAGATTTATCACCATTTGAATGAGCAGCACTAAATGATCTCTGGGATTATGGTAAGCTAAATCAACCACCAACAAGAGAGGAGCAGCATCTATCCTGAGTGTCTGAGCTCGCCGTCATCCCTCCTGCACCCTTTCTCACTCTCTCTCTCTCGCTGCTTTTATTCATTTCACATACACAAGTCTGTCTCACGACTCTCTCTCTCTCTCTCTCTCTCTCCTCCCCATTTCTCTCTCTCTTTCTCTTTCTGTCTTGCTGAGTTTCTGATGAATCCTGCTGCTGCTGCTTAATTAGTGTGGAATCATACATGCCCATACGTGTGAAGACATTTGTTTATGTCTCTGTGTGAGAGTGTGTGTGTGTGTGTGTGATTAACTTAAGTGTTTTTCTGACTCACCTTGGAGAAGGTCATAGCCGACAGTCACAGTTCTATGCAGAGCAGACAGACATTTACACACCTACCTATATAATGGTCTGCGCTTTGCAGTAGATCCCTGTCAACCCCATCATCCTTTTTTTAGCTACAGACTCGCATCGCTCTGTTCCCTTTCCCTCCCACACCGCCATGCTGTGCCTTTCTCCCCTGCCTCGGCTTTCATGTTTTAAGAGCTACTCTTTTCTTTTGAGTATGATATTGCCCATTCCTCCCCCGTCTGGCTCCCCTCCTCGGCGTCTTTCCCCTTCCGCCCCCTCTACATTCCTCAGTCTGTTACTTTCTTCTTGTGTTTGCGAGGGTGAGTGGCAGGTGTCTCCTCCAGATGCCATGTTGTAGTTGAGGGGCGATTGTGACAATGGCCTGACAGGTGTATGTGTGTTTGGTTGAGCGTGTGTGTGTGTGTGTGTGTGTGTGTGTGGGTGTGCGCAGATAATGATTGGTGTTAAGGGATGGGAGAGAGATGGGGTAGTAAGACAGCTCTTGTAATTGAACTCTGGCTGTGCTTGATGAAGCTTTCAGCAAATATCCAAGACTGGAAGCTAAGATGAGAATTTAGAAAAACAACCAGCGGGGGGGGGGGAAAGAGAGAGAGAGAGAAAGAGAGAGAGAGAGAGAGAGAGAGAGAGAGAGAGAGAGAGAGAGAGAGAGACAAACCTGAGAAACCTGGTCAAAAAAGCCAGACTTGCTGAGCGAGACAAACTCGAGTATAAACACAATCATGAGTCATACTGTAGAGAAACGCGGAGGAGGTAAGGATTTGATCAACCTATATGATTATGGTCAACATGCTGCTCTTTGGAATCATGAAAGAGATCAAAATTGATTTCCAAGTATTTGGACAGCAACACATTTTTGATGTTGTGGTATTGCGTTCACTTTTAAGGCATCAAAATATACAAAGACCATGAGGTTGAACACACACACACACACACAGCCACAGTTATTTATTTTTTCTTTTGTACTGTACTGTAGTTAAGCACTCAGATTTGCAAACCATTAAAAAACGGCAAACTTCGGAGAACTAAGCAGCATTCTGCTCTTTATGATGCTAATGTGGTATGGAGCAAATGGTTGACTAAATCGCTGTAAAATTAAAAGGTATCAAAAGAGCTTAAAACCGTTGCACCCCTGCAGTGGAGGTTAATTATAGACATGGATCACTTTACTTGTTTACGCTCATTCATTCTCCTACTGAACTTCATGGGGAAATACATCACAAGAAACAGAGTGAATGATTAGCTCTTTAGCATGGGGGGGCTTGGCGGGTTGAGGGCTGGTGTGATACCTCAGCCACTTGCAGTTATTTATCCATCCATACACTCCAAACTACTCTAGAGTACAGAGCAGAACACAGTCTAAAACCTACAGTAGTATACCTAAGGATGAAATGAATTGCAGTAAAGATATAATAATTGAAAACAAGGTATGAAGTTTGTTGGCATCAAAGGGTTAGAGAGTTTTAGAGGTTAGAGGTTTTTGGTAGCAACTATTTTTTAGTAGACACAGAGAGAAAGAGAGGGAGAGAGTACAAAAAGTGCTGAATGTGAGAATACCGTTACACGGAAATCTTTCAATCTTTCATAATTTGAAATCCAGAGAGATAAGAGTATAGAGGTAAACACCTTTTTGAGCTCAGTGTGTTACTAGGTAAATCTGTGTTTTGGTGAAGAATTCCATGTGTCTATCAGAGACCGGATGCTGGCAAGAGATTTGCTGCCCCTTGTGTCAGGGCCACATGGCAGTCAGCAGCTTTAACCGTCTGATAGCATCATTTCCATCTCTCAATCTATAAACTTTTAAACACCATCAGTTAATCTCTGAGCAGAGATGTATGCGCACAAATGCAGACCCTCTCCCACAGATGTGCTCAAATGCATCCAGTTAGAGATACAGTTAGACGCTCACAAGCAACCAAGGACACACACGCAAACACACACACACACATGCACAGACAAAATATTATCTTCAAGATGAATGGAAGAGATGGTTGAGATAGGATATAGATGGAAAAATTCAAAGGACCAAAGAGGAGGGAGAGAGAGTAAACAGGTATAAAAGGTCATACGGTCATACTAATATGTACAAAATAATAAAGTAATAACATTTCTTGAAAATGGCAAATGGTCTTTGATTTTGTGCAAAATCAAATCGAAATTACTCAAAGTTTACTTTTGCAAGGCCAATTCTCAAGGATTTGGGGCAAAGGCTGCTAACAAAAGGTTCTCCATGAAGAATTGGTTTTGTACTGCACCGTTGCAGTTCTTGAACTCTTGTGAATTTCAGTTCAGTTTTCAGCGTTTTTCTTGTTTAATTCTGGGTAAGCCTCTATGGTGCGTTAGGGAACTCTCTTCTGTGCTGCTGGAACATCTCTCCCTGCAGCAGAGTGGCACTGGGGAGGGGTTTGGTGAACGGGATGATGTGTGTATGTGTCAGGATGCTATCATATACCTGTAAAATTATACAAAATGACGCAATGATATGATCTATGTGGATAACCTTCCAAATGACCTGTTATTACAGTCTATTATAATCAGTAGAGAACCCCAATACAAGAGGATATAGATATGGGTTAACACCAATATCAGTGTGTGGAAGTGGGTGTCAAAATACTGTATATCAGTTTAGCCTTTGAGACATTTGAAAAAGAGACCTGAGAGAACAGCATCTAAATGAGATGATGCTAGATCAATTTCAATGACCCGCAGTTCCTTTATCTTAATTGGCAAAATGCAATTTATATCAATATGGAATTATAATGTTGGTCCCCATCTGTAATCATAAAGCCACTATGATAGATTATCACCATTAGCAACACTAGATTTAGCTTATCGTTTAGTAGGCAGTGGATTAACAGAGTTGTTCAGAGTTCATCATTTTTATTTCAGAGATAATGCAATTGGACACAATAATGCAGTATAATATTGAATGAACATTATTACTAAAATAAAAAAAAATTCAGTACAAGCTTAGGTAGGGCGGCACCCGGGCGCCATCCATTGATGCCGGCGCCATCAAAAAATAATAAAATGGAATGCATTGAATGCATATGTAACAGTATCACACAAACACATAAACACAAACACACAGAAAGAACAGGAAATTGCTGCTTTTTACCTAATTAACAGACACAGCAGGCGAGGGTAGAGCCAGCCCATGGAGATAAGGCTGGGGAGGAAGGGAAGTGGAAGTGTTCTGGAAAAAGGAAGCACAGAAGCATGAAGGAAAGGGCAACGCAGATGGACAGATAAAGCAGAAGAGTAGCAAAGAGGAGGAAAGAACAGAGAGATAAAATCATGTTTAAACCCCCGGGGACAGCTTATAACAATAACATTCTACCATTCAACGCTATAGACAGAAAGTGAGAATAGTCAGTGTGAAACAGATAGTTCGAGAAAGAGGATGGGGAGAGAGGAAGAGGAAAAGGGACTGGACATATAAATGTTATATAAAAATATAACACGTTTGGAACAACAAAAAAAGAAACCTTCCGATATAGTATCTAAAAAGTGATTCAAATCATGGGTTCAAAGAGGGTTGTAGCATGTGTGGCACTGTAAAACAGCCTTACTAATTATTACTAATATCATCATTATTTAATATGTATTAATTATTATTTAATGGTTAAGTATCAGCTAATAAATGATTAGTTAGTTTCCTAATTTTCTTTTACTAATGGCATAGTGTACATTAATTAATCAATAATAAATGACATAATCATATTGGGTCATAATGGTTAAGAAATGTAGTCAATGATTTTTTTTATCATCTTTGCTAACAACCTGTTAGTATCATTTGTTATTATCCAGGTTAAACACTTTTAAATAATACATATTTATAAATTCTTAACAAATATGTATTAAAAAGGTATTATTTGGGCCCCTATTATAAAGTTGCAACTGACAAATACAATGATTAGTAAGACAATAAAACATACGTATATAATTATTTATATATAGTTTATATATAACTGATATAATCCTTTATATAGTTTTTATGTATATAATTATGATACAGATAATAAATTATGAATTTATTTATGGACATGTCATTAATGAATTATTACATTTTGTGCACTGTATAATTTATTATTAGTTAGTAAAAACATAGGAAATTAGTAATCAATTAGTTGTTACTTAACCATCATTAATAATTAATATATATATATTAATGTTTAATTCATGTATTAATGATGATTACTGTTAAATGGTACAGTAAAGGTGCAACACTCTCTCAATATCCCAAAACAGATGTTTGTTAGTTAAAAACGAGCTGGCCTTCATCAGATCCTGTTGCTGGAGCACGAATCTCCTTCCCACTATTTCAAAGTGTTAGCAAGACAGGAGAGAAACAAGAGAGAAGAAAGGCTGTCATGGTGATTGTGGTCTGGTATGTTTTTGGCACTGGGCCTGATGTTGATGAAAAGGTCAGCCTTGTCAAATACAAGAGACACTGCTCCCACAACATGTTGCAGAGGAAAAGCCACATATACAGAGAAAGACACACAAACACACACACACACACACACACGTTCTCTTACATGTGTGTACATGGGTATACAAGTGTGTGTAGCTACACAAACACATGCAACATATGCTCTCCCTTTCCTCTGTCCCCAGTTAATTTTTCAGGTCATGTTTTCTTTACAGTGCACCAATGTGGCCATCTCTCTCTCTCACACACACACACACACACACACACACATGCACTCTCTGCACTGAGAAGGTTAGACACGTGTACTCAGAGGATGTTCATATTGTTCAATCCTCCTCCTTGTTTGATCTCTCGCTCTCTCCCTCTCTCTCCCTCTCTCTTAATCCCGCTCTTTGCCCCACCCTGTTTGGAAATTCCTCCCAAGAGCTCCATGTCTCCATCCCTTTTGCCACTCTCATCTTTTCCTCCTTTCCCACTGTCTCTCTCCAGCCCCACAACACATCAAACACTGGATTGAATCAAGGCGGAAAATAAATAAATTAATGGAAAGCGCGAGACTGGGGGAATCTGAAAACAAAAAGTAATATCCACTTCACAGGCACGCTCTGGATGCTTTCTGCTTCATCCTCCTCTTTCTTTCCCTCCTTCCCAGCTTCCCTTATTGTGGGAATGTATTACAGGTGTGGTGCGTGTTCACTTGTAAGCAAGAGAAAAATTGATTTTCTGTCGCCTTTAGAGGGTAACCGAAGGATATAACACTGTGCAGTGTGTGATAGGATGGTGTGTGTGTGTGTGTGTGTGTGTGTGCTATAGTGGAGGTTGGTCCAAAGAACACATCAATAAGAATGTGCATACTATCACAGTCACACTACGACGCCATAATATAACACACACACACAAACAAACCACATCCACTGCTGCTGAGACACTACCTCTGTTTGTACCATACCAGTAGTGGTGTGTGTTTGTGTTTCTGTGTGTGTGTGTGTGTGTGGTGGTAGCAGTCTTAGTTTTTACTGTTTTATGGTCATCTGTGCCCTACAAAACATGGAAAAGTGTGGGTTTGGGGTTAGTTTGAGACAGTGTGGGCACGTGGTCATGAAGGTTAAGGTTAAGAGATAACACGTGTGTGTTCATGCATGGCGTGTGTGTGTGTGTGTGTGAGTTTTGTGTCAGCACTGTAATTTCTCTGCACTGAACCGTGCCTATTGTTGTCTTAGTAAACGGAGAGCAATGAGTGTTTCGTTCAAGATGCTCCTGATAACAGAAGCTCTGCTGCATGAATTCAATTAATTGTACTTTCCCCTCTCTCTCTCTCTCTCTCTCTCTCTCTCTCTCTCTCTCATTTTCATGCCCTCTCTCCTCTGGTCTCTTCTATTCCTCCTACGTCCTTTCCTTTCCTTTCCTTTCCTTCTCCTCCCTCCTCTCAGGTTGTGGTGGGGTTGAATTGCTGCTGGTGCTCTGTGGCCTGGATCTCTCTCTGCCCTGCCCACGCCACTGTATCTGCTACACCCAACCCAGCACCGTCTCCTGCCAGGCCCACAACTTCCACGCCGTGCCCGAGGGCATCCCCGCCCAGAGCGAGCGCGTCTTCCTGCAGAACAACAAGATCCAGCGCCTGCTTCGCGGCCACTTCTCCCCCAACGACCGCCATGCTTGTGGCTCTACTCCAATAACATCTCCTACATACAGCCCTCCACATTCCACGGATTTGATCGCCTGGAGGAGCTCGACCTCGGGGATAACCGCCACCTGAAGGCCATCGCTTCGGACACCTTCCAGGGCCTGGGCCGGTTACACGCCCTGCACCTCTACCACTGTGGCCTGATCAGCCTGCCTCCGGGGATCTTTGAGGCCCTCCATAATCTCCAGTATCTCTACCTACAGGTATATGGATATTAGACTCTTTATCTTAGCATCTGCAATCACAATAGCACTAGAGCATAATCTGCCCATCGGCCTGGCGCAGCACTTACTGCCTATGAATTGGGTACTGATCAAATGATAGCTGTTATCCTGAGTGCAGGGAAAAGATCGCAAAGCACCCCTCACACCACAGCCTGCTGTAGCAACCCCTCCCTTCTGCAGCCAACCACCTTAGGAAACCACTATAGGAATTTGAATCCCGGGAGAGAAAAGCCGCCACTGTATGAAGAGGTTCTCATATGTATGACTTTTAACAGGAAAGTCAATTGATATTGACATTGCATTAGCGGGGTAAAGGTTACACAGTGTATCGACCCTGTGGAGAACAATGATGTCAGGAGCATTCGCTACAAACATCAATACCTTATAAAAATGTGTTTATAATGTGCAGCATTGTTTAAAATGATCAAATGTTTAAATACAGAACATATGTTGACTTTATTTTGTTTTTTACATGTAGGATTGGGCAAATCTGTCTGCCCTCTCCCCCTCATCTCTCTCTTATCCCACACTTTTTAACTCATGTTTCCCTCTTTCCTCCTCTCCCCACTTCCCGGCAGGACAACCAGTTAGAGTTCCTGGAGGACGACCTTTTCATTGACCTGCTGAACCTCAGTCATCTCTTCCTGCATGGCAACCGTTTGTGGAGTCTTCACCAGAACACGTTCCGCGGCCTGGGGGTCTTGGACCGCCTACTTCTCCACCAGAACCGCATCCAGTGGGTCGACCACCAGGCCTTCCACGACCTGCGGCGTCTCACCACCCTCTACCTGTTCAATAATTCCCTGACCGAGATGTCCGGCGCGTGCCTGACTCTGCTGCCGGCTCTAGAGTACCTGCGACTCAACGACAACCCCTGGGAGTGCGACTGCAAGGCCCTGTCGCTCTGGGATTGGCTGCGGAGGTTCAGAGGCTCCACCTCCTCGCTAGTGTGCATGTCGCCCCCAGAGCTGGCTGGGAAGGACCTGAAAACACTGAAGAAGGAGGAGCTGCCCAGCTGCTTGTCGGGAGAGGGGCGGGCAGATGGCGCTGGTGGGGAGACGGAGCCGGGAGAGTCCTTGAACCACCTGAACCGCCACCGAAACCACCACAACCACCATCAGCGGCCGTATTTGCCCCACGGGGACCAATACAGCCTGCCCTCGCCCTCGCCCCTGCCGCGGCCGCCAAAAGGAGGCCGCAGAAACTGTACTCGCCGGGGCCGCAAGGGGAAAGGGGAGCTGAACGAGGTGCAGGTACTGAGGGAGGGGGGAGACAAAGACTATACTCCAGATGGAGGTAAATACGATCTGTCTGCCTCGCCAAGGAGGAAGAACAAATGCATCCCCAGAACTTCTGTCGGCCCTCCAAGCGGGGTCCAGAGAGCCAATAATAAAGCAGCGTCCCCGCTCGCTGATTTCGTTCTCTGTTTCCCATTGGCTCTGCTGCTGTCGCTCACTTCTGTGATCCTCCGCTGAGACAGGAAATGGGGCGTTTGTTATTGCTGATGATGCAACATATTGATTCACTCTTCTGACCAACCCTGCCCTGGCTCTTGAACGACGCATGTGTTTCTAACTGTGTGTGTGTGTGTACATGACCGTGTGTAAAGAGCATTATCCGATATCAGCTGTCATAGTATCCCAGTGGTATTAGAGCAGGGATCTTCACGAGTCATAAAACAAAACGCGAAAAAGTCAGGGAAAACAATTTTAGTCCATCACTCTTTGATGATGTCACCAAGGGAACAACAGGAAAACATTACACTTGTCTCACTGACGCAACGCTCTTGAGACCGTGGCATTGATTAATTCACCGAATTGTATGTACTTATCCCAAAAAAGAATTATACAGCCACACAAAGCCAATGATTCATCCAAACGAGAGGGAGAACAACACACAACCAGGATAAAAACAGTTCAAGGCTCAGTCTCTGTGTATAGCCCCTCTACACCCAATAGTACACTCTCAATACACCCTCCAGCTGTCATTCATGTGGAGGCAAAGACACATAATAGGCACACTGTCTCTATGGTACCTTAAAACCTTGCAACAAAAACACCGCAAAGACAAGTGGCGGTGGAATCGGTTGTTATGAAGAGTTGCAGCAGTAGCAGCTGCTATACATCCGCTACATCCACTAATAAGCAGATTTACTTCCACGTCTTACGGCAGGGTGATCTCACTTTTAACCCATATCTGCAGCTGAGGCCATTCTGTACAACACATCATCATCGGGGGTTGTGATACTGTCTGTGTAACTGACAACACTTCAAAATAGCCTCGTGCAAACAGTGTCCATTCCCCCTGTTCTGGCTTCACAACAAGCAGAAAGCCATTCAGAACTAACTAACTAATCACGATCAGAGCCAAGCTGTCACAGTGAGTGGGTGAGTGGGTGGGTGAGTGAGTGTATGAGGCATGTGTCCACTAAGGAGACCACTAAAGCCATGCTAATAGAAAGAGATGAGATAGTAAGAGTGCCTAAGTCGAGCCAGTGGCCAATGAGGGTGTACTTTAGTGGTCAAAGATGGTTTAACTTACTCTTCAACCTCATTGGCTACATGATAGAGGTCTCAAGGAGCATGGAGGTTCAAGCCCAACCCAAATGGGCCAACGGTGAGCTGATAACAACGTGAGCCGTGATTCCCCAGAAACTGTCATGCACTTTTCTCTGCCCAGGAAACAAGTGGAGTGACAGGTTTTAAGCTTTTAAGCGAAGAGGGACTACATAGTGATGATCATCAACAATCAAATGTGCCAGATTGAATCCACCACTCATTTGGTAGGCCCAAATCAGGGAGGAGTGCTGATGACCACCACAACAACACAATATTAATTCCTGCATTGTGGTGAAGATGGAAAATGAAAGCAATTCAGAATCTGCGATGTCCAACCATCGGGCAAGGAGACTGACAAACTGACTACACCCTTTCTCTTTCTCGTCCTCTCTGGAGTGTTGCGTGTGCTCCAAAACCAATGGACTTGGACGGTTTGATTCAAATGCTGCTACGCCCCGTGGAGAGCGAGCCTCACAGTGTTGTCTGAGGCTCCGGGATTCTTCTTCAGGTGACTGATTCTTAACAGACTGAGGGGGACTGAGGGACACAGCGCCCCCCTATGAACTGGAGTGGTTCAAGCACACACACGCCCCCTAACCAAACCCTATCACTCACTTTCATAGCCTTCCTGTCCCTCACATACTAACCCCTCTAGTCCAGGGGGCCGCAAATCCTAGTTGGAGAACTATATTCTATAGATGCCGTCCAGACTTTTCACTTCAGCTCTGAACAATCCGCCTGAAGTCTCAAGTGCTTGATTACACTAGGTGAACCATGTATAGATACTCACGGACCGCCCCGGGTACCCTTTGGCATACTGCTAACTAGCGAGCGATGCTACCAGCCTCTCTCTTTACGTCTGATAACATGACGAAGTTATTCATTCTTACAACAGGAAAAGTCTTTTTGACAGCAGAGACAAGCCGGATATGCAAAAGATGACATGGCTAAAAATCATGACATGCTAACAAAAGCACAAAACAGGACGATTTGGATTTGGTTCACTGGCAATCGAAAATACGTGGGTTTTGGGATAGGAATCCAAGAGCGGGAGGCACATTTTGTACCCTGCTTGCTTGTGTGTTTCCTCCTGAGCCCTGCCTTTTCCGTGTGTATCTATTGTAAACGTCGGGGATGAACAAAAGCCTGTCAACTGGCGTCATTTTTCCTGACATGTAGGATTAGAGGCCCCTACTGGTGACCTTGTCTGTGCCGCTGTGAACCCAGAGGTGATGTAAAATTGACTTTGTGTCCGTTTGTTCGTGTGAGGGTGACTTTTGTAACAAAAAGAGAAAACCGACTGGTTTGTTGTGCCCCGGTAGCTCCGTGAGAAACCAGGGAGCTAGGGGGCTGCAACTTAGTTTTTTTTATTAATACTTCATTTTTTTTTTCTGTTATGTCTTTTCTTTTGTTTAGCTGACTCATTCCAGATAAACGGTACACTGTTCTGTCCCCCTCCTCCCCCTCCCCCTTTCTTTTCTATCCTTCTATTCATCCCTCCCTCTCCTGTAGCTTGCTATTTTCTTCCTCTCCTCACTCCCACCCTCCCTCTCTATCTGCTTATTCTCTTCTTCCCCGCCTCCACCTTCTCCTCTCCTTTCCCTCCCACCCCTCTTTGCTCCCTCCTTACCCCTCTATCTCCTTATTCTCTTCCTCTTCCTTCCTTTGTGCAACCCAAATGTTTTGTATGTGGTTATCAAACAATGCCAGACTCAAAAGCTGTTTATAAATAACATTAAACAGAAAAGTGTCCTCAAATGGCTGAGGTGGACTGTGTTTGTTTGCTTCCCTTTTGTTAGGGCGTGTGCGTGTGTGTGTGTGTGTGTGTGTGTGTGTGTGTGTGTGTGTGTGTGTGTGAGTGTGTGTGTGTGTGGCTAATAGACAGAGTTCCAAAATGAGCCCTGAGGCAGAATGATAAGGCAGTGAAAAAGGGCAGTAGGAATGAAAAATGGTTAAAAAATAAAAGGTAATGGAATAAGTACGTTCATCTCTGCTCAGAGAGAAACACGCCCACATTTAACCAGGATATGGTTCGGCTTCCTTCGTGTCCTAGTTTCACTCATACACTCAGCAGTCTCGTATGAAATATGCATCAGAATGAGCGTGTGCCACACACACACGCACACACACACACACACACACACACACCTGTCCAGCTGTATTAGCTTTGATGATGTGAGGTGTCTCATGTCAGGTCAAGGTGAGGTCAAATAGAGCACTAGCCTATGCTGCCTGTACTTTGAGTTTGTGTGTGTGTGTGTGTGTGTTTGTGTTTGTGCATTTATGTGTGCATGTCTGAGTGGGTTTCACTTGTGATTTTGTGCATGTCTGTGTGTGTGTGTGTGTGTGTCTGTATGTCCACTGGTGTACCTAGTAAACCCACTGTCACACCAGATCCAGCCTGACAGCCGGCTAGGGCAGAGGAAGAGGTGTGCCTCTGAGAGAAAATATCACTGCACTCTTTGTAAAACAAAACTGACAATGGAGAGAGAGAGAGAGAGAGGGAGAGAGAGAGAGAGAGAGAGAGAGAGAGAGAGTAAGGCACAGGGATTAAAAGACAGGATGGTTGGGGGGGGTATCTGTGAAAGACATCCATGAAGTAGTTATCAGTACCAAACAGACCAGCAGCTAGGGGAGAGGGAGTGGGCATAATATGGGTTGCTCTATAGCGTCTCTTTGAATGGGGATAATGTTATGAGATTTGTTGGGTCAGTTACTGCATGTGTGGCAAACACAGAGAGGGCTGCAGTGCACATGTGTTCATCTTTGTACTGAGAGGTGTGCATGATCAAGAGCAGCTCTTAAAACACATTAATGTAGTCTGCAGACCGACAGAGTTCAGCTGAGAGGGATGAAAAATGAATCTGTCTCTAAAACGGAAGGCACGTGGGTAAATGGGCATTAAATATAAAGAAACCTAAAATTAATGTTTGGATAAGAAAGAATGATAACAGAATGGTAGACGGGTGGATAAGGTTGAGGGAGGAAAGGAGAAAGGATAGAAGGAAGGAAAGAAGGAAGGAAGGGAAGAAGTAATGATACAATGGAAGAAATAGAAAAGGAAACTCAGAGTAATGAAGACAGAGTGAGAGATGAAGGAATGAAGAAGGCAGGTAATGAAGGAAAGGAAGGAAGGAAGGAAGGGAGGAAGGCCAGAGGAAGGGAAGGAATGATGATAGGAAGAAATTTAGAAGAAAAGTAATAAAGATATGAAGATGAGGTTAGGAGTGAAGAGTATGCAGGAAGGAAGGAATGTAGGAAGGAAGGAAGGAAGGAAGGAAAGAGGGATGCAAGGAAGGAAGGAAGGAAGAGAAGAAGATAGGTACAAAGGCAGGAAGGAAGGGAGGATGGCCAGAGGGAAGGAAACAAAGTAATGCTGATATAAAGATGAGGTTAGGAATGAAGAGAGGGATGCACAGGGGAAGAGAGAGAAATTATCTGTAGAGATGCATGGATACAGGCTGCGGGATCAAACAGAAGAACAGCTCATCCACTAGTTCAGTCCCAAAGCTGAGGATCTGAAATAGCCGCCTGTGAATATTTATATATGCCTATGTTCCCTTCCAAAGGCAAAGAGGCCAGGCAAAATTGATTTCTCTGTGTGGGTCCCTGAAGAGTTGAGTCTCAGCAAAAGAAAAGCAGAAACGAGCGAGGCAGCGAGAGAGAAAGGAAGGAAAAACAACAGTAGTTTGAACAGGCGGAGATTTGGTAAAACAAGAGAAACAAAGGAAAGGCAGACACCTCCAGTGAAAATGTACATATTGCTATTTTTTTTTATGATTTATCTGCAATTTCTCCGCATTCACCCTTTCCCCATGTGGGATGCGGGTTGAACGTTCCCACTCCACGTGATTTTTGATTTTCATTCCCATCAGCATCCAAGCGCATAGGCATCTTATCACGCACCGACTCGCATCCCTACCTTTGGTGTAGGGACCATTTAACACCGGGGTCCGTCTCTCCGCTACTTTTCATCAGGCTACATTACACTCATTATAAGCAGATATCTGATTCTGATTAGGAAGAAGGTCAAAGTGTGGAAGCGTGATGGAGCCACTGGGGACGCGCCGCCATGAAACCGAACGCCTATGCTAGAGATGGAGATCTGACTTGACCTGTCCTTTAAATAAAAATAAATCAATAATTCTCTTCTGTGTCATTACTCACTCCCTCACTCCTTTACTCACTCACTGTGTTTGAAATATTGATATACTGATATACCCCTTTTTATTCAAAATATCTCTATATTACTGTCAAATTACAAGTCCAAAAATTACAGTTTTTATGAGTAACAAAAGTGCATGTGTCTCTTTGCAAGATGCAAACCAAAACAGAAGACAAATGACTTTTGTGCTTTAAAGCTGTTGCCACATCTTTAAATCTACTAAGGCTTTTAACTGCTGCTAGATCTCCTGTAGCACAAATTCCAACAGCACTTGCATTGCTATTTTTGATACCATTAAAAGGTCATAATGAAACAGGCATCACCCTGGCTGCATGACATGCTCTCAGTTACTGAAGCGTGTGCAGAAAAGATGATGGAAAATTATGGGCTTTTCACACTTGAATATGTTAGCCCAGGGTTAACTTTAACCCTGGGTTATAATAGCCCTGGGTTGACTTATCTCACGTTTCACACTAGTTTTCTTTAACCCTGGGCTAACAATTGATTTCACACTGTAAGCTTGTAGACCCCGGGTTAACGTTTAATGCTAATGTTTAACTCGCTGTTACATTCTAACTCCTGTTACATTCTAACTCCTGTTACATTCTAACCCGTTACATTCTAACCCCTGTTACATTCTAACCCCTGTTACATTCTAACTCCTGTTACATTCTAACCCCTGTTACATTCTAACCCCTGTTACATTCTAACTCCTGTTACATTCTAACCCCTGTTACATTCTAACTCCTGTTACATTCTAACTCCTGTTACATTCTAACCCCTGTTACATTCTAACTCCTGTTACATTCTAACCCTGTTACATTCTAACCCCTGTTACATTCTAACTCCTGTTACATTCTAACTCCTGTTACATTCTAACCCTGTTACATTCTAACCCCTGTTACATTCTAACTCCTGTTACATTCTAACCCTGTTACATTCTAACCCCTGTTACATTCTAACCCTGTTACATTCTAACCCTGTTACATTCTAACCCTGTTACATTCTAACTCCTGTTACATTCTAACCCCTGTTACATTCTAACCCCTGTTACATTCTAACCCCTGTTACATTCTAACTCCTGTTACATTCTAACTCCTGTTACATTCTAACTCCTGTTACATTCTAACTCCTGTTACATTCTAACCCCTGTTACATTCTAACTCGCTGTTACATTCTAACTCCTGTTACATTCTAACCCCACAACGTTTCACACTATTGTTCTTAGCACCGCGTTTCGGGGATAGGACCACAAAATCGGTGCTAACCCTGCTTTGTAGCAGGGTTTGTTAACCCAGGGTTAAAAGCGGTATTAACCCTCTTTCAAAAATGCAAGTGTGAAACATTGCTTAGCCCGGGGTTAAATGCGTCCTTAACCCAGGGTTAAGAAAGACGTTAGCCCGGGGTTAAGTGGAGCCCAATAATTAATCCATTGTGACATACTGAAATATCTCATGTCAAAGTAATGAAAGGTAGTCAATGATGGATGTGCGACATTGCCACAACTCTAGTCCGGTTCTGTGTAATACACTCTGCTCTGAGCTCCTCCCACTGTCATAACTTCCCTGAGAAGTGTGAAGAGTTCTGGTGTTTTTTTCATGAAAATAGTTGCGAACGCCATCCACAGCTCCCCCGCTGATGGGGCTCTATCCATTATTTCTGAGAACTCTGCTATGCTGGGTGGTTTGAAACCGTTCCTAGAGGAGACAGCAGCTCACTTTTAGTCCTCTATCTGTCATCTAGATGCTGTCCCTACTAACTTCCTACGCTATAAGTCCTTCTATATTATTAATTATCAACAGCTTTTTGGGCAGTGAAACATTTCCTTCTGCCTTTAAAGATGCTGAGGTTCAACGGCACTTTAAATAGCTTGTCTTGATCCTTGACCCTGTCACTAACCATGGTCCTACTTCTTCCAAACTCCCTTTCAGGTTTTAGCGAAAGTAGTCTGAAACCAGTTAACTTCAACTTCGGATCTTTCATTGCTTCATTTATTACTCCAGACACAGCTCAAATTGTTTGACCAGGCTATCGTTGGGAACAGTAGAGAGGGTGGAAGTGTTTGTCTGGGCTTGCAACAAGCTGTCAGAGCACTACACAACATTGAGACTGTCCTTCTCAAAGTTTTGAATGACAGTCTTTTGTCAGCAGACACAGGCAATGTTCAGTTTGAATCCTCTTAGTCCCTCTCAGTAAGTGTTGGGTTCAACACTGTACTGCACCATTTGGACCAACTACCAGTGCACTCCAGAATGAGAATCAGACTGACTTTTTTTTTCACCATGTGCAATGTGCAAAGGTGCACATGCACTTTGAATTGGTATATGATGCAGCACTGACACCGTAGTTGCAGGACAAATTAATACAGACAATGTACTCTGTTCCAATTGTTCCAATGTAGTAGTATAAGCACAGTAAGTGGGGAGTAGTGAGTGTCAGGTTTCAGAGCACTCCTCAATACTGAGACTGTCCTCCTTAAAGTTGAGAATGACATTCTTCTGCCCATGGATGCTGGGAAATGTCCAGTTGTAATCCTCTTAGTCCTGAGTGCAGGGTTCAAATCTGCACCACGCCATTGTGATCGACTGCCTCAAACGCAGGCGGATGTTACTCACACGATTCCTCTAATATCTCTCTTATAATACCTTCTCTGTAACATGCCGTGTCCCTCAAGGGTTGATTCTGGGTCAAATCATATTCTACTGGATTTATTACATAATTTATTGTTGCCATTCTCTAGTCTCATGATAATCTTTCTGTGCCATCTTTTCCCAGCTTTTCCAAAATGTTGGAGCACGGCTTTAAACTACAGTACAACTAGGAAATATGATCACATCTCACATATTTCAACATCCCTACACTGGCTGACTGTACGTTTTAGAATTGATTTGAAAATGTTTTGACTACATTAAAGACTTGGCTGGATGTGGCCCACAGCTTTTTTTAACCCTTAACTTTTAATCTGTTATGAGCCAGAGCACAGCCTGAGAGCAGAACGAGACGTACCTCAATGAGCAACTATAGCCCTATAGCTATACACCTGTAATACATGTGTGTGCCTACATGCATACCTTCATGAGAGTGTTCCTGTTGAAAGAATTCATTCAACACAGAAAGATACTAGAAATATATAATTTTAGAAGAGATATCAAATTCTGAAGTGTTGGACGAGTATTGGTGTTGAAAAATATCCAACATGAACCAGCCCTATTTATATTAACGTAATTCTAGTATGAAATATGGAGTTGCGTGGTATTATGAAGTGAGAGGGCAAGGTTTTGGGGGTGCAGTGCATTGTTGACAGAGAGAGAACACAGCAGTCCCAGGAATGCTTTTAATTACGGCCTTCTCTGTCTCCCGTATTAATTAAAGCCCAGGCATTTGCAAAATTAAAACCAGGGCGAGGGAGAACAATGAGTAATGTGTAGGTGCTCTGTGTGTGTGTGTGTGTGTGTGTGTGTGTGTGTGTGTGTGTGTGTGTGTGTGTGTGTGCATGATGGCCGGGCAAAACATGTAGGAGGAGGGAGAAAGAGATGCGAAGAGAAGTGAGAGAAAAGAAAAACAAAAGAGGTTCTCCCCATTCCCTTCCTTATCTTTTTCTCTCCTTTTCACTTCCCTCTTCCGTCTTTATCTGACTTCCTGTTGTTGAATCCCTGATCCATCATAGTGTAAACTGTGTGTATGAGCCTGCCTAAGCTCCAAACCTTCTGTGTGTGTGCGTGTGTGAGTGTGTGTGAGTGTGTGTGTGTGACAGCATTGATTTTTCTCTCCTAGATCATCTTTTGACTATTATGTCACGCACACACACACACGCACACACACACACACACACACAAACAAATATAAAAACTAGCCCAAGCCAGTTGAAACCATAGTACCGTGGTTAATATAACATTCATGTAATTCCTCAATCTATAAATCCTCTAGGCAGAAATGTGACTGAAGACATTGCTATGGTATTTATTGACAAATCCGTTGCAGGGATGGTTGCCATGGTTTTTATCATGATTTACAGATAAGCATTTTGTTTGGTGGGCAGCATGGACCAGCAGGAAGTGGCTTTTTGGAAAGGGATCAATGTCAGGAATAGGGAGCGGGGTTTGTAAGCAAGTATAGCAAGACTAATCGATAGAGCAGTGGGATCTGAGAATCAATCAACGATGACTCCAACACATTCCTCGCTGCAGGAGAGACGCAGCGAGACTTCTCTACTGAATCTACACGAAACATCTAAAGTTGTTAACGGTTGTTTCCGAGCCAGGACCGACCGCTGGATTACTGGAAACAAACTCCGGGGAATTAGTTCCTACAAAAGGTAGTTTTCTGACAGGACCCTCCAAATTATTATGATGAAGCTGCATTCAAACACACTAGTAAAAATAACTTGCTAGGGAGCCCTTGTAGTTGAGCACCCTTGTGTTCTCGCTCTCATAATGTTGCCAACTCCGCTTGCATTGGGTTTGAATCTGACTCATGTTGAGCTGTCATAACATGTCTCAGCTTTCTTTTCCCTGTCTCTATATTATGCAAAAAGATGATCAAATGCTAAAGAATGCACTCTCCTCCTCCAGTGAAGAATAAACACCCTATACTTGCCGGTTCCCGATAAACACAAGTAACCTGCAAATTGCTTTTTATTCGGTAAAAAGCTATTCAACACTCATTGTCACTCTGTTTCTCTCTGAAGCTTTTTTTTTCAGTTTGTGCCTGAGAGCACATGGATATCTGAGAAGAAGAGAGGGAATAGAAATCTTTCTTTTTTTTAATGGACAGAAAAGCTGTCAGCAGATTATGTGGGAGGACAGCGGCTTGACAAGATATGTCAGGTTTCACTCGCTCTCTCTCTCTCTCACACACACACACACACACACACACACACACACACACACAGAGAGAGAACAGGGAAAGCCCATCACCCTAGCAAGCTCTAACCAAATAAATAAGAAAGGTATGAAGAAGGACATGAGGATAAACACGCTGATTTACATGTTTTACACTCTATTTGCCTTCCTCTGCCTCTCTCTCTCTCCCGCCATCATCTGTGCCTGACTCATCGCCTTTTGTTCTCTCCATCACCCCCTCTCCACCCTCGTTTCCTCCATCATTCTGTCTACCTTTGTTACACTCACCCACTCTCTCACTCTGTCACCTCTCCTAATGTCTCACATCTCCTTCCCTGTGCCACGCCCCCGCCCCCCCCCCCCACCCCCTCACCACCCCCTCCTTCCCTGCCAGATGCCCGTGATTCACATTCGAAAAGTGTTTATACCTCCTGCTGTTCACGTCTCTCCTTCCTCCCACCCTCTCTCTTGCCTCATCCTCGTGGATTCGGCTTCTCGTCCCGCTCAGCTTCTGTCTCTATCTCTCCCTCATTCCACTCCTCTTCTGTCTTCTCCTCTTCCACTCCCTCTCTCCCTCCTCCTGCGCCTCTTAGATTACTGTCTTCACTGCAGATACTTTCATCTCTAAAAGAGCAATAGAAATGAGGAGGAGTGCAACTCCCATCCATGTCACTCTGTCACTCCCTCTTCATCCCTCCATGTGGGTTCCTCCCATCCTTCCTCAGATCCATCACGTCCTCCATCCTTGTCAAGCACATCACCTCCTCCATTCGCTGTCACTCACAGGGACTCTATATAATATATATATATTTTTTTTTTTTTGTGTGTCAAATAGTGCTGCAACACGTTGCCTCATTAGAGGGCTTTCAAAGTGCTATGCATATGGTTTAGTTATAGACTTAATGAACAAGATCAGAAGTTCCCTCCATCAAGATAGCAAGATAGCTTGGAGCCACATACTGTATAAACCTGCTGGGTTTTGAGTGGAAATTATAATAATGTTAATAATGAGGTTAATAATGAGGTTATAATGTTGCAACATTGTTTACAATCATGATGATGATTTTTTAACTTTTACAAAAAGGGTTATATAGGTTACATAGAACAAATGAGGGAAAAAAACACTATTATATCTGCTATTTTTCATAATGCGTAGAAAATGACAGCGTTTATTACCGTGTATGCCAGTTTCATTCCTGCGAAGAGTAGGGGTTCATTTTCTTTAACAAAAACATAGGGAGCCAAAGTCGACATCATCCCTGCAGTAATGAAATACGCTATAGACCAAAGTGATATTTATTCCTCGGCCTGACTTCAGTGGAATTCATTTGATATGACTTAGCCAGTTTTGAATGTTCCAAAATGTACTGGGGAACTTTCCATGAAAAGCTGTTGTCACATGTTGGTTACAGTCGTTTATTTGAGCTCCGTCTTTGGCGATGACCCCAAAACAAGACATCACTTAGCTTGGTAGTGAATGTACTAGCTAATGTTGCACCATGAAAATGTCATAGCTAGTGATAGTTATGCTCTTTGGCTAGTGTACACTGTCCCCCACCAGAAAAAAAAGTGCAGTAATTTCACTTGAAGAGAGGTCATTTCATGGGAAATGTAGTTCTGTAACCACACTTATATAATAAGTATAAGTTCACAGTCTGTACCCAAGCCTTTTCCCTCAAAAGTTTCGTCTCGTAATTGCTTTTGTAACTGTGGGTGCCGCAGGATGATTTTCAACACAATCTATTGCTTTGTTTAAGCTGCAGGCTACCTATTAGCAGTTGGGCACACCTTCAAGCTTTAAACATTACAGTTTGGACTTCACAGCTGAAGTTCATCTATACATTTTAGAAGGTGCACTGATGAAAGTTAGATCAAGTGGTTGTTGTTTTCCCCTTTTAAGCCTTTAAGCAGCCAACGCCACTGATTCAGGGTTATGTTACTGACCTAGGGTTATGTAAAGTAAATAGCTTTGCGCCGTAAGAGTTTTGGTTGTTTAAGCAACTCAACCTGATGTGTGGCTTGGCCTCTCTAGGCATTGTGTTACAGCATCCAATAAGCCCATCCAACTTCCTCCCAAACACTTCATGCTATGTGACTGCTATATGGCAGTTGTTCAAATTTTAAAGGAGGGCTCAGAAATGCAGCGCCTTGCCGTTTTCATATATAATTCCCCACAATTCACAATGAGTTCAGGCTCAAGTCAAACGAATGTGGACACACACACACACACACACACACACACACACACACACACACACACACACTCGGGTGAGTCAGACAATGTGCTCTGGTGATACCAGATTGGGGGGGTTTACAGCAGAAAAATACAGCTGGCCTTGCTTGTAGACTCCACTAAACCATTTGTTCTGCAAACAAACACGCCAATGCATAAGACACAAAAACAAACATGCACATCCACAAACACCCACGTATGCATGTTCACTTTGTTGAATTCTATCAGCCCTTCCAGTCTATCACGGTGACAGTTACGGAGCATTTTCCATCAGAATCAGCATTAGAACAATTGTATCCACACAATTACAATAAAGATGGACTTCCATTTATTGTACTTTGTCGTTAAAATAATGCTGATTCTCTTTTTTAAAAGGTCCCCAACTGTCCCTGTACGCTGACTGCTGAGGTGTGTGTTTTGCAAAGGGCTTCTCTTTGGCAGGCGTATAACTAGATCAGCATTTACAACACACAAAATATTTTTTTTGACACAAACAAAAATGACCCAAACCCTCAGTATATCTTCCACGTAGCAAAACTCTGTCTCATAGAAAGTCAAGCAGAGGCATGCTGTGTGAAGTGAGCTCCATTTGGCCCCGTGTTCAGCCCTCATTATTTCTCCCTGCTCAGTGGCCCAGTACCATACAGGCAACTACTTAATGATGACAACTAACTACTCCTGGCTCCTCACTACAGGTGTGGCAACTTTGGCTCGTGTTTTCTCTTAGGATTTCTGACATCAATAGATACCTACACACACACTCACATAGATACACACACACACACACACACACATGCACACACACATCTTTATCCTTGTTGCCTTGCCTGTTATTTATTTATTGCATTTGTTTCATCTCTATGGATGGCACTATTTTTAGTTTTAATATTTATTTATTACTCTTTTACCTCTGTTCTTTCTGTTTTATTGTTTCTGTGTCATTTGTTCATTGTTTTGAAGTGCTATATTAATGTAATAAGGATGCCTCTAGGACCCTGGGAAGTGAAGGAAAGAGGCCAAACAAGTGTTGACACTGTGGACCGAGCATTTGTCAATTCCCGGTCTGTTTTAGTCTCCTCCAGTATCAATCAATATTTTACATTTTATTGTGGGTGTACAGTGCAGGAGCTGGGATCCCTTCCCCATTTTGTGACCTTGGTTTGCTGTGTTATTGCTATTAATTGTTATTAATTGCTTGCTTGATGCATAGTGATACTTCTAATGATACGGTGCGGGTCATGCTAGCCTACTTTTGGAAACTATGTAGTGATACTGTTCCCACCAGGCCTTTTCATCAATATTCTGCCAGTTATCTGTGCCGTAAATGTCTAGTCTGACCAGGGCCCAAGTCCCCTTTAACCCCAGTCCCTTCGTTGCCACAAAGCCCTAAAAGTGAATTGCACTGAGATGGATAAGCTGTATTTTTGTCATGGCAGTGGAGATATCAATAATATGGTAATAGTTATTGGATGTGACCAAACGCAATACAAAATGACTTTAATACACTTGTAGTTAATTTGTCACAGACATTAAGCTAATCTGAAACTGGTTTGTACTGGGCTGGCCACAGCGACTCACATCTAAACTGTGGGTATATTTTAATACAATCATGAAGTTCAGTGAAGCCAAACTAAGCTTTGTGGAACTTTCCCAACCTATTTAAACCAAAAAATATAGGTCATTTTTATTCCACTGTTCATGCATTTACAATTATTAAATGCTTTACAGCTTCATACTCCATGAATTATTCAGAATTATTTTGTTGACCTTGCTGTCGGCTACTGTCTTTGTATCAAGAGCTCTGTCAGTCAGTTTTAGAAAATGTCATTCCAATCTCATGCCTGACCTTCTATTTACACTTGGATTAAAAATTGGACATGTTTTGTGAACTGATGAATAGCAAAACTCAATGGCTGACAGTAACTGTATGCCTTGTGTAAAAATAGAATGATTTTATTTACAGCGCTGTTATGTTGCCTCTGACTGCAATTAAAATATAGTCAAATGCTGCCTCTTTCTCATTTCCTTCCGCTCTCTCTTACACACACATACACACACGACAAACACAATGAGCAGAAGGTGGTGTGTCATTGATCTAACCAGCCTACTCACAAAATGTTGCCTTCTGAGTCTGCATTTGAAAACATAACAGGAATAATAAATTAGCCCATCAGTAATCAGCCACAGCGATTAATAAGCTTAAGAGGGGGCCTCTTCAGAAGAAGTGCTGATGAATGCAGTAGCAACCACACGTCTATCTCTCTCTCTCTCACTCTCTCTCTCTCTCTCTCGTCCTCAGAATTGTGGTTAGAGGGGTTGGAGGGATGAAAAATATCACTTTTGAACAAAATTCTCCCATGTCTTAAGACAACACAATAACTCACTATTTCCCTGTACGCCCACTCTTCAAGACTATCAGTAATGAAATATGTTATTATTCCTCTGCGAAAGCTCTCCTTCACCGTCCTTCCACAGTATGATAACCTTCACAATTATCTTAGTGCTCCAGAAACAAGATGTGAGAGGAGACATTTTTCTTTTAGGGTAATCTACTGTAAATCTCCAACTGATGGGAAAGACGGGCCGTGTTCAAAAGAAAAAGAAGAGAAATAATAAAAAAGAACTGAAAAATGTTCCTGAATGATCTCCACGTTTCATTAGTTTCTAAGTGAAATTGAATGCCTGATTTAGCCCAGCTCATTAGCTAGACTCTAATTAGACGGAAGACAAAACGACCAGAGGATCTTTATCATATTACAAAGAAAACAAAATGATTAAAACAGGATGCTCACCTGCAGAAGATTGATTGAGAAGAGTGGTACAGTTAAAGAGTAAATGCACACCCATATCTACATTCAGACATTCCTTTTTTTATTTAATGCCTCATTTAATAGAACAACAGAACATTAATTTAATTTGAAGTTTGCTGTATACAGTGAGGTCCAATTCTGAGTCTAATACCAAGAACTGTGTGTTTTCATCATTTAGCAAAAGTGCATTTTCTTTTTTACTACTCACTTGACATTGCTTAGAACTGATACGAATCAAACATTTTAGATTGTTGAGAAATGCTCGTATGAAATTGAAATATATCTTGTTTGCACAGCATTTGGTAAGGTTTTCTCAAATTATTGTCACGCCATATATTTCATTCGGATATTAACACTTTTATTCTCCTAATACACTGTGTGAATTGTTGTGGTCTTTTAACAACTAATACCAGACTAAATTACAATGGTCTAAACTAAATTAATATGGTCCTCTATGTGTTATTGTTGCCACTGCTAGTGCTTTAGCTTTGAAAAGACTTAAATAATAATTTTAATTATTAATGAATAATATGTTTTTTAATTATGTAATCTTGTTTGAGAAATGTCATTTGATTAAATGTTTTATTAGTTTCTGATAAATGATGAATCAGAGTTCTTGGTAGTGGACTCAGACTTTTGGACTACACTGTAAATAATTGTATAACTTTTTAATGAGAGCTTGAGGGACAGCTTAAAGGATATAGATGTATGCTGTCAAAATCAAGTTTATCATATTTCAAGTTAACATGGATCCATAGATGACGCTCTCTGTGAAAAGCTCATTACCATTGCACTTTAAGTACTTGAAGTACAAAATCAAGGGTCGAGCTAAGCACCAAGAAAGCTAAGTAATTTTTTCTTGCAGGGGGATATCACAGTCCCACAGCTTGTTTATATACACAGTGGGTTGTTTAGCCAAGGGAGTCCAAAGCATTTTTTGTGGTTTCCAGAAAACCAACCACATCTTTAGGCTTTAAGTGTGTGTGTGTGTGTTCCAAATAAGCCTGCTGTCAGATTTGATGATTAAAAACCTCCAGCCAAAATGTAAAAACAAATTAAATTGAATGTCCTGTTCAAAACTGCTCTCTCATAGCTTTCATTACCAGTTATTTCTGTCTGAATCTGTGCACCATAGCCAACAGCTATCATGTGAACAGACCTGGAAAACTGTGCTGGCATCACAGAGTGTACACAAATGATACTGATTTAAATGTCTCCAGAATTATAGATTTTCAAAGAAACAAACATGCCAATAATGCTTTAACTAGACTTTAGCTTTCAAATGTGTTGTCAAATGATACTTGTATCTGGAAAAAGTCCTGTGCTTGTAATTGTGTTACAATAGTGAGTTATTATTCAATAATTTAGGTTAGTTATTATTCAATTTGTATGTTTACACACTTTTAAGACTAATATATTAGTCTTAAAAGCTGCTGACTATCAACATGCATACACACTTATGAACACATCACACTTGAAGCAGCACATTATAAGCCATGGTTTAGATTCACTGGATTGTATACTAGAGGTGCCTTGCTCATGGGCTCCACCATGAGGTATGCCACCAGGTACCAGACTGCACCTGCACCACTCACAATGGAAAGAAGTAAATATTTAGTTTCTAATACCTACCACTTGACTAAAAGTTTCAACTTTCAAAGGTAATAAAAAGGTGAGAAAACAGAAAATATAATGAAAAGCCCTTTTTGTCCATCTGATTTTTTTGAGAGGTGATTTAAAGGATGACTATGATATCGTCAATTTCAGGCAGGGCATTCCAAAGCCTCAGGGCCAGGACACCGAAAAAGCCTGGTCACCTTTTGTCTTTAGCCTAGACTTAGGAACTGCCAAGAGAGCTCTGCCTGAGGATCTTGGGCTCATAATGAAAGGTCAGAGATAGGGCCAAGGCCTTGACAAGCCTTAAAAGTTAGCAATAAAATCTTGATATCAATTCTAAAACTGACAGGCAGCCAAAGTGGATGTCCCGATGCCAAAATGTGCATAACGTGCTCCCTTCTCTTAGTTCTAGTTAAACCCTTGTTTTAGCAGGTAAATAAGACATAACAGTAATCAAGATAGGAAAGTATAAAACCTTTTCTGATTCTGTCTGTGTCACTAAGAGATGGAGTGAATTTTGGCAATATTCCTTAGTTGAAGAAAACATGATTGAACTATTTTTTTGGAATGTGTTCTCAAGGTTTAAACTTGAATCATAGATGACACCTACATTTCTAAAGCCTTGACATTATCTGTTCAAGGACCAAGATACTGCTGAATTTATCTTGAAATGCATTGTAGTATTGTAGCAGTGGAAAGCAATGCCATGCGGAAGAGGTCATCAAGCAGTAGCACATGTAGTGAGAATAAAATTGGACCTAGAATTCAGCCTTGAGGTACACCACATGTAATTTAAGAGGTAGAGGAAACATGGTCACCAATAGAAACACAAAATGTTCTTTTTTACAGGAAAGATAAGAACCTTAACCTTAAATACATTAATAGCATAAATTAAACCCCAGACGGATAACAAGTAACTATAAAATTGCTTAAAATCTATAAAGCAATAAGGTACAAGAAACAGGACAATAGCAGCAGAGTGGTCAGAGTTTAATAAGAGTTCAATCTATAGTTGAGCCAAATAAGTTAAAGGTCCAGTACAGTTTTTCGCAATCCAGACACAGATTGAGCGAAAGTTTACTACAGTCAATCCAAGTTTATGTTATAAAGGCTCCTATGATCAATCCCTGTTTTATTCATTCAGGCAGTACCTTCCCATCATTTGAGAAAATAGGCACAGCAAAACTTCAACTGTGAACAATGTGATGAAAGGGATGAGAAATATTTGCAGGAATCAGTCTTAAAATACTACTTCCCTTTACTTACCTGGATTGCAGGCCTGTCACTCAATGAGGCAGCAGAGGCAGACAATCACAGGTTTCGCAACAGTGAATGCAGAAGACGAGCAGAGGACTGTAAAAACAGTACGCATCATTCAGGGGAAAACACCTGTCAACCACAAGCACAATAAAACAGATGTAAATCTAGTTTAGATTACCCCCATTTAAAGGTCAGGATGTAGGCATATCAAATCATTGTATTAAGGCAGATCCACTTGTAGCCTCCTCTTCACTCTTCATGAAGTCTTGTCGGCTATCATCAGGCTTGACTGGAGGGCAACTTAAGTCCACATGATATCACACTTGTAAATAAAGGGGGAGGACTAAATAATGGAAGCACCAGCAAGGACTAGGACTGAACAAGGACTTCCACTTTGAGGTAACAAAATCACAATTAGCTACACTGGTGAGCCATATTAAGTTGAATGACACTTAACAGGGTAGTTGCTAAACACCACAAAACTACGGCCTCAAAAATGAACACAGAATTGAATCAACAGCTCTGAGACACAAACTGTCTCAAACTGTATGCTTCACAAATGTGGTATTTATGACCTCTTGTATCCAAGGCCAATGCGAAAAGATGTATAACCTGGTGTTAGAATCACAAAACCTGGACCACTGAGCAGTGGGAAAAAAAAAATATGATCTGATGAGTCGTCTTTCGTCCTTTATCCTACATTGGAATGGGTTTACATCTGGAAAAAGCCAAAGGATGCTCTTGTGGGCTGATGATTGCTCAGATATACTGTTTCCTCATGATGTTCTTATATTCAAACATCATAATGCCCCCATACACATTGTTAAAAAAATAAAGAACAGTTTTATGAACACTAGGATGAAGTTAAATGCCTTTCATGACCTCCCCAATCACCAGATTTAAACATCGTTGAACCTTTCTGGCAAGCTATGGACTGCAGAGTTCGAAGTTGATTTCCACCTCCTTTATCCATCAAAGAACTGGAGGATTTCCCTCAATATCCCACTTCACACAGATCAGGACTTGTATGACAGCATTGCAAAGAGGACTGAAGCGGTTCTAAAAGCAAAGGATGGTCCTACTACTTATTAGGCACTTGATATTCATTTATAGTTTTCATTATTTTGTTCACCTACTGTATAAATTAACTCTTACCAAGCCTTGCATTTGATAATTGTAATTTTTCCATCGCAGGAACTATCCATGAACTTAGTACTAGGAGACCTGCCCTCCTGCTGTGGTTGGCCCTGAAGTGTCAGCACCTGGACCTTGTTGTCAATGAGCACCAGCATAAAAGCCAGGATGAAGCTCCAGTCCAGGCCCTGATGGCCACTCACACAGCCGCTTTGCAGTATTGGTGTGCTTTGATGTCAGCTTTTCTGTTGGGTATTCTACCTACAGCGATAGGCTCCAGTGTTTTTCAAAGGTTGCCGACAGTTTGCTGAGACTAGGCATCATTGTTGGAGTTCAGTAGGGGGGGTGTGCCTGCCAATTTGTTTGGATCCCTTTTCTTCCTGTATTTTGTGCTGCTTAGGAAGCCTAGCTTTGTATTTTCATTTCCGCTAGGCAGAGTATTTTCCTTTTCTGAGCAGGGTGGGTTTTTGTTTATTACTTTGGCCTTGGCTCCCCCAATTTCAGTTGCTCCTATTTTTGTTCAGGTAAGCTGTGTTAGTTGCTCCTGTTTTTGTTTAGGTAACCCGTGTACAATAAAACCTTTTTTTTATGTCCACTTCCTCACCTGTCTTTTGCCATTAAACAGCATTTGTGTTACTCCCCTCCGACCCTAGACAGCCTTCAGGGGACGTAACAAACTCTTTTGGAGAACTAAAAAGGTTCCTGCTGAGAAGGTTCCTGCTCAAAAAAGTACCCAAAAGGTTCAGCTTCAGGTTCCTGTGATGGAAAAATGTTCTAATAAGGACTAGGGAGAATCTCCCACTCTCTCTTCCCTAACATGAGGCCTGGTAAGTTAGAAGGTGCTACCATAGTTCACAAGTGATTACTATCACTCATTCTACTGCAAGGACTGATTTTACGCCTTATGTGCAATTGCGGAGCTTTTTTGATTGGGTCTATTACTGTTATTCCTGTGTTTTTCATTTCTTCCTGTGTTTGCGAGATGATGGATACCTGTGGCAGGCAAGTTGTTGTGATTGGCAAAAGGGACTTGAGGCTATGACGGTAATGGAAGACAGTAACGGCACGGAGATAATTACAACATTTTTCAGAGCGTCTTCGCTTGGCAGATAGCTGTTACCATGCTCATATGCACACACACATAGATGAATGCATACACGCACATGCATGCTCACTGACACACACTCTGTACATTGAATGATAATGCCTGTGTGGTTAAAATTGAAGAGAACCAATATTTTTGAGCAGACTAATGTTGATGTAATAACACAAGAAGGAAAAGGCCAGTTTAACACATCAACTCCACTCGGACACCCAGTTCTCCCCTTTACCTTTCAGTCCTTTTACTCTTCGCCCCCCTATATAGTACAAGAGGTGGAAAACGCCAGTGGGTGTATCTTTGGGAATGTTGTCTCCAGCTAGCTACCTACTGTACTGATCATCTTCCAACTAAGTAACTAAGCTACTGGGATTAGCCACGTCTCTCTGGGAGTGAGATTTATGAGCTTCAAGCTGCATTGTTTCATTTTAAGTCAGACACCAGGTATTGAAAGTTTTCTAACAAGGCACAGATGTGTTCTATGTTGTTGGCCTTTGTAAAGACAAGCTTCATTTACTGAACTCTCTTGATTAACAGTATCATTTGGAAATGTTGAAATGCTTAATTAAACCCTGAACAGCACATTAAGGTTCAATAAATGTCTCCCAACAGGACTTCAATGATGTACCTGTGATGCATCTAATATGGACACACACACACACACCCACCCACCCCTTATCCCCACTTTCCCACATAAGTGGTACGCAGTCAACATGTAACTTCCCATAGGGGTATAATTACCTTTGTGGTGTAAACTGGGTAATTACCCATGTCTCCACTTAGCTCCCAGCTGGAAACATTAGAGAGTAGAGAGCAGAGCGGTAGGGAGACAGAAGCAGCAGCGCATCTGACTCTAGATGCTATAGCACTGATAATACAATTCAAAAACAAATCATTACAAAATCACACGCCAGCGTAATGAGAACAACATATATATACAATCACCTTCATTGCCTTTTATGTTCTCCCCTCCCCTCTATAAATACCTTTTATGGGAGAACAAATGGATTGCATGGAGATGGTTTGTGTGCATGGTTGAAAGAGAGTTCAGGGAAAGAGACGCTTAGAGCATTCATGTTTTCATGGCACACACACCGTTCATGTTTAGTTTCCAGTTGACTGAATTTCAATTTGTTTTACTAAATCCAATCCAGTCGCTAAACCTATAGTTTTACAGCAATCCATAAAGCCTTCTTTATAATAGTCCGGACCTCTCCCCGTTAATCGAAAAGTAAAACAAGTGGAGCCATCCGATTAGACGATATGTAATCCTGGTGAAGATAAGCAAAACAAACAGGGAGGAATTATCAGTCATTTTCCCTCAGATTAGACAGATTAGAGGTTATGAAGATAGAATGGCAGATATCTACTGGCTCATTTTGATGCCAGTACAGGTGCACACAGGGAGGTATCGCCATGGTTACCTTGCTTAGAATGTTGTTGGCTATGCAGCAAGAAATGACAGTGAGTTGGTTGCAACACTGGGACAGTGATGAAGGCTGTAGAGATACACCATGAAAATGAATACAAATTATAAAAATAAATTACATTTTGAAATATATAAGCACTGCGGGGTTTTTACAAAATGTTGGTGGCTGAACAATTTTTTTAATGGCTTCTACAAGCATGATGAGTGCATGTACGCAGGCAGGTGCACCAGCTATTTACAATACATTCCTATTATTACTGCATTGTGATCGTAAATAAAAAGGTGGGTAAACTGTGATCTCCAGTCGGTGTTCATCTTAAGACAACAACCAATATAAACAAAAAATTACATTTTTCACGAAAGCATTAATTTATGTCTTTTCATTAAAAGACAACATCTTCTTGTAACTTGTGTCCTGTGAATTTATACAGTGGATAATATAGGCTGACCTAAGTCTTTTAGAGGTGGGTAAACTCTATTCTGCAAATACAAAAGTGGATAAACAGAGTTAGGTGGGTTTATCCTCCACTACATAAATTGTTATATTCCAAGCAGTCTAGATCTGTCATCAGTCATGTATAGTGATTTAGTTTAGTTCATTTTTATTATTTTATTCAGTTAAGTTTAGTTTGCACAGGGATAAAACTTAGAAGCAAAGTGATGAAACCGATAAAAACATTTTTTTTTTTCAAACCAGAAAGAAGAAGAGAATTTCTGCAGGTGTGATAAAAAATAAACCAAGAGGTCTATCAAAACATCTCTCCTCAAAACAAACAAAAGAAACAAGCCAAAAAACAAAAATCTAGATGGCAACTGTATTACATTTTAGAATTTATTATAAATGGCAACAGATAAACAACAGGGAAGAAAACAACATCAAAATGCATAAAATGACAAGAAAGGGAAATAAAATAAAATAAAATGCAGTCATAGTGTGGTATCAAGTGGAAGGCGTGTGTGTGTGTGTGTGTGTGTGTGTGTGTGTGTGTGTGTGTGTGTGTGTGTGAGACAATTTGTAATTGGATGACGATTGGATCATCAGAAGAGAAGAACAAATAACAAGTCTGCTATAAAGCTTAAATTCACTCTTTACCTTTCTTGCAGAGAATATTCATTCCTGTTTTTACCTCAGTAGTAATAACACAAAAATGACCAACAACAACTGAACAAGGCTGTTCCATCCTTATCCAAGAGGTTTCTAACCTACACCGTCATTGTTTTTACTGTAGGACAATAGCAACTTTAGGACTGGAAGGAACTGGAGGGAAGGATTCCTCAGTAGACAGATGACTCACATAGACAGATGAAAACTGTAAACCAGGTTAGTGAATGTTCACTGTTCAGATCAGCACCATTACAAGTACAATGGACCTTAAAGAAAGATATGAGACAATCTACCTCAAATAAAGCCTAAAGGAATAATGCCTGTAAATGGATAATATTACATACATGTATCTGGAAGAATAGTATTTGTGTAACACATCAGTCCAGTGTAGACGGAGCCCCTCTGACATTTAATCTGGTGCTCCACCTCCCTCTTCTGTGCTGCCACTCATAGCGCCTCCTGGTAGCATTGACCAATGAAATAATTCATTGATTAGGTATGCCTGCCATATAAACACAAAATATGGTGCGAAGTGTACTAAATCTACTGGGGGAGACTACTAATGTGTGCCTAAAACACTATATCTCATGAAAGAATACGAGATTTTCACCCTTTTAATTACAATTCATCATTGGCTTCAATTCATATTGTCCATTTTGAATCTTGCCCCCTGACCAGATCTGTTTATGACGGAGAGGGAGAGTGGATTTGATTAACTGGTGGTTGGTAGGAGAAAAAACAAAGACAGGAGAAGATGAGAGGGACTGTGGAGTGGTGGGGAGAAAGATAATCAATGGACAGGCTCATAGAGAGATGAAAAACAACAGATACTGTAAGTGGAGAGAAAGACACAAGTAAAGACACAAGGAGAATAATGGAATGAGTAAGGAGAGGGGCAATTGGATAAATTAAGAAGCGGGGGGTAAACAAAATAAAGAATGGCCTTATACTTCCAGGAAGAAAGTTGCACCTATGGGTCCCTTCCACGTGCACATAACATGAAAGAAGATTGTAGAATACCTATGCTGCTGTCTCTGGAGATCTCTTTAATTGGGCTGACTGAGAACACACATACACTTATGCACCACACACACACACACACACACACGGGGGCCTATAAATATCCTTCTAGTGTGAAGTGTCCTTGATAACACTATGAAACCCTTAAGCAGACACTGGCAGTGAAAATACCTATTAAAATGTGCTGTTAGACCAGTAGAGATGAAGTTTGCACGTGCAGAGTCCTCATTGAGCTACACTATATGGCCAAAAGTCAGTGGACACCCCTACTAATTGGTGGAGGAGGGGTAATGGTCTGGGGCTGTTTTTCAGGGTTTGGGCTTGGCCCCTTAGTTCCAGTGAAGGGTAATCTTAATGCTACAGGATACCAAGACATTTTAGCCAATTGGGCGCTTCCAACTTTGTGGCAACAGTTTGGGGAAGGCCCTTTGCTGCTCCAGCATGACTGTGCCCCTGTGCACAAAGCGAGGTCCATAAAGACATGGTTAGACCAGTTTGGTGTGGAGGAACTCGACTGGCCTGCACAGAGCCCTGACCTCAACCCCACTGAACACCTTTGGGAGGAATTAGAACGCCGATTGCGAGCCAGGCCTTCTCGTCCAACATCACTGCCTGACCTCACTAATGCTCTTTTGGCTGAATGGGCACAAATTCCCACAGACACTCCAAAAGCTTGTGGAAAGCCTTCCCAGAAGAGTGGCGGCTGTTACAGCCTGCAAAGGGTCCAACTCCATATTAATGTCCATGGTTTTAGAATGGGATGTCCAGCAAGCTCATATAGGTGTGATGGTCAGGTGTCCACTGACTTTAGGCTATATAGTGTATGTGGAAGACACAATGTCCTGCATCATGTGATTGGATGCATTTTCTGGATGGATTTGTAAAATGTGCACATCAAAGTACACCATGCAGATATCTGATAAGATTGATTAGTTACTGTATGCTGGGTGAATTCTTGAACTTGTGGATACCTGAACTTGAATCTGACCTCTGGTGAAGGAACCATCCAGAGCCCCCATAGTACAGCCACACTAAAATATTAATATTAACATCAATACAAATAAAATAATTTTTCAGAGACTGTTTTTAAATATTGCGGCTGATTAAAAGAATCCCTCTTTTCCCTGCAAGCCTGTCCCTGATAATACTCAAGCCACAGCCATTACAGAAATTCAAACAAGGCATGTGACAGGAGGTATCTGCTTCCTGTAGCATCATTTAAATAGACCACTTTTATATTCATGTTTTTGTTTTAGTCTTTTCAAGTATTAAAACAAAGTATCTTGGTGGTACAAAGAAAAGGCAGTGCAGCCAAGAGACAAATTAATTAAGAGCAAAGTTTCAGAACTAAGCCTACGGTATTTGCAATATAAAATATAAATTTCAAAATATAATTTTCTCCACCATGAACACGGACCACACAACCTAAATGATGGATCTATCTATCTATCTATCTATCTATCTATCTATCTATCTATCTATCTATCTATCTATCTATCTATCTATCTAGCTATCTATCTATCTATCTATTCTAGACTTGAATAGTCAGCTTTTAGTCTTTTTGTACTGACTATAGTGATTTTACGTATTCACTTGCACTTCAGAAACACTTGTTCTTTATATTTTTCCCCTCCAATTTTATGCTTTGTAAATCTACTTATATTGTATATACTTATATTATTTTTCTACAAAAGAGAAAAAGCTTATTTGTTAGCTGCAATGGCTTAAAAATCCAACTTTTTTGTTAGTAAGCCCTTAGACTTGCAGTGCACTGGTGTTGCAGCTGCCAATCGTAGTGAAAAATACCGAAAAGTACTTGGCTCCTTACGGAGCCGTTTATTACCACACAGAATTCTGGTCTTTTTCCTCTAACTATATATTCATTCATATTGCTTGCACTTGCTTAACATGCTTATCGTGATCATATTAGGACATCAGAACATTTCCTTGGGGTCTTGGCAGGCTGGATGAGCCAGTCTCAAGTGTGTTTGATAATTCTGTTATTGAGCCCCAACTCTGTTATTTTTCCAAGGCAGGCGTTTACATGAGCAGATGTGTAAACACATGAATGTGTACGTCATGAATCTAGCGTATGTATATCGCATTTACACTCTGAGCACGCCGTGTTTTTGTGACATGTCCAATACACTTTAATGAAAGACATTATGCCAGTATTACATCTACGCTACATGTGTCTGAAACCTCCATTGTGAGTCTGTGAATTCTTGGCGTAATTTTAGATTGGTCAGATTTTACAAGTCTTGTGTGGGTGTGGCACCAGGTAGGCGTTGCAGGTACCTGGTTTTCTAGAATATCTCTTGCAACATCACAATCATACATACACACCCACACACGGGAAGGTCTGAATGACCTACGTTTTTTAGATAAGAATACAGAAAGATGGACTCTGTTCAGGGCCACAACCTCTATGATAACTACAGCTCATCTCCATCTGTTGCCTTGCAGCACTCAAACACACACACACATAGTATAGAGGGAGAGAGAAAGAGAGAGCCAGAGCCAGAGAGGTAGAGGAACTGCATATTCACAGCACTGAAAGTCGAAACAGAAAATCTCACACAACATTCCCAAAGAGAAGATATGACAACCTTACCACCAATTCAGTTCACAACCACTTAGAACGTCACAGTCAGATAAAGTTCTCTAAGGATAATACAAAAATGTATTTCTTTTAATCTCTTCACTATGTCCTCCTGTGTCCCATAATGCCTTGGGGCTGGCTAGGACTGCAGACTGACGCTCCTCCATCTTAAGTCTAAATCACCGACAAGGCTTAAAGTTGGAAATGACTTTCCGATCTCATGGACGCCTTTTTAGATTTTCTGTAAAAAATACCGAGATACACTTTCTGTACCCCGGTTATGCCAGCAAATTAAAAGATGTCCTCCACGTCCACATACTTTTTTATTTCTTTCAAAGCTTTTGATCTTTGACCTGGCAAGCTTTCAGAAGCAAACCTCAACAACGGGGGTCAGTTAGATTATTAGAGAAGTTTAAATGGCGACAATCTTTGTCTTTGGTTCGATTTTAAGTGAGCGGATTTCTCTTCGTGCATTAGTGAAATATGAATCGAGAGCAGCCTTTTATCATTCAGCTCCTTCCCTCATTGATTATTTTCTCTTTAGTTTTCAAATGTACAATCTGGATTAGTGAATGTTAGATGGAGCGCGACATTTAAAGCCTGGAAGATGCATTAACTCAATCTCTACTGTCCCCCGACCTTCCTAAAGTCACAAACTCCATGGAACATTCTCTGCAAAGAAAGCAGGATAATGGAAAGAGTTGAGGGAAAGGTGACACTGGGATGAAAAGATCAGTGTGTGTGTTTAATCTCCCAAACCTCCACACACAGCATGGCTGCCAGGCTGCAGGCAGGAGATGGTACCGATGGTAGTAGGAGTGAGGGGAGCAGGCAGCTTAGTGACAACATGAATCAGTGTCATGCCCTTGAGCCACACCTTACTAGAGAAGCACATCAGTAAAGCACTGTCCTTGCTTTCCAGTGTCTGAATGTACACCCACACTGAACACAGACAAAGTCGTTTGTCAGCTACAGACATTCAAATCTCCCATAGTCATGTAAAACAGCTCGGCATCGAAAAACAGTATCCAAAATGTCTGCGATGTGTCTGTGATTGTTAAAGCATCAGTGCCTGCTTCATTTAATTTTACAGTTTACAGTTGTTGTTTTTTTACAAACTACTTACAAACTATTTACATCTCAAAATGGTTCTTCTTTACTATTTTAAGAACAATTTGTGGATCCTTATAGCACCTAAAATGACTGCAGGGCCTCTGGGGCAAACATTGTTCTTCATAGAGATCCAAAATGCCTACAGTGGTTCCTACAAAGAGAAACCAAGCCTCAGTATCGTAGTGAGGACGTCTAACCACATGCCTTTTAGACAAAATTGAACTGTTTGAACTGATGCTTATAAGCTTCCACAGTTTTTAAATGTCTTTCAATATACAACTAGGTGAAAAAACAATTCAATAAAGTAAAATTAAATGGAAGTCCTTTTTCAAAGCACTAGCAGTAGAGACAATACTGCAGAGAGGACCATATTAATTTAGTCAATATCTGGTATTACGTAATTGTTAAAAGACCAAAACAATTCACACTTTGTATTAGGAGCATACATGTGTTAATATTTGAATGAAATATAAAGTGTGACAGGAACTTGAGATAACCTTACCAAATGGTTATTGAGATACATTTCAATTTAATACAAGCATTGGATCTAAGTTTTGATTTGGATCAGTTGTAAATAATGTAAAATAATGTAAAAAGTTTAATATTAGTTTTTGATAAATGATGAAACAGCTCTTGGGAACTGGACTCACTGTATATATTACCATGTCTTCCTTAAAGAGTGTGTATTTGGCATCAGCCCCTCTGTGTCAAACACCTTTCCATTTTAGAGTGCAACTGCAAGGTAGGGTGTCCTCTAAACACACACACACACACACACACACACATGCAGACACACACACACACGCACACACACACTAATGCGCAAGAAGCAAGAAGGATGGCTGATGGCAAACACTGTTTTAAATGTAAGATCTTTTTAATCACTCTCTTCTCTTGTTTGACATTGTTGGAACCCCAGTAGGAAAACACCCACTCAGATATACAGTATATGTATGAAACATACCAATGACACACAGAGGGTGTAACACATTTTTAAACACGCATCAAACAATGAATCATTTTAACAAGCATTCAACACTATAAATACACAATGCATCTCACACACATTTGTCATCCGCTATTTTAAAATGAAACTTTCTACATCTTATTCAGCTCTGAGAAAGGTTGCCCTACCTGAGGGACCTCCAAAGAGGTGAGCTACAATGACTCACATAAAAATAACAAGATAAAAGCAAATTAAAAAAAGAAAAAAAACAGTATGTATGTGTCAACCAAAGTCTTCTTTGTTAAAAACGACATTAAATCAAAGGTAAAAGTCATTTCCACGAAATTGCCAATGTGTCACAATTGGCCAGACATTGTGCACTTGTTGGAAGAAGAGGGTAGCTAGATATTAGTCTATTGTTTGGCTGCCAGATGAATCTTTGGTTCCCCCTCTACTGCTTCAGTCAGATATGCTATTATCTCACTGGTGGGAGAAGTCAGAGTTGCAAAACATGTTTTATCACCAGGCAGCCATTTTCATGACAGGGGTCGAGTTCAACCGGCCATTTTGCGGATGTTCTGGATGAGTCTCCTGCTGTATTCCCTGTGGTCTACTGGTTGGATTTCGATTACTGTTGCCTTCACACGACTCTCATCCTGAAGAGGGGGAAAAAAACAGTTTTGACATAATTGTAGCACTGCATTGTGGAGAAACTGACATTATTGACTCCTACATGATGGACTCCTGCAAGGTAGAACTTCATTTAACCAAACCTCAGACAGACAATAAGTTCTCATTTTCCTACATAATTCATTCCAACATAGGAATGAATTATGTTGGATAGATTTTTTGAATTTCAATGTTGCAAATAAAATGACACAAGGTATTTTTTTTAAATGTGTGCATGCAATTTTCTTATTTTTGCTTTGGCCATGCAATTCAATGTCATTCAGATTAAACATTTCTTTTAGCCTACCGACTGATAACACTTGACACTTTTCGCTAACTCTTTAGACATCCAGCAACAATGGTTTCACATTTCCCCACTATCTCATACATGTTTTAATACCTCTATTAATATTTTCAATTTGAATCTACCTCAGGATGGCAGGCAAATTAAACTATACGGGGGGTCGTCAAGACAAAGGTCCCACTTGACAGAAGGTGATAACTTATTTAAAAAACAATGGTCTTCCAAAGGACAGCGCACTGAGGGAGAGAAAGCTTTTTAATTTGATGCATCCCCACTGCGGAAATCACATCTGGAGAAAACAATTTCTCAGTGGCCTAACATTCACCCCTATTCTGCAATTCAATTACAGATGGCGAGACACGGCACAACCTCCGGACACCTGCATATAGACAAGTATAGGCAGACACACTCACACACATGCAACAGCCAAACAGCCAAACAGCCAAACATGACACCTTACAGATACAAACAAACAAACACTCTATAATATGATAAGATTATAACATCTAACAAGATTAGATCACATGAAACTTTAATGATCCCTATGGAGAAATTGGCTTGTTGAAGCTGTACAGAATATATAGCAATGGTTACAATATGAATGAGAATACAGCTGATCAATGTCATTGAATGCAACCAATGATTTCAACAAATAGAATATTAACAAATGTTGTTAATAAATAACTGTAAGTACAAATATGAAATATAAATGTGAAAGTGGATGTGCATCGCAATTTATCAACAGCACATGTACAGAAAGCTGGACACATGTAGAGAAACGTGTCTATGTGCAGATGTGCTTTGTCAAAAACTATTCACATAATAAACTATATAAAATGTAGTGATGTAAGTATAATATGTACAGATGTACAGAATGTGCAGAAGTGCACGTGTGTGTGTGATTGGTTCATCATCTCATTTCCAGGTGGAAGTACCATATGTACCTAAATGTAAGCGCAAATGTGCACGTGCATTGTTAGCTGTTCTCATTAAAAAAAATGATCCCAATGGAAAAATTGGGGTGTTGAAGCTGTACCGAATATATAGCAATGGCTACGATATGAATGAGAATACAGCTAAAAACATGTGGTTTTGAATGGCACGTTATTGGACTGTTTTCATGTGTAGCATCCATACAAAAGTGTTCACCTTCAGCCACATAAGAATTTTGTCAACACTTTTTTTACATGAGCAGGGACAGCGAAGGTCTCCCGAATGATGCTGACAAGGCCTCCTACGAGTGGATTGGTCATAATGCAGTGAATGTTCAGGGTATGTGTGTGGCTCTCAATGGGCTGTCTGTTAACATAGAGGAGGATAAAAGAGGTCCTCTCTGACACTAATGTATTCACTGAGACAAAATCAATTAATTCCCTTCAGACAGATAGATGCACATGCACACACACTTGCATCCACACACACACACACACACACACGTTAAAGGCACTCATCCAGACAAAATCAGATCCACAAACACATCTTCTATCTTTTATCCCTTAATAATACAGGAGAGCATAGTATCATATCACATAGTATCAACTCCAACCTCCAACTCCAGTATGTATGTATGTATGTTTAAATACATATAGATGCATGACAGGACTAAGAATATCTTAGTGGATGAAATTCAATTGAGATGTTTACTATCACAAACTCTACTGCAAAGAAAATGGAACCAAAATTACAAAAAACACACTTCACACTTCCACCTACTCCCAAATTCCAACAGTATAAATAATATTGGCATGTCTTTTAACAAATGCAAACTAGACGTTTGTTTATGCAGATAATGTACTTGTCTATGGTCGTGTACTCTCAAGCCTGCAGAGAGCAAATCTGGTCTTAGAATTCAGTATGGTCTGACTTCTGCTAATTCCCGTGGAAGAGTGCATCTACCATATTGAACTCTGTAACCAACTGAAGTAGCATCATTGTCAGATTCACAACCCACTCGTTCACATCCCAGAGGCGCTGCATTAATCAGACATGACAGATAACTAAGACAGAATTCATTTGAAAGAAATTCTAGCTAGGCGCTCTGTTTTGGCTGTCAGTTTATACTTTTTTTTCTGCCTCCTTCAAAAGTGATTTGTGCATATCTCTCTATTTAGATATAAGCCAGATGCTGCCGCAATACATGAGAAACTTTCCTTTTGTATCTGTCATCTATGATGATGTGATATATAAATTAATGCTCCTTAACATCACAAAACAATTATTTTAAGTGGCAAATTTGTGCTACTCTACATTTATGATGACAGGGTGATAAAAGTCTGAACTGTCTCATGTTAACCAGTCTTGCCTCTGTGAGCTGCGCATACGTCTGGAGGAGAAAATCGAGGAGGCGAAAGGCGAATGAATATGAATATTTCTCCATTCTTTAAAAAAAAAAAAAAAAACTACACCTAACCATATAAAATGAAATCTGAATACCTGAATAAATTTCTGTTCAGAACTCATTATCTGTTTATTGTTGAATATTGGGATTCAGCAACAGCACTACTACACTACTACTACAACCCCAAATATGGTCTCCGCTTACAGTGAAGCACAGGCTCTGCAGAACATGTGACCCTACACAACTTAATAATTACTACACATACCCTATTCTGGACAAAGTAAGTGTAAGCCTCCATTACAACATTAGATTAACCTGGAAAAGCTCAATTAGGGGAGGTGAATTCCCCTTAGGTCCCTCTTGATCAATTCTTGCTACCAATATCTTACACATATGACGCTAAATAAGTAACTGTTTCCATACATTTTTCATTGTAAAATAATATTTTTTTCCAGACCTAGTTTCCAGTTTTAGTTGGTGAGTAATGCTAACAGAGCATGCTAACAGCGGCTGGGTAACATGACTGTCAACTAGCCAATATCACTCACACCACATGTCAAATGGGTCTACAGCTACATAAAGTGTATATTCATGTGTATAATAATATATTTTCCAGACTTCTTGTGCAATCCCCACATTTTTAAGACCTGGACGTCGTCAAATCAATTTCACATCCTTCTCCAGACGGCGCAGACCTGCGTATGAACTCCACATTCCCATTCCAGAGAAGGTTTTGTTGAGGTCATCCGCAGGACAGCTCAAAGCCCGTGCTACATCTCAATCATTCCACTCAAACTCTCAGCATGTGCCCCAGTAGCAAACAAGCCTTTCAATAATTAAGCTAATTAGGCTTAAACAGACAATAGCTAAATGCTAATTAGTGCCTAATTAAGAGAAATGAATCCGCGGCCGTATGTGTTTCGTATTATCCCAAGTGCACTGACCACATAACAAGTCCCTCGTCCCCGTGATACCGATTGAAACGTTTTCAGGTTCATGTTGTCTGATTTACACTGTATTGTGACTACATTGTTGTGTAGCTGTACTTGCTTGGATCTGCAATTCAGTGAGAGATAATAACCGACGACCTGCCTGGTTGTTAAACATTCATGGGTGACAGGAAGTCCATTCATTAAAACAACACAATGCAATGTATTATTTTACAGCAGGGACATCTGCCATAGGTTATAAAATAGGGTTAAGGTTAGAAATTTGTTTTGAGCAAATTCATTTATTCACTGTTCCTCTACCAATTCGCAATTAACGTGCATGCCTTGCCTTCTCCCAGATTTCAATTGACAGTGCCAATGATGATGAGACTAGTTAATCTATCTAAACTAGTTCAACAGTGTGATTGGGTGATCGCCGATCCAATGAACTGATGTATTATATGGGTTACAGTAGCTCCTCACTGCTAGTCAGTGCCTGGTAGTTGTTGAGTTTTCCCTCCATGGTTTGTTCTGAGGTAACACCAAACTGTGCTCTCACCTCATATTGAGTGATGCTTGCTAGCCCGGTGTTACAGTCTCACTGAAGTGTGTAAGCTTTTCCACTGCAGTGGCTAATCTATGCTTGACGTAAAGAAAAAAGATAATCCAGCGAATGTTTTAGTTACAACTACATTCAGCTAGAAAAGCAGTTTTGAGTAACAGTTTTTTAGGTCTATTGGTCTCTTGGATCTATTCTTCTTGACAATACAGTAACTACAGCAACAGTTGATGCTGCACACCTAGCTAGGCGCTGTGGGACTGTACAGCGTCTGTACTTGTTGGTTGGTTATATTGTGAAATCAAGACTGAGCAAGACCATTTATTGCTTTCATGACAACACATTATTGCTATCGTGGGCATTTTGAAAGCCCGTTTATTCAAACCATTATGTTAGTGTATGGCTGAAATGGAATGCCTGCTAGTGCATTAATTTGGAACGGCTATAAGATCCACCAGCCAATCAGAGTTGAGTATTCCTATGAGGCAGAAATCACTGCAAGATCTCTCATTGCTTGGAGGACAATGATGAGCGCCGCTGTATGTCATTCAATTCTCCTCTTTTGTTCCCCCTGAAAAAATAAAGTGCATTGCATCAGATTCTGTCATCCAGTGTGTGGCTACTTACGTTGTATGTCTCCAGTTTGACTCTGTTTTTAAAGATGTGAGTTGTGAAGTTGGCTTTCTGGAAGATTTCATCAAACGCAGCCTCGTCCTGAGGAACGAACAAACACACACACACACACACAGACACACACACACACATAAAGAAAGGCCATTATGCATCAGGACACCACAGCGATTTACAGGAAATAGTCAGCTGAAGACATTCTGGAAAAATTGAAATGGTTGTGAAGAGCCTAGTTTAGGCAGAACTTTTCTGACTCTTAGTCTGTGTGTGAAAGTGTGTATGTGTGTGTGTGTGTGGATGTCTCACTGTGTATCTGAGCTGTCCCAGTATTTCTGCACGGTGACCCAACAGGACCTCAGCTGTCTCCTGGAAGCACGTCACCCACTGGTTATCCCCAAAGTCTGCTATGTTAGCCTGGGAGACAGAGACAGGATGAGGGGGAGTGTGTGTGTGGGTGATTACAATAGTTATAACATTCCTCAAAGTTAATGGGACTGTGTGTTTGGCAAACAGGTATTAATAATGTATACAGTGTCTGCTTTGTACTTACAGAAAGTATCAGTCTGTATTTAAAGTTGGGGAACTCTTTGTTACACTTTTCACAGCGGTAGAGTCCATTCTGTTGGTCTACAACCTTCTTGCTGCAGTCTGCAGAGGGACACGCTTGGTACAGACAATTCTCCTTACGACTGAAGAGCACCGTGGCCACACAGCTGAAGTACTCCGCCTGGGAAAAGATGATAAAAAATAGGAGAGACGAAGATATAAAAGACGGGGGATACAATTAAATTAAAAACCGATCAAAATCACTATTGACTGCGGCAACTTTTAACATGGAAAGATGATGTTTGCTAATGCTGGACAGAATATCTAGCTCGCACATCAAGTTGGCAAATTGGACAATTGCTCTTTCATTTTATCTGAGTAAACCATAAGTGTTGGCATTTCATTTTCCCCCCAGTTTTCTTTACAAAAAGCTGTCTCCCGCAGGTATTGCATTTCATATCGCAATCACCATAATTCAGCGAGTCACAAATCACAATATGATTTTTGTCAATCTTGTGCAGGCCCCCGCAGGAAGAGTGGGCTGCCAGAGGGAAAAAATAAGGATGAGAAGGATAAGATTGGCATTCTTTTAGCGTTTGTTTTTATAAACCTTATTGATATTTTTTAAATTTGGCTACACGCGCCACACGTCTTGCCAAGGAAGCCCATTGAATTCAAACCAGAGTGAGAGAAAGAGAGGGGGGAAAAAAAAGTGAGGAAAGAAGGAGGAGTAAAATCAAGTGCAGCTAGAACAGCCAGCGTGTTACCGGAATTAATGACGCTCCCCACAGTGAAAACCTCGGATCAAATTTGGCATCATCAATAAAACGGTTGGCAACGAGTCGGCCCAGCTGATAGATGCATGCTGTTTACACATCTCTATTTGACTTCCAAACAATCTTGGAACAGTTTAACAAGAGAGCAGAGGCGGCATGAGAATAACATGAATAACACATGGAAGATGGGCCTAATCGCTCTCTCTCTCTCCCTTTCTAACACACACACACACACACACACCCACCCACACACACACACACACACAACCACAACATGCAAGGTTATATGCAAAGACCCCCATCAAACTTACACATTTACAATAGATATTCAACGAGTTCAACTTTTTCAGTTGTGCGTACGAATTAAAGTGTTTCACACTCAAACAGAATCAAATTAAAATGCAGGCGGCGTCGCGGTAATTTAAACGGATATTAGCACCTTAGGCGGCTGAACTCACACTGGTAGAATCAACAGCAGAAAGAGGAAAATAAATGATAATTCTGAGAGAAAAAGGCTATTCTCTCATCCTGTGGAGAGGCATGGCATACCATTTACATCAATATAAATATAAAGGATGCACGCGGCAGATCAACTCCGTCTCCGAGGGAAGAGACATACACACAAACGTGCGAGTACACATGTGCACAAACAAAGATAGGCCTAAAACAATCAATCCCTACACTGATTTTTTCCCCTGGCCTCACAAGAGGGCACCTCCTCTACTAGGAGAGCAGGTCTCGAACAAGATGTTGGAACTAGAGCCAGAATTTGAAAAGAAATCTTTTAAAAAGCATCTTAAACAACGACTACAAGCGAGAGCGCGGCCAGACTCATTACGAACGTTGGCCTAAATGAGTCTATCAACGACTCTCTCTAGGATGCCGGCCAAAATTCACACACACTGACTGAGCAATGCTGTGCCTTAGATATACAACCCCCATATTTTCTGTAAAGTGTTCTGTAATTGCAGAGTGAATATAAAAAATTAAAAAAAGGGCTGTTAAATTTCCTGCATCCCTTGTGAGATGCGTGACGCTGCCCTGCGTCCCCGCGATCTCACCAGATGCTGTCGGTCAGATTAAGAGCCCTTTGACACTTTCTTCCCCCAGCGAACACTGAGTCACAGCCTCATAATCTGTCCACCCATCCAACCACCCTCACCACACAGCGAGAACACTAATACAACTTTAATTGGGAGAAATGTACCCCGTTAGCAACAGCCCTCTCTCTCTCTCCCGCCCAGCACTCCACTCCGATGTTTCCGCCTGCATGCCTGCCGCATCAGATTTTGCAGACTTGAGAAGACTGGAATGCTGGAAGGCTGGAGAGGTGGGCAGGCGATGGGTAGGGAAGGTGGTGGGAGGGTGGATTTGACAAAATAGAAAGCATTCTGATTTGGGGGGGGCTTGTTGAGGCCTCGTTGTGTTGGCAGATGCTACAGAGAACGCGAGGACGGAGGTTAGCAGGATCTGGACCACGGCCTCCTAAATTCCATCACAGCTAGACTACTCCAAATAAATCCCGCTGTATTTGTCATCGTCTCTCCCGCTCCCACTCTGCTTTATTCTCTCTCTCTCTCTCTGTATTCCAGTGTGTACACTGAAGCCTTGGGCAAAGTCTTAACCTTAAGCACACTGAGGAGAACCTAGAAGAACAGCATGACTAATGTTGCACAGAAAAACAGATAAAAGCAAACACACGAATGCACATATAGCTGAATAAACACACACACACACACACACACGCGCGTAATATTTTGAAAATAGTTTCCATTCGTATCACACTGAATCTCTGTGCCACCTTCTGGCACCCAAATGCAATTAAGGTTTGCATGTGGCAGGGCGAGGAAGTGAAAATCTACCTCACATAAATGATGTGGTTGCACATGCCAACTTAAATACTTGTCCGGTACCCTAACACACACACACACACACACACACACACACACAAAACAACATTAATTAGAAAAGACTTACATACGCACACTACTCACACATGAACATGCACACACACACACACACACACACACAGTCACATGCATGCAAGCAAACAGGTAGAAAACCAAATTAGATTCCTTCAAACTAAAACCTAATGATCGGGATTCCATTATTACCAAAGCTGCAGCCTCACAGAACGTGATAGACGACCTCCTTAAAGCGGTTCAATTACAGAAAGGGGGATAAGAAGGGTGGAGGTTGCAAGGGGAAACGGGGTTGTGGCAGAAGACTGAATGAGAGCAGGAGAAAAACAGCAGTGGGGAGAAAATAGTCTGGGCTTCAATTATTTACAAAACTCTCATCTTTCAACTCCTTTCCCCATATCTGCCTCTTAACTATTTCCTTTCTGCGCCCCTTTCTTAATACCCCGTTGCCACTTCTCGAAGTCACCACCCCACACACACACCCCTCTCTCTTTCCTCTCACTCTTTTTTTCCTTTTTTTTTTTAACTGGCCTCATTTTCTTCCCTCCTTCAACGCAGGTTTAAAAAGACATGAAGTTTGAGTGGCTCTGCCTGCCTGGTCTCTGTCGCTCTCCCACGTTCTCTGTCCACCCTACTTCTGGTACTGTTACGCCCCTAGGCTTCCTTCGCCTCCATCATATAATTAGAATTTTTTTTATTAGAAACTACACTAATTAGAAACCGCTTACGGGTTCCTTCAAAATCAAACTTGAGGGATGAGGGACAGTGGACAGAGATAAACCAAATCTACTGCTTTAACATGCCAGTTACATGAATTGTACTGAAATAGTCCAAATCAGTGCTATAGGAATTCAAATTCTCCTCTATTTCTATACACATGTGATTAAGGTGTTTATGGAAGTCGTTGTTTCATTTAAATGTTATTGTCTTTGAGTTGTTACAATTAAAGGTATTGCATTTTCAAAAATCCAGCCTTTTTTTACAGGCGGTTTCGGACCAACTGCAAGAAGCATCACTACCGGACTTTTTCTTGATTGGCTCAACTTACTAAAGTTTTAAATTCTTCCAATCAAGCCAGTTGATTTGAAACACCCACTGAAAAGCCTCCGCTCAGCAGGTGTACCTCATTTGAATTAGAGGAGCTGGTGTGGTCGGCCAATCACACACACACACACACACACACACAGCCTGTGAGGACCAAGGACAGAGGACAGCACGTGGCAGATTGTGGGTTTTTTTCGCTGGTGAAATGGAATTTTTTTTAGGGCACACACAGGTTTTTTCTCACCTAGACTTGTTTGGCATTTTGGACCTGAGTGTGCCTAAGTAGGAGGATAGGCGCAGTAGGGGGTGCGTCAGTAACGATCAAGCAGCACAGTGCAATTTCGGTGTCAAGGATTACAGGGATTTGCGCTTCCATCGCCTCCCTGCTCCGACCACGTCAACGGTGCACAGCGCAAAGGGCAGACCTGCTCAATGCTATTTTTGTGGATTTACTTCATTCAGAAGCTTACCAACCTGTTTTGTGGGTGGCCAAATGTAACTTTTATATACATCCCTCAAGCAGGGCGCATGGACAACAACATTGAAGGGAATTTCCTTGATAAAAGGTTTACTGACTGCTTAACTAGGCCGTATATTTGCTAGAAGCTTTTGTGGTAAAGGTGTAAAGGGCTCACTGCTTAGGAAAGAAAAGAAGAGGTTTGACTGGTTATGACTGAATTCCTCCTAGTCCAACCCCATTTCCAACTGCGATTACCAAAAATCAGTTGCCACGCCCTCTGTGCTCATGCTGTGTGCCCTTGACTGCACTTGGCGTCATGCGCCATTGATTAATGAAAATAGACCCTTCAATTTGACTGATTCAATATAATTTTGAACTACATTATTTGCAAAACATCATGAAGAACATTATACTTATTATATCACATATAATGAAAAATGTTCAATTTGAGAGCTCCTGGCATACGAGTCAGTCTGCGATGTGAATGTGTGACCGATGACATGACCAACTCCCTCCCAAAGCTAAAACAAAGAGAACCATGACTTTAATCTGTGAAGTCATACGAAGGCACGGCCTGGAGCTGCTCTATTTACAATGAATGGGAGACTGACTGTGGATTTATGTGTTTGTCTAAACGATTAAATTCAACTGAGATTGAGTAGCAGTCAGTTTTAAATCAGAAAATCCTTGATTGTTTGCAGAAAATCGTCGCTGATAGTGTCGAGTAAGTGACCTTTTCCGCTAATCTCTCTGTAGCTGTACATTCGTATGAAAGTCACATTAAGGCAAAAGCCATCGGATACTCGTACACTGTCAATCTGTTCAATGCAGTGTTATTTTGTGATGTACCCACTTTTCCTCAACCTGCCTGTTATGACTCGTCGTCTCATTTGACTGCCAGTGTGTGTGTGTGTGTGTGTGTGTGTGTGTGTGTGTGTGCACATGTATACCTTCTCTCCTTGTCCCAGGTGTTCATTCTTAACATCGCTCAATGTTTTCCAGTTGACCTTTGCTCCACTGCCAACTGACCGCATCTCTGTCAGGGACTGGCTGTTTAGTGCGTAGCCTTCTTGATCATACCTGTGCATATTTATACACACAGCACGTATGCACAAATAAATGTGTGCACGCACACACACACACACACACGCACACACACACACACACACACACATATATAAAACATGAGATACTTTATTCAGAATGTAGTGAGACAGAGTGCAACAGTGAAAGAGGAAGGAGGGCAACATGATCCCTGGACGCTCTGGTCATTATATTACACAAGATACACCATCAATATCAGTTATCTGTGAATGTGTGTGAGGGTGTGTGTGTGTGTGTGCGAAAGATCATGTGAATTTGTGTGTTTGTGTGCAAGTATGTGCCTGTTACCTTTACACACTTTGATTTTTCCGATGTTCTTTTTCCTACAACACTAAGTAAAGAGAGTACTATATATATATATCTGCTATTATCTAAAGGAACTAGCTTCAACCTTCACTGAACTGAATGACCCTCTCCACCTTTTCCCTCCCCACCTCCCTCCCATTTTTCTCCCCTCTCCCCAGACGAGGTCCTTCACCTGGTTACATCTAGCCGCCCCACCACATGCTCCCTTGACCCGATCCCATCCACTCTGCTTCAGTCTACTGCACCTGAACTCCTTCCCTTCCTGACCCACCTCATCAACACGTCTCTGGTGTCTGGATGCTTTCCCTCTGCTTTCAAGACTGCCAGAGTCACCCCCCTTCTGAAGAAACCAACACAACCAACCAAGAACTACAGACCAGTTTCCCTTCTACCCTTCCTATCAAAAACTCTTGAACGTGCTGTCTTCAATCAACTGTCCTTGTACCTCCACCAGAACAACCTCTTGGATCCCCACCAGTCTGGGTTCAAAGTGGGTCACTCGACCGAGACTGCCCTCCTGGCAGTGACGGAGTCGCTCCATGCCGCTAGAGCGAACTCTCTCTCCTCTGTCCTGATACTCCTGGACCTGTCTGCAGCGTTTGACACGGTGAACCACCAGATCCTCCTCTCCACCCTTGAGGGGATGGGTGTCTCAGGCTCTGCACTCTCCATGTTTGCATCCTACCTAACGGATCGCTCCTACCAGGTGACGCTGAGAGGGTCTGTGTCAGACCCACGCAGGCTCACTACTGGGGTTCCGCAAGGCTCGGTTCTAGGTCCTCTCCTCTTTTCCCTCTACACAACATCTCTTGGTTCTGTTATCCATTCACACGACTTTTCCTACCACTGCTATGCCGATGACACCCAGCTGATCCTGTCATTTCCCCCCTCTGACACACAAGTGGAGGCACGCATTGCTGCATGTCTGGCAGACATCTCGGAGTGGATGTCGATGCACCACCTGAAGCTCAACCTGGACAAGACTGAGCTGGTGTTCCTCCCGGGGAAGGGCTGTCCGCACCGAGACCTGGCCATCACCATTGATAATGCTGTGGTGACGTCAACTCGGACTGCGAGGAATCTGGGTGTGACCCTGGATGACCAACTGTCGTTCTCGGCAAACATCGCATCAGTGACACGCTCCTGCAGATTCCTCCTCTACAACATCAGGAGGATTCGCCCCTTCCTCACTGACAAGGCAGCGCAGGTGCTCATCCAGGCTCTTGTCATCTCCCGCCTGGACTACTGCAACTCCCTCCTTGCTGGTGCCCCGGCGTTTACCATCAGACCTCTGGAGCTTGTTCAGAAAGCTGCAGCTCGTCTGGTGTTCAACCGCCCCAAGTTCTCCCATACAACTACCCTTCTCCGTTCTCTACACTGGCTCCCTGTAGCAGCTCGCATCCAGTTCAAGACCCTGGTGCTAGCCTATAGGGCAGTGAAAGGAACAGCTCCTTCTTACCTCCAGGCTATGGTCAAGCCTTACACCCCCGCCCGACCACTTCGCTCTGCTGCCTCGAGGCGACTGGTTGCCCCGTCGCTCAGAGGGCCCTGCGGCCGATCTACACGGTCACGGCTCTTCTCTGTCCTGGCCCCGCAGTGGTGGAATGAACTCCCCACTGATGTCAGGACAGCAGAGTCGCTGCCCATCTTTCGCCGCAGGCTGAAAACCCACCTCTTCAGGAAACACTACCCTGACCCTTCCTCTTAGCCTTGCCTATTTGTCATCAATTATGTGTCTGAGCTCTTGTTTATTGGCTCTTGTTTATTTGATACACTTATTTGTCTTAGCGGTTCACTTATTTGTCTTAGCTCTTGTTTATTTGATTCTCTTATTTGTCTCATTTGTTTAAGATAAAGTAGGTTGCTAACTTATTGCACTCTTACCTTAACACTAGTTATGCTCTTAGTTGCTTGTTTAGGAAGGAAATGCACTTACGATTTCTGGTGACTAGTAGTTTTCTTGCCTACCTATGTTGAATGCACTTATTGTAAGTCGCTTTGGATAAAAGTGTCTGCTAAATGACTAATGTAATGTAATGTAATGTCCTTAATACCTTTTATTGATCTGCATTCATATCCTGCAATCTATTTGATCTGGTATCCTGCTGTCCATCATCGACAAACACATTCATATATCATATCATCATCCTTTTATATTTGTGTCCATATATGTCTCTGTTCGTATAAACCTGTGTCTGTCTGTCTACTCACCAATCTATTCAATATCCCTTTTAACATCTTAATATACCAGTAAGACTTCTGTTCTGTATTCTAGCCAAGCAGAGCACAATCTAATCAAGGTATTTTTTTTCAATGATGCAAGTATGCCTGGTCAAAACAATCCCACAATGCACCAACATCGACGCGGGAATTACTGTTGGACCGACTGCTCTTTGTCTTTGTGAAGCAGCAGGCCTTAAAAAGGAGTGGAAACAGTCTGCGCTACTTTTGGTTGTAATTCATTCACTGCTGTCAGCGTGTAAACTGGGGAGAGCACAAAACAGCAGCAGAGATCAGTGAGAAAGCCAGGGATTAGAGAGGACTGGAATGAAAGGAAGGAGGGGCGGCGTTTTTTAGTTATTTAGTCCTTTGAACGTCAGGATGAGATGGTGTATTGACCAGAGACTGATAAAACCCAAGATTAAAGCCGGAGCAATGGAGCCTTCCTCCCTCTCCCTCCCTCCCTCCGTCACACACACACACACACAGACACACACCTGTTTGATGCAACCGTCTGCATACGAATAGCACTACTTCATCAAACGTATCACTAATATATACGCTAACATACATAAATGCAGAAAAATAAGCATTTATATTTCAGCACTGACACGATTTGGGAAACAGCCTTTAATGAGCGAATGAGTCATAACTCAAAATCCCTTCACAGGAAGTGCTAATAAGAATCCATTTTGATGTGCTTCAGAGTGTCCCCATCTGCGTGCACACACAATAACAGTTCAGTGTTTGAATCCAGAAATATCACGTTTTCCCTTTTTTCTATTATTCTCTCCATCCCACCCTCTCAACATCCTGCCTACAGTATCCCACTGGGGCTGAGGAGGCATCTGCTACCAGTCCCCCAACATGTGATCATCAGGGCTTCATGCTTATGCACGTGCTTATAGATGTGTGTATGTGACTATGCATGCATGTATGGATACGTGCATTACAGCAACATGGAGGTACACGCCATCTGTTTGCAGAGTGTGTGTGTGTACGTGTGTGCTTGGCCTCGTTGTGTGCTGTGTGTTACTTGCGAACAGTGTTTTGATGACGATGTGTGTTGCGTGTATATGTGTGTGCTTGGCCACGTTGTGTGTACGTGTGTGCTTGGCCACGTTGTGTGTACGTGTGTGCTTGGCCACGTTGTGTGTACGTGTGTGCTTGGCCTCGTTGTGTGCTGTGTGTGGCTTGCGAACAGTGTTTTGATGACGATGTGTGTTGCGTGTATGTGTGGGCTTTTGGCCACGTTTGTGTGCTGTGTCGTTTTAACGTGAACAATGAGGGGGGATGAGTCGGCTTGTGTTGCGTGTGACTCACCAGGCCCGCAGTCTAAAGGCCTCAGGTATGTCTGGGTTGACCATGACTGTTGAGCTGAACAAAGCAGAGAGAGATCTGCCCCCAAAATCAGACAGACGAGCTCCTTTGATGGCAACCACAGGCCGCCCGGAGCCGTCAAACTTCTCCGCCTAGAGAAAGGAGAAAAAAAGTATTAGAGAGAGTAATGAGGAGGGAAAGGAAAAGAGAATATCTTTTTTATGCTAGCAGTGACCAGAAAGCAATATTTGGCATAGGTGTTCTTTTATAATTTACAACCTACAAGTTAACGTGAAACCCATTTCCGGATTTTGGCAAAGAAGAGGGATTAGCCCTTGTAGATTGAATGAGCTTAGAAAGGAGTCGTGCTGTTTCACGCATATTCAAAGTTGTATTTAGCCCTCTGTCTGAAAAACTGGGACTTCGGTCCAAAACACTCCTGAAGGTCACAAGGTTGAGTTGATTTTACAGCCGAGGAAACCCAATCAAACAGCCCCTTTACACAAGAGCACACACAGGGATATGTGCACACGGGGCGCACACACTCTTGGCGCGGTATGATGCACGTGCACACCGCGCACATGCACATACAGGCAGCATTCACACAAGGCATTAATAACACCGTGCTCAACGTATCTTTATGTTTAACTGCAAATCCATCCCCGGAGACAAGAGAGAGAGCAGGGCAAGCAGCTCTGTATGTCAGTATGAGTCGTGTGTGTGTGTGTGTGTGAGTCAGTGAGTGAGTGTGAGAGAGAAAGAGAGAGAGAGAGAGAGAGAGAGAGAGAGAGAGAAATATTGTAGTTATTACCTCCTCTCCCCACAGTGTGACTGCCACTACTTTGCCAGTGGTGTCCATTATGTTGAGGGCTCTCTTGGAGACTTCTCTGCTGTTCTTGGTGGTGATACGAGACACGTCCTCCACACTTTTACACACTCCAATCACATCTACCAACAGAGAGATACAGTCGAGGTCGGAGGTTTACATACACTTTACGCTGAAGACATTAAAACTAAAAGAATCACCACTCCAGAGACTTCATGTTACCATACATGTCAGTTAGGATATCTACTTTGTCCAGAATAAAAGTCATTTTCTCACAGTTGATCAGAGACAGATTTATTTCACTTTAAATTCACAATATCAGAATTCCAGTGGGTCAGAAGTTTACATACACTTTGTTAATATTTGGTGCCATTGCCTTTAAATTGTTTAACTTGAATCAAACTCTTGGGGTAGCCTTCCACAAGACTTGCCAAAAGACATGTATGGTAACATGAAGTCTCTGGAGTGGTGATTCTTTTAGTTTTAATGTCTTAAGCGTAAGTGTATGTGAACTTCCGACCTCAACTGCACCTCCTACGTCTCCATCTATGGGTAGCTCTTAGAAATAGGTAGACAAACATTCACATGAGGTAATAAAAGGGAAGAAATAGTGCTGGGGGAGGGGAAAGGAGAGGAATCTTTAACAAAACAATGTTTTTACAGTCTTTTGAATTGTGTCTTCATGGTATAAACTGTGAAAAAACTTTATACGATGTGAATTGGTATCAGATCATAAGCAGTAAAAACCCAACATGGCAGAGGGTTGACACCCCCTTGGATACTGTCAAGTCATTAGAGTCAGACTGACATAAATGTCACAACAGCCTGGCTAACCCCCCCGGCCCACTTTCCAAATCACAACGAACACACTTATTCCTCATTCATGTTCCCTGTCATGCTCAAGGCCTAAACACTTCATTCAGGATTACCGCAGTGAAGTGCAGTGAAAGCAGAGAAGGTAAGGAACCCGGCCTACCGTGACGAACACCACAACTTATATGAAAACGATTCAAGTCAAAGTCATTTATAATGTAGCTCGACAAACAGGTTCATCGCCGAGTGTTTAACAGAAAACACAAATACAGTTAAAAGAGGTAATAAAATAAAGGATAATGAAAACAAGAGACAGAGACAATACATCACAAACCCACGACGTGGAACTGGAGCGCTTTGTGTGTGTGTGTGTGTGTGTGTGTGTGTGTGTGTGTGTGTGGGGAAGAAAAATGGAAAACAGTCTGTTCTCTACACTTCATCTCCCCGTCTCCTACCTCTTCTAACCTTTTTCTAAACTCTCCCTCTAACTCCCCCCCCGTCGTCTATCCCTCCCTCGCTCCCTGTCGGCGCTCTCAGCCCTCCTTAATTCCATTATGATTGAGACGGTGTCATCCACCTCTGAACTCTATTATCGCCACAGGAACAGGCTGACAGCTCTCATTACCATGTTATAATCGCCTGTTTAACAAAGGGAGAGAGGGGAGAAAGAGGGACGGAGGGACGGACGGCGAGGGAACGGAGTGAGAAAACAAGACACCATACATGACATAATGCTGCTCCTCTGCGACTGCCGCAAAACACACTCAGCCCGGAAAAATCAGTGACTCAGTGGACTCTCTAATCTGGCTGCACTGCTCTGGACACAAGTTAGAGCTTTGCTGTCCTGGCCTGCGTTGCTCATAGGCTGCACGAATGTAACCATGCAATGTTTTCACTTGGTTTGCAAACCTATATGAGGTCCTCCATGTCTAGAAAAAAAGTTGACTTTCAAAACTGGTGATTCAAAAATGGGCTTGCCCCCCACCGTTAAATTATTTAATCCAGAAAAAACCCAATAATGGGATAAATACCAGAGCGCTAACTAGGGGAGACTGTAATGTACCTAGGCGTAGGACTAAATTCAGTCAAATGGTGGTGTCTGTAAGAGGCACACATTCCTGGAACAAGTTACCAGTACACATCAGGAACTACGACAACTATTTAACATTTAAAAAATATCTCAAACATTGGTTAAAAACAAACCAGTTATGTACCCACACATAATATCTGTTTCCTCCTCTGGTGCCCGTTCATTGTGCACTTTAACTTTTTTACTGTATGTAACTTTTTATTGTAATACTGTTTGTAATTTGTCTTTTGTAATTGTGAGGTTTGTCTCGTGTTTTTGTGAGTACCTGCCTTGGGACTACGGATGAAATTTAGCAATTGAGCTAATTCCGGCACATTTACATTGATGTGTAATGCTGATATGTTGATTAATGTGCACTGTCCCAATTCAATAAATAAATAAATAAATACAAAATAAACTGCAACGTGCGGAAATGAGAATCGCCCACAAATGGCCCTGAAACGCTGTAAAATGTGATGTCGGTACCTCTGCTTGTCTTTCTAATTCTACATTTACGGCCAGCCGCAGCGCACACCGGGTGCAATTACTAGCAACAATTACAACCTCATCCCCACCTTCAGAAACATTAGCGGGCCACCGCTGTCACACACGTGCATTATCTCCTAATACGATTGAGCGGAGACTCTGCTGCCAACACACCTAAATAGCCAATTTCAACCCCAATCTATACCAGGACCATCCCAATTTACCTGTCAGAGATAAGACATTGAAGCAAAGCAGAGAGGGCAGGCACCGCAACTAACCTTCATAAAACAGTGGAATGGGCATTATCCTCTGTTTTTATCTCTATACTATATGCCAGAATTAACTTCCCCCTCTGACCATGTTATAATGCATTATTCCAGGCCATCTGCTGTGCTATTGACTGGCACAGGCCTCTCTATACACCTCAATTATTTACTTTATCATTTTTATTATTATTTATTTTTATTGCCTGGGGTGACAGGGTTGACTGAGAGACCACCCAAGAACTGAAAGACAACAGGTTCTGCTAACTGGTCCATCAGCTGCCATGTCTCCTGTCAAAGTGTCCTTGAGCAAGTGCCCTTTGACGTTGAACCCTACTTGCTCTGGAGTCACCGACTAAATGGTAAAAGTGTTAATGTAAAACCAGCTCTCTTCAAATCCTGTTGCCGCTGCGTCTCCCCTCACCCTCCTTCCCTTACCGATGATGGCGTCCTTGTCTCTGTTCTCCAGCTCAGCGATGGGCACAAAGTCGCACTGCATCATGGGGACGTCCTGGCTGTCCCCGCACGGCACGATGGTCGAGTTAGCGTGGAGGCTCATCTCGTACTCGTTCTTCAGCGTCGTGTACTGTTTGTTGGCTATCTTCAGCGAAGCCTTGGAGATGTAGTACACCTACAGAGAACAGGGGGGGGGGGAGAGCAAGGTGTGTTATTTTTATCAACTCGGCCCGAATCGAACTGTTCAGTTCCTGTGAGCGTGAAGCAGCTATGATTGAATGGATTGCGTCCTTGGTTGAACACGTTATTGATCCCTGTAAGAAAAATTATTTTTGCCAGCTTTTGTCCCCCCACAAACTACACAATAAGACTGGAAAAAACCTTCAGGTCCTACTGAGATGTGGTGTCATATCAGCACCATCGCTTCCCTAATTCACCAGAAAATAGTGGCGGCTGAGAGTGAGTCTGCTAAACAGCACAATTTAAACTCAATCTGCAAGGCACACTTTTTCATTTGCTCTCTCCAAATCTCTCAATATCCTCCCTCTCTGTTTTTCTCTCTCTCTGTCTCACTTGCTCACCCACTCTCTCTCTCTCTCTCTCCCCCTCTCTCTTTCTCTCTCTCTGATTTACCCCACACAGAGACAGGGGCATGAAACTAATGTGATAAGCATTCTGGCCACTTAGAGCCAGTCACACCCACTCACTGTTCTGTCAATACTCAGACCACAAAGGGAAGACGGATTCATTCCTTTATTTATCTTTGGAGGGCAGGGGGCACAAATTGGATCTGGGGCTATGCTGGGAGTCACTGCCATTGGCTGATACCTGAGCCAGAGGGACTAGCAAAGTGATGCCCGGGGTTAATTGAGTTATTAGGCTCTGTGGGCTAGACTAAGCTGAGCGAGAATCACAACATGTGTTCTACCTGTAATTATATAGGTATGGGAACGCGCTGTTGTGGGCGTTCAGCGTGAGTGCGGCCCCATTTTAGCACAAGGGGTATACACAAAGATGCCTAACTTACCTGACACTGAGATAAACAATAGCAAGGATCCCTCATTCAGCTGCTCCCTGAGACTGGTGCTAAGTGGTACCCAGCATTGGTGGCAAATGAGTCCTCCCTAGCCACCATCACGTTTGCTCACTCACTTACACAATGGATGTCTTAGTCTTCCTTTTTTCTTTTCGGCGGCCTCACACCTGATATGTGTTGCCAAATGGGAACGCTAACCTTTCTACTAACGTTAGACGAGTTAAACATCCAAACAGCATAAGAACAGAAGTTTAGACGCTACTGCTTTATGTAGAGCACCATGACAGGCAGCCAATCAGGAGCCTGTTTGATAGAGTCATTAGTTTGCTTTTTATTTGATTGTCACTCAGTCAGTCAGTGTACGGTGGCCAGTGGGGTCAAAGTTTGAGTAGAGGCAAAGACTGAACATAACCAAGACAATCAAATGTTGTCGTTTCAAAAATCACTGGCCAGTGTGGCTGGTGACCCTCAGTGATTTATCCTCTCTAGACACATTTTTACCAGCATTGGGTGCTTGGCGGGTGTTAATCATACCACTTCAAGTGTGGATGGATGTGGGTGGTTTGGAGCGACTCACCTTGCCTTGCTCTATTAGAGGGAAAAACGTGTCCACCTCCTTATTGAAGGCTGTGATCTTGATCTCCCCCTGTTGACCAGCACATTTCCATTAAAACAACACTGCATCCCCCAGAACAAGATAATACAGTCCTGCTTGACACATGTTGATATGCATGCACATGACCAGCCATTCAGGGCTTGTAAGAGATGTTCTCTACTCACACTTTCATCCACAATCTCAAAGGAGAAGAGCTTGCCCTCTCCTTTAGAGTTACTCCAGGTGCGGATACTGGACTTATTGGTGACACGGGCTCTGACCGTCCACCTGGAGATACAAGCAGAAGGGGCGAGATTCACTTCCTGCGAAGACTTCCTTGGTTACTGGTTTATTATCCAGCTAACATTTAGTTAAACTTATGTAATAATGATTCATTGCTTAGAGCGATGTGTCAGCAAAAATAACTTTGAAGATGAAGGAAGAAAACACCAAAGCAAAATGTCTAATAGGAAAATGGAGACACTTTCATTTAAGTTCATATTGTGACATTTAACATAAGAGTAGTGCATATGCCCTAACATGTTGGAGTTTATAAACGTTTCAATATGAACTATCAATTCAAAGCTTTGTAATTTTTCCACTTGAAAGAGTTGCCTTGGTGCCTTCCCCCATGTTTTCATTTTCTATTTGCCAACTTTCTTTCATGTGAATGTCTACAGAATCTGCATTTTCTATTTAAAAAAATGTTTTCTTTGACCACCAAGGAAGTTACGAGCAATTAAATTGAAGAGGTTACAGTATAAAGGTCAGCACAAGAAAACAGTAAAGAATGCTGCAGAGTCACACTTTAAAAAGCTCCCTTTTTGTTAATGAGCATCCCAACTCAGCTCATATCACTTGAAAAAGTGCAACACAACTATGCAAAAGAACAATTCCCAAGGAAATTGAATGAGTCTCTTTTCAGTTTCTTTAAAGTTCCATGGAAGAAAAAAAAGGAATCCGGCAACTTTCTTTTCAAAGACTGAGCTAGGTGTTGTACAACTGCCAACTCCTGGATGCATTTAAAATGTGCTCCTTGTTCTGTTTTTAACAACAGCCAGCCAAGCACGACAGTTTATGCAGCAGTGAGCTTTTTCACTGCGTTGATAATTGTGCAGTGGAGGATATTCATACCATAACTTTGCCAGCAATTAAATCCCCTATCATGAGAGCAGCTGCTGGCCCAGAGTGAACCCCATTGCCTGCTCAGTATGGATAAGACTGCTATACCAAGGTTTATGGCAGCTAAAAGCCAATTATCTTCTGCTATAGATGCTATTACTTAACACCAGCAGAATGGGATGAGAAGGCCAAGCAAACACACATAAAAGAGCACACATGCACAAGTGCACATGCGGTACATCCCTACAGAAATTGATGTAATCCTCTGTGTCGCACATGCACACGCTCTCGTTTTCATGCAAACATATGTAGAAGAGCCCTGCTGAAGTCATCAGTTTTACTTACTGTAGGTACTCCCTGACTTCAAAGTTAGAACAGTCATCAGTTTATTACAACACCTAGAGGCACAGTTATCTTTACAGCCTGCAATTTCAAACTTGGCTACTTTATCAGAAGCCCAAACATGGAGCGTGAGTTGACAAGATACTTTACTCCAATCTGGACAACAACTACATCTTTCCATACGGTGCTCTTCTCCTTTTGTGGCCAAGTTTAAGGTCACAGAAAGAGAGTTAAGCCTAATGAAATGATAAGAAAAGAGAAAAAAAATAAAATAAAATGGAACCCTGGAGGAGGCAAAGAGATTGTGAGAGGAAAGGAGGAAAGAACGGGTTGGGCCAAATCCCCACCGGGCCAAATAACAGAATCAAAACCTCAGCAGCAGACCATAAAAACCCAGCGGTACCTGGCGTTAAAGTGTCCGTTTCTGAGGCGAGAGCGGACATTTCATTTCATTTCCATGCAAATGGACTGACTAACATGCACACGCAAAATCCACACACTCACGGATTGATATAGAAAAATGAGTGCTCACACACACACACACACACACACACACACACACACACACACATGCACAAGCACACACTCGGACACAAACACACATGCATAGACCTCTCCAAACATGCCCCAAAGTGCTACTCAGGACTGGCAGTAAAAGGGGAAGTAGAGTCACAGTGTAAAAGGAAATAGTGTGGCTGATGGATGAGCAGCAGGATTATAGGACTGTAGGACTGTAGGACTGTAGGACTGTCACTAGAAAAAAATCTAGGTGAAATCATAAACGCACATAAAACACAACATTTCCTTGAGATTTAGGTAGGAAATATAACTGAATGACTTTCTACCTGTACATTAATTTCAATCATTTTCCATTGCAGAATTCAAGTGACGTTCACATTCTCGCTCATATATAGTGTACATGTGTATGAATGTACGCACATACAGACATGGTCACAGACACACACACACCGTAACTCACTTGGTTTGGTAGGGGTTAAGGCTCGAAATAGGGACCACTTTTGTTGTCGAGGCTTGAGAAGTGGGTGTCTTCTTCACAAAACCTCTACCACGGCCTTGAGAAGTGCTGGGAGCCACCATGGCTGTGTTCTTCGCAAAACCTCTACCACGGCCTTGGCCAGAAGAGGGGGCTGCTGGGAAACAGAGTTAGGATACTAAGAGGAGAACTACAAATCAACAATGAGATGGAAATTTAGCCACCTATGACTGTTTCCCATAGTTTGGATAAACAATAAGCAATACAAACTTCCTGACAAAGAATATTTGCTCTGCCAGCAGTTGTAAAAAATATCAAGAATAGTTTAAGTTTACTATTATCCAATCACATGGGTAGTTGCCAGAATGACAAAATATATGAGAATAACTAGTTTTATCACAACTCTCTCAGTAGAGTTATACGATTCCCTGTTAGATCAGAGTTTGTTCCAGTCAACAAAAACAATTTTGCTTCTTTACTTGGGTAAGATTAACTATCAGGTATTCATTTCATAATGAAGATACCAAAGATAAATCCCAAAGCCTCAACGATATTAATGCATCCTAACCATACACATGCATCATAACCATATTTACTGGAAGATGGGGGTTGGGAGTTTCCACAGTTATTTTAAAGGAGTCATCATCAGTGTATAACAGAATTAATACATTAGGAGGCCTGTAGCTAGGTTGTGCTTTAATCCATCAATTACAATCCATTTATTATATATTACTGGCAGAAAAAGGAATTGTTGGACACTGAATTTGTAAAATATTATCAGATGAACGTCCCAAGCCTAATGTTTATTTATTTGGAGGTCTTTGGCCTGAAAGAGTAAAAAACAACTGAATCATGCAGCATGCTGTCCTGTATAACTTGATTACCCTGTTGATATTATTATTTCTGTCATAAAGCGTCACTGAGTGGTTTTGGGAAAAGATACTTGAATAATTCTTCCCAAATGCTCAGACATGATATCATAACATGAGACAACTAGTAATAAAAAAGTTAATAAAATGTTTCCTTTGTTTCTACAACCACACAGTGCAGCTTTGATGCTGTTGACAGCTGACAATGCCAGAACAGTTGAACAGTTCGGACCAGCCCTTGTCCCACAGAACCACGAGGTGTCAACTCATCCTCCCACAGTTGAGCAGCATCGAGCCAAGTAGCGGTGAGTCAGGCTAGCTAGTTCAGAAATGTGTAAATGAAATGTATTTCACACAACGCCCCATTTTAGCACGGATGATCCACCATGAACAACAACATTTAGGGGCAGCATTTAGTTTTCAGGGATAAAAAAGAGGCAAATCCATAGAGAATAGTGCCCTGTTTTAAGCTCCAGTACAACAAATACTCACCTGTATGATACCCTCCTGTGTGTGAGCGCACTTCTCTGTGTGTGTGTGTGTGTGTGTGAGTGTGAGTGTGTGCGCACGCCATGAGCCAAATCCTCGGGGGAAATCACAGATTGAACAGCGATTTTCAGGATATGGGTAATTAACATCAATATTCATACGCACGCTATCTGGATGGAGGGTTAGAGGGAAGGAGATGGGCAGAGAGAGACGCAGAAACAGAGAGCTTTATCAGGAAAGCTCATTTTCTCTGATGAAGATCATTACACGTTCCTACCGTCTATGCCAATAACATACTCGGCAGTCCCTGTATGCGAAGAGTTTTTAGTGGTGGGGAGAGAGAGAAAGAGAGAGAGAGAGAGAGAGAGAGGAAGGAAGAGAGAGAGAGAGAGAGAGAGATAGAAAGAGAAATTAAAAATAAATTGTGTGTGTGTGTCTGGGTGTTTAGGAGCACATGCAAGCTTCCTCTACTTCCAAGGCTTCGTGAATTTTGTGTTTTGAGAGAGAGAGAGAGAGAGAGAGAGAGGAGAGAGAGAGTAATAAGAATAATAAGAATAATAGTGGGAGGACAACGAGTAGGAAAGCAAACCTGCAGAGAATGGATAGTGATGAATAATGCACTTCAGCAAATGCAGATATCTTTTTAGAATCTTCTGCAAAAGCATTTTGGAGGTAATGTATGTTGATGATATGATAGGTAATGATAGCTGTTGGTGGATACTTGAATGTGGATATAGATCCCTCAGACTGTACACCTAAAAAGACACAACTTCGTGAAATATTTCAAAAGGTTTATAATGATTAAAATAAAGTTTTTATGCACAGACAGCTTGTGGTTATCTGGTAGGTTATAGTCTGTTGTGAGGCAACATTCAAGGAATGCTCAAATAATAGTGTCTGGAAGTTTCATCAACTTAACTTTTTGATGGTTTTGTGGTCTGCATGACTGCACTCATTTCTCGGTGGAGAACAGCACACCAAGAAACCACGACATTTTTAAGATCTCTAAAACTAAATTAGACTTAAAATGCTATATTTAATTGAAGCTTAGCGTCAGTTCAATCAGGAAGGAAGGCTACCTCCCCCATTCATATTTGGTCAGCAGGTACAAGCACGCCCCCAGCTCTGCATCGTCGTAGCCCACGCTCCTTTCTCCTCCCCTTCCTCCCTCTCCAGAAACCAATCACTAACCATTTCCCTCTATTTGTTTCCCCTCAGCTGTTTCCGTGTTTCTGTCATTTCCGCTGCCTAAACCACACCGGATTGACGCACCACCTCCTCCCCCGCCACCACCAGCATCACGGCTCCATCAGATATCCAGAAGGGTTAGATCTTCAGCCCGGGGGGGGGCGGGGTTTCCTGTCTCCTACCTGCCCCTGGGAGCTTCACCCTATCGCCAAATAGGGAGTCTACGCCAAACCTATGCTCATGCTCATTTCTCATGCTGTTAATAAATGTTTAATTGTAAACCTAGCCTCTCGTGACTGAACTGTGTTCAAGACCATTTAAGGCCATGAGTTTAGATGACAGGCATTTTCAGATTTTTTTTCCCAGGACCTGCAGGCTTCCTGTATTCAGTGCTCAAAACCTTTGACATAATAATTCTTCTTGTTTTTGTGATACTCTATTGATGCCGGGGGGGAATATTCTCTTTCCCCTTCCCTCGGAGGGAGGTCAGATCACAGGGTCAGCTACAGAGCAGCACCCCTGGAGCTGGTAGTGATTCAGTGTCTTGCTCAAGGACACTTCGGCAAGTGTAAAATGACTTTTACAAATATATTAATATACAAATATAGTAGTATATAAGTATTCAATACTTGTTTACCTGTGCCTCACGCAAAAGCTTGTTTTCTGTCCTGATGATGAGTGCAGGACCATTTCCTCAGCAGAACAATTAAAGAGAGCAGCAGGTTATTGGTATCTGGAGGGATCTCTAAGGTAACATGGATCAAAGGATATAATGAGGAGGAAGGCTGATGAGCTGCTTAATGCAGAGCTTCGTCTTCGCTGAGTCAAATTAGCGACTCTCTCGCTATGAGGGGATTCAACTCACAACACAATATTTATGAAACCATCAACTGAAGGAACCATCTGTCCACACATGCCCCCTCCCTCATTCACACACACACACACACACACACACACACACACACACACACACACACACACACACACACACACAACCACACACAATATACACCCAACACTCATTATCCTCCCACATGCCTACCTCCTCCACAGACGACTATTGAGTATGTTTCTGCCACATAACAAAATCAATGTCTATCTTGAAAGCAGTCTAGCGAATAAAACTACGGACTGAAACAAAGACAAAGCTAATAAAAAAGATCCAATAAAGCACGGGATACTTTAGGCATGATACATGGTACCAGCCACTTTGGCAGGACACCAACCATCATTTGGAGGTCCTATTCTGTTATAAAACTCTAGTTGGGTGGTAAAACAGAGGAAAGGGGGCTGGTGAGTTATGGACTCCACCAGCCTCTCTAGCCAGTGGGCAAAGAGATAGTTTCCTGCCCCACTAGCGAGGCAGTAAATATGGCAGAGGTGCACAATGTGATATGCAAAAAAATAAATGGCACATGAGCTGAAGGAATTGTGCAGTCTGTTTAAATAATTACCCCTGACTCCCATTACTTTAGCATTTGCTGCAGCTATATTTTGATATTTTGACTGGCCAATAACCAATTGTACATTCCAGTTTCACCTGGTTCTCAGACCACAGAGCCTTATGAATAAAAACCTTATGAATATCATAACTTAGCAATATCAAAGGAATAAAAAACAGGATTTATTTTTTAGCCCATATGACTGGCTTATGTGTAGCATGGAGAAAGAGAGAAAATTTTAAAACAAAGACTGTGTTGGTCCAGAGCTATCGCTACAGCTGAATGGTATTAAGGAGGAAAACCAGTGAGGGGACTACAAATTATTTGACAGTACCCTTTCCCTAGAAGGGTATATGGCTCCCTCTGTTGGTGACATGAGGTTTTGTCAACAAAGAGATCTGGTTTACAAGATTAATCAACACATTTTCTCTAAAATAATTTGGTTAATACTCTATTTAGTTACTCTTATTCTAAAAGTAACATCCATTACTACCACTGTGCAACACAACTGGGTAAAAATGTTACAATGACTTTTCATATTGATTAATGTAAAAAAAGACTTTACAATGCACATACACTGTATACATATACATATATATACTGTATATATATATAATAAAGATCTGCTTAAGGTTTGAAGGACTTTTAGGATTCAACCCCGAGTAAACCAGAGGGTTTGTTATATTTTTAAATATAGACAATAATTTCTTATCCAACCAATATGTTGAAATGTAAAATGTCCCAACATGGTCTCAAATTCAAAACAAAGCAACGGCAGACAGAGAATCTAACATTAAGGTCAACCAATAACCTACCTTTTTTAATAAATTGTAAACTCTGACATTATCTACTGTACAGGCTGCCAGACTACAGTCAGTAAAGTCAACTGTAGATGATGAAGAAATGAAGACTCCTTTATTTTAGGCTATATGAAATCTAATATAATATATAATTTAATATTCCTGCACAGAAGGTGCATCGTGCTTGTTGTGTTTAAAAAGCATTAATCTTTGCCTTACTCACAGTGGCTTGGGACAATATGTACATATGTTTGAGCTACTATTAGTATTCTATGAGTGCTGTTGGTTTGAAAAATATAGTCCCAAGAATATCTGACTTGCCCTGATAGCTGCATGGGATACTGTCGTGCTGTAGTTAATCTCATGCATCCTCACCCTGCTCACTGAAATAGGGGAAAGCACAAGATTGTATATTCTTCCTACTATCTATAATTTCATTACAGAACTCAATAAGAGCCTTTTTTGAGAGAGATAAGCTAAAGTGCTGAAGCATGGTTCTCTGACTGGTGGCTGGAGAAAAGTCTGCTCTGTTTTGGTCTCGCTGAGAAACTGTGGAGTTTGCTGTTCCACACACACAGCACAGGTTGGGAGAGAGAGTAGGGAGAGAAGAGGGAGGTGCACTGGATCTGTCGTGTTGAATCCCATTCGTTTTAAACAAAGCAATGAAAAATTGTGGATCAACTTCAGGTAGAATATGTTCAGAACGCATCACCTGTTCATTGCAAAATACAATACTCAGACTTGGTTACGCCCCATCTCGGTTAATGCTGCCAGGAGCGGGTGTGCACGTCAACAACATGATGAGGTATTTCTGTTCTGCCACGTGATTGGCTGAACAACAACATGCAAGCATATTTTTGCTTGGTTAGATGATTATTTGCACTGAACTACATTGAGGGAAACTGATACAATAAAATATCAAGAATAAAATCTGCAAGTCATCATGGCAAATTTTAGCGTCGTACTCATCAAGATTCTTACATCATCCAGCACTCATGTGCAGTGACAGAAAGGACATGAACATTACATTATTACATTATTATAAATAGCATTAAACTGTGTATGAAAATACACATTGCATCACATGTCGCTCACCTTTGCTGTAGCTCCGTGAGGGTCCAGGGACTGTGGCAGATGGAGGGGGTGCTGAGACCGAAGTAGTTGGAGCAGGCTTCTGGGGAGATGCAGTTTTACCTGCAAGTTGAACAAACAGCACAAGGGACCTGTAGAGGCTATGTCTTATTGTTTCTAGCTTTGTAGAGGCCTGTTTTTAATAGAATCTTACCATCTGAATTATATGGAGTGGGACTTCCAATCTTCCCTCCACTTTCCTCGGCGGACTTCATTACCTCCACGTCCAACACAATCACCACACGTCTGGAACACACGTAGAAGAAGATAAAGAGGAGCACATGCATCAAACAGAGGGGAGGGAAGAAGGAAGGACGGGAGGGAGGGAAGAAGAGAGGCAGAGAGAGAAACCAACCAACCATACCTGCCATCTGACAGTGTGTTGGTGATGGTCCTCTTCAGCATACACACACAGTGTACCAGGAGATTCTCCTCCAGCAGTCTGTTTAACTGGGTGGCCAGCATGAAGGCTAGACACGCCAACAAACAGAGAACAGACATCCTCTAGGTATTAGCTCACAAATTAGCTTACTATTGATACAGACAACCAAAAACAAAAGCACTAGCTGGGTAAACATTTGTGCCCTGGGCCTAGATTATCATCCAAACAGCAAATCTATTGTAACATCAAGACTGGGAGCTTCACTAATGAGTTAGATGTACCCTGCAAGAGCCCAGATGGCCCATGTGTATCTGTATGAGCCAAAACCAACAGTGTGGATGCGAAAGAGGAGGATACTCACAGGACAGGAAGTGCAGGCCGTCACTCAACATGAGCCGGAACCTGGGTGGACCTGAGCTATTAGTGATCTGACGGATGTTCTGCCAAAAACACAGCAGGAAGGAATACGAGGTTAAAACAACAGAAGAAAGATAGAGGGAAAAGGTCCTTAAAGAACAATACTACAAATGTATATAATAACGTGATATTTTATTGATTCTTGTAGGGAAATTCTCTTTCTCCATGCTGAATTATTCAAGTTCTAGGTCATGCTAAAAATTTCCTACAGAATTTTGTAAGGCATCATTTTAAGTGAGAACTAGTAAAAGTGATTCCCAAACATATGTATAATAAAGCCGGCTGTTTGCTGATGTGGGGGATCCTTATGAACACTCACCAGCAGCTGAAGCACAGGACTAGTCACCTCCGAGCCTTTGGACAGGGCCTAGACAATAAAATGCCATGTTATTACGTGCTGCCTGGCCTCATCCTGTCCCTTCACTTTACACCATCATGTTGCAAATATAATATCATAGTCTAACATTAAATTGACAATGGGATTATTTCACGCCACACATAGCAGGTAAACTTTAGTGGATAGAAAAGAAAGGAAAACAGATTGGACTCGACGAGAATAGATTGGAACAGAACAGAACAGAATAGCCTCACTTAACTGTTGTTTCCATCAATTATCTGAAGCCAAATCTTTGGTTAGAATTCAGTTGCAATAGCCAGACTTTTTTATACCAATCTCACAGTACGTCATTCTATTCTCTGCATTAATATTTCAATCATGGGAGTAATCACTGCTGTTATCATCACAGTTATATGGCTATAACACTTTTGCAAATGCAAACAGCAGTGCATCACACACTTCCGGTTAATGCTACTGTTGACACAGCAGATAAAGCTGAACGGCAGTAAGTTAAACGAGTGTTTAATGCTACTGTTTATACAATTAATAGTAATAAACTGTCTGCCCACAGCAAATGAAGCTACTACTTTGCTGCATAGCAACCTCAAGACATCTAGCCAGGTCAAATTAAAAAAACTTTATTAATGCAGTCATTTTGTTGTTGATGCCTACTTCAATTGCCCCCTCGGTAAGTTTTACGCTCATGTTCTCTTGGATAAAATTCTTCAGACTTCTAGCCGATTATCGGTACATTTGTTTTTCTTCTGCGTGGTAGTGCTAGCCGGCAGTTCTCGCGAGACAACCAATCTCAGCGATACTTCCGGACTGCATGCGAGAGCTGCATCAAGCTAAACAAAACTAGGCCGGAAGTTAGGCAATTTCTCCTTCAAAATATAAACGCACTTAACTTGGGTGATAAAGGATTACATGGCAGACAGGGTTGGAATAAAATCTACTAAAATAGAATAGAATTGATATTACTTGCTTAGATTTTACTTGAGTAGAAGTAAAATTACTGTTGTAAAAATCTACTTAAGAAAAAGTAAAAGTATCTAATTTAAAGTTTATTCAGAGTAAACTTACAGAGTTACTTAAACAAATAGATTGTTATTACGTATGATGTTTCTCGTGTAATGCAAAAAGGGCGAGCAGACACAGGATTTGAACTAAGTTATTTTACTATAATTACAAAAAACAAAAAGCATGAAGTAAAGCATGAACAACAACAATTTAGGGACATTTTAGTGGTTTCAGAATAGACTGTCCCGCTTTCCTTCACCAACATACTGAAACAGTCTTTTCAGAACAATAAATCTAAAGGATAAGGCCTGTGCACATTACTTGGATATTATGACATTCACAGACTTTTCCTTATCTTGTTTCGGTGTGAGACTTATAAAGACCCTACAAAATTTGTAATCTGCAGTACAAATATGTCAAATTCCTTGTATGTGCGAATGTACTTGGCCAATAAATGTGATTCTGATTCTGAAATTTGATTCTGAAAAAATCTTAGAATTATGTTCGTCAAGGGTCTTTATTTTGAAAGTCACCGGAAATTCTACTTTGTATTCTGACTGATGTGATACTATGGTCCTCTGACTACGAACTGGCCTTTGCCGAAGACATGACACGACATCTAAATAGTTGTTGAATGACAAACTGAAAAAACGCTTAACAGCTGCTGATGAAGTCATGATGGATCTCCCATGCTTTCAGTGGCAAGATCACGTTGCACAGAAATGGACGATACTCGACCCCGAGCTAAAAGAGAACTTTACGTCCCTGCTTGGAATAGATGATGTTTTCAAGTGTGCCCTAACTCAGACAACGTGAGTGTGTATGACTCGGTGCACATGGTTTTAAAGTAACTATGCAATCACTGACACGATCGACTGATTGACACACATTTCATAGGGCCATTGGAAACTGTTTTAAACTTACTATTATGATCAGCCATTTGATCCCTTTTAGCTGATCCTGGACTGTTTGTACCCATCTTCTTCCTGGTTCATGCCATGTTTGGCACAATGGATCAAAGTATGGACAAAATACAAGAAAATTATGTTTCACGTAACGAAGATGACGTAAAAAATACAAGAAGCCATCTATCTGAGTTGAATGTTTTGGGTCTTCAAAATACAATAAAACATATTCTGTGCATTGGTAATTTAGCTGATAAAGCTACTAGTGAATGATTTAACTATTGATCACAGGGAAGGTGCACCTTAAGGCTTTGTGTTCGTATGTGTGTTTTCTTCAGTGGTGACTGTTTCTGTTTTCCAGCCAAGAGGATCTGGATTTTCTGCAGGGCATCTCCAAGGGACACCCTGTACAGAAGGACACCGAGCAAGCGGCCAGATGCAAGGAAAGGGGCAACTCCAGCTTCAAGACCAGAGACTACACTGCAGCTGCCCTGCACTATTCACAGGTGCGGTAAACAGTTTTTGTTCCATACCAGTTAAGGCTCTCGGCCAGACAACGGCAAAACTAACCCACTACAGGCCTGCATTTAATGCTAATGACTCCATCGCTCCATTCAAATCGCTAAGCTCTTCTGAAAATAATTTATCTGTGATTTGAACTGTGCAGCAGGTGAATCAAGTGCAGGCACATGTAGGCCTGTTTCAGTCGATGAGAACTGACTGTTACTTCCACTTTGCATCTCTCCAGTTGTTTGATTTTTTTTTGTGTAATTGATGATGAGGTCAGTAGAAGAGGGCTAAACAGTATATTGAAATGCAGTAATGTAAAAATAGTCTGCAGTAGTCCTGACATAAAACAAAAAAGTAACAGTTACTGTAAAGTATTCATCATAGAACTGAAATTTAATTGTATTAAGTTATAGCCATAATCTGATATAAAAAAAGACACAAGCAGGTTCAAAGGTTACTGTATATAGAAATGGGTTACATATAGTTGACAACGGTAGTGCCAAAATGTGAACCCATAACGGTTTACCTTTTGATACGTCCCAGTCCTACTCCATATGCATCAACACTCGCCTCTCTCTCTGTCTCCACTCTCCTGTACGACAGGGTGTGTGTTTTGCTCCCCAAAGTTCAGAGCAGCTGCCTCTGTGCTACGCCAACCGCTCTGCAGCCCTCTGCCATCTGCAGCTCTACCAGGTGAGACACCCGTGGACATACTCTCAGAAACTCATTTCAACGGTGATGAGTTGGTACTTGCAGCATCATTAAAAGTTGCTTCAACCAGTGTTGCATTGCTGCTCTATATCTCTGTAGATGCTTAATTTATTATTTGATGTAATTTTGTGCAACACTTCTTCTGCTGCAGCAGTCCTGGGGGGGATAACAATATGATAATGCTGTATTAATTCATGGGCACACCTTTGCATGCTTGCCATACTGCATATAAAGTAAACACAACAAATGAGTTGCATGTCATCAGATGCAAATGGCTGAATTAAATTGTGTCTACAGTTTAATGATGTCTCAGCATATATGGAAAACAATCTAATCACTTAGATTAGAAAATAAAATGGAGAGTCAAGCCTTTATTTTTCTCTAACTTGTTCACCTAATGCAGTGGCCACTTGACATTTAGGAGCCAGCCCCACTCTGGAGTGAGCCCGTGAGTACACACAACCCTTATCTGAGTGGAGGACAGACACTCTTTTCACCCCATTTAGCTGTAACCCCAATCTGTCCGTCCAGTACTACAGACGAGAGAGAGCCTGACCCTTGTGGGAAACACAGTCAGCGAGGGGCCACCACCAAGAGGATACCTATTTCCCTATAATTGTAAGGCCAGTGAGAAGGGCTCACCTTTTCTTTAGTGCACCGATCCGATGCTTAGGGACTTCTGGAAGTGGAGACCTCTGTTCGGCTGTTCTTCCCTAAATCCCTACCATCCCTGTGGTTTTCTTATTAAATCAACTCTTTCTAACTCATTAAAGGAAAAATCCACTCTTAAACACTTTGACACTGTTAAGAAACAGCTATTGGCATTGTACCTTGCATTTCTGAGGCCATTTTGTTCTTTGGCAGTCTTATTTATTCATACTTATTACTAGTCAAACATAGACAACATGATGTCAATATTATAACAATATTAATAATATCAATATTTCCAGTGCAACTGGAAGGGCTTATCTCTAGACTCACCATTTTGCACCAACGTTCAACAATCATACAGGGAGAAATCCATCATAGAAGAGGCAGAGACACCAATTTCTCCATCGACAGTAGCCTCAATAGACCATAATGCGATGCAGCCACAAGACGTGTTGCATTTTGAGTAAGGGGCACGAATCCATCGCAATTGCTCTCCATCTACATGCATAACCCACAGCTGAATGCAACACATTTATGCCTGTGGTGGTTGTCAAAAGTCATTCTGGGAAATGTAGGAAATCAATAGATGAAGTAGAAGAAGACAAGGCAGTTTGAGGGAAAGGCTACACTCAAAAAAGAAAATTACAATACTTGCCAAGATGGACCGATGTTGTAATAGCCCCGCTAACGTGTGCCCACCCACCACACTGTCTGGCAGAGTGCAAGCACTCAAGTTGTACCATCTAATCTGCAGATGTACTCTTCACAACATTGTTTCTTTCTACACAAGCGGTCGTATTCCTTTCTTAGTCCTCTCAACTAATGACGGGTCAGAAGGTCTCCTGGTTGGCAGCCAAAATGTTGACTTTGATAGATCGTTAAAACTTCCAGCTTCTTTATATCTTGCTCGCAGGCTAAGCTTTCTTAGTGATTCACACTCTATTATTTATATTCTCTTCAGGAATCCCTTGATGACATTGCCAGGGCCCTGAAGCATGGCTACCCCTCTCATCTGCTATACAAACTACAGGACCGCCGCACACAATGCCTCAGCCACCTCTCTGTGGGTCAAAAGGGAAAACTGGATCATCACCAACCTGTCTCAGAGGACCATGAAGTACCAGAAAGAGTGGAAAGACCAAATGTAAAACCTCCCAAGACGTACATTCATGAAGGCACTGATCCAAAGTGCTGTGTCTCCCCTCAAGTAGAAGTCTGCTTCAGCCCGGAGAAAGGTCGACACCTGGTGGTTACAGAGAGAATAGCAGCTGGGGAGGTGATCCTGAAAGACAGGCCGTACAGCTGTGTCCTCATACCAGGGATGGAGGAAGTGAAAGGGAGGGAAAAACGTGAGAAGACCTGAGAAAGGAGTACCGTGTGGAACAGAGGACAGGCACTGTCATAGGTGTTTGAGTGAGACAATGTGTCCTGTGCCATGTAAGGGGTGTAGCTACAGCCGTTACTGTTCAAGTGGTTGCCGGCAAGAGGCCTGGGAAGAACATCACCGCTGGGAGTGTCCACTTGGAGCAGATCTGATGATGATGGGTGTGGTGTCACAACTGGCTCTGAGAGTGACACTAAAAGCAGGATTAAAAAATGTCCAAATTGCCAGGGAGACCAATAGAGACAAGGACCGTGATCCTACACCAATCACAGTGTCCAGGCCAAGCTGTTTAAACAATGACTCTGTTTCCAGTAACTCGTTTCATACAGACAAAGCTGAACCTTCAACCTTATACTACGGTGACTCATACCTCAGCATCTACCACTTGCTGCACCACTTGAATCGCCACAGCCCCAGTCTGCGCTTCCTGTGCGCAATTACTGCAGCAACACTCTATCTTAAGCTTAGCAGGGCAGGGCCTCTACCTGTGTCTTGGGACCCCAGTGGCTCCTCGGGGACAAACAGCCAATCACACAACCCAGACGATGAGGGAGCAACTGCAGATTGGCTGCTGGGAAGTGCAGTTCTGAGGCACATGCTGCAGCTGAGGTGTAACGCACAGGCAGTTACTACGCTCCAAGACACAGGTGACTCACTGACTCAGCTTAAAGGGGAATACCACTGAATTTCGGCCTTGATAAATGTTATACATAACATAACATACTATCACAAAGTTTTCCCAGACTTTCTACCTTTCCATAGTTTTGCATAGTCATACATGTAGACTGAACCATCCTAGGCCATGGCAATAATATGTGAATTTCTTGTGTCACAGGCTGTGAAGGTTCCTGGGCCCCCATATTGAACTTTACCTTCTGCCCCTTCCTGCATCCCACAGGTGCATCAGACTCGGTGGTGCAATCCAACCAGGAAATCCGCATTGCCACAGCAATATTCCCAACACTTAGTCTTCTGAATCACTCCTGCTGTCCCAACACCAGCCTGGTGTTCAGTGCCGGAGCCGGTGCTGATCCGTCTGGTCCAGATATGTCCGCTGATTTTGGCGAGGCTGTAGCTGAGTTTAACGGTGCTGCCTGCGGTGTCGGTGTCACGGTCCGGGCAGCCAAAGCTATCACTCCTGGGCAAGAGATCCTGCATTGCTACGGTAAGAAACGTTATTAGAATCCAAATCACCTTTAAATGTGCAGAGGGAAATTGACCTGGTTAGGGTGCATACATTTTAAGACAGTTACACACACAGAATTGACACAGTAGGTGCAGACAAAACCTAACATTCAGAGCCAAAAAATTGTTGAGCATCTCCAGCAGTCATGTCATGAAATTATGTGTGGGTCATTACATGCATCTACAGTGCTACTTTCTAACCTGTTGTCCTGACATGTGTACCTAATGATGCTATCACTAACCCCTGCCCTGCTTCAGGTCCTCACAGCAGTAGGATGGCGACACGTAAACGCCAGCACCTCCTGCAGGGGCAGTACTATTTCCTCTGTAAGTGTGAGGCCTGCAACCTGCAGCAGGAGGAGGAGGAGGGAACAGAGGGCAGTTGGCAGGGCCCAGGAATAGGAGGCAGGCCAAATGACTCTGGACTCCAGTGTGGCAAGTGCAAATGGCCTCTCAAAGTAGGTTTTCATTGATTCAACTTTATTCTACGTTTTGCCGTCTTCAGCATTGTTTGACTTTTCAGTTGGCCTGCAGCCATTATGGCAAAAATGATAATCTTGATTATTTTTGCCAGATATTGCGATGACCATTAGCTTTACCTATTCCATCCAGCTCATTTGTGACGTCTTGTCTGAGTTTCAGAAATGCAATAAGGACACAGAGACGGGATTCGTATGTTCGCAGTCATCTTGTGGTCAGCATGTGTCTTACTCTGAAGTGAGACGCAGGTTACAGGAGGTCAGGGATCACCTGGACAAGGCTTTGGACCTCCTGGAGAGAGACAGACCAGGTGGCTGTGAGAGTTCATCTTTGTATCAGACCACGACATCCTATTACCCAAATTCTACAATATGCCGATACAGTAATGAATCATTTTCATCTCTTTGGAAGTTCTCCAGAACATCTTCATGTTATTTGTATGCTGTCCTTCCCCTCAGACGAGGCCCTCAGGCTGTTGGAAAGGACAAAGTCTCAACCTGGACTGATACTCACAGAGACCCATCGACTGCAGGGGGAGTTGGCAGACGCCATGGCCAGAGCATACGCAACAATGGGTGAGAATACTTATGTGTGTGTGTGTGGTGTGTCGCTAATACACCCCTATTGTCTGAGTGTCCATCCACCAAGATATTTTTGCAGCTGTTCAATTTGACCATTCAAGAAACAGGACATGACAGAGTGCTCAGATACCACTGGGTTACAAATGAATCCATGACCTTGACCTTTGAAAATACTGTGTAATGGCCAATTGAGTGATTGAACTTACACATAAGATTTTGCAGTCCCCTTACTGCCTTTCTACCCTCTGCTCTTGCTTTAGGTGACTGGAACAGTGCAGCCTCCCAGTTGGAGCGTAGTGTTGTAGCCATTAGCTCCCAGTATGGAGAAGACAGTATTGAATTGGGTCGACAACTCTTCAAACTGGCCCAGCTACACTTCAATGGGTGAGTAAGTGAAGCACATAGAGAGATATTTCAGGGCGTACTTTCTTCAACGCCTCATATATTAAAAGCTGCACTAGGCAAGATTTTTATGTAAAAAAACACCTGTCTTATCAACTTAAATCACAAAGTGGGGCTGCATCAGAGAAGAACACCATATTCCCACTAATTGAGATTCTGTAGCATCACACTATTTGCTCAAATTAAATTGTGGTGTCTGGTATGGACACTACTCCACCCACAGGAAAGGATGAGTCAAAACTTATGAGCAAAATCCAAAACAGTCTCCTAAACAGCAGCAAGCAAGCACTCCACCCAGAGAAAGCTGGATTCACCAATGTTAGATGTTTTGCCTCTCGTCCCTGTGGTTTCCTTTGGTATATTGTGATCACAGAACATCCAGGTTGGGATGAGCATGCCATGTGCCAATTTACTGACATCACGTTATATGATTTCTGGGTATTGAAGTTCACATTTTTCAAACTCTCACTGTCATTTGGAGCTGCTAATATGAAAAAAAGCTTTACTATAAATAGATATCATATAGTGCAACTGTACTAGTAAAGAGAAAGGACATTAGGTTTGATAAGATAAGTTGCCCTTCATGGTTCTGAAACAAATAGCTTTTCACTCTCATAATTCCTATTATTTTCTACTGATATTATTACTTGAAATAACAGTTCTGTATCTTTCTCCTCTCTCCTGTCCTTCTCCCAGTGGTGCCTACAAGACAAACCCTCTCTCTCATCCCCAAAATCAGACGACTCCTCTGCCTACACTGTGGCCCTCACTGTCCTGAACTACATGAGCTACAAGCCATGGAGGACTGTCTACGAGGGTAGTCTTACATACGTATCATATATACCATCATGCTTTTGACAATGTGCCTAAAGTTTTGTACTGAGTAGTTAGCAAGATTGAATAAAATCTATACAATTGTTAGAATAGTGGACCTTTTTTGTAGACCTGCATTTTTAGTGTATATACTGTATGTGTATATAAACAGGAATTGGTATACTGATATACAGTTTAAGTATACTGTTGTAGAGTCAAGAGTCATGTGTATACAGCTAGAAAATTGCCACAAGGAAACATATATTATAGCTCTCTGACCTCTGAGTGCCAGAATTTATCCATCAACAAATTCAATTTCATGCTTGAATAGTAGTGTTGCACTGAATGACACTACCATGCAACTTATTCACCGGCTACTTCCAAGTTGCTTCTCTAAATGGCAGTGAATAAAATGCAGGCGTTCGTTGTGATTGTGGACCTTTTTTTCATTTTTTGTTTTCAATCTATAAGGAATTGGTTTATGCTCTAGCAGAGCCAACAAACAAGTCTGTACAACCTGAAATGTACGTACATGTTGTAGGGTAGCGTTCTGACCTTTAGGTGGCAGGCAGTTATCCATTGACAAATTCAATTTCATGCTTGGATGGCAAAAGTGCAAGATGTGGTAGTGAATCTTGAACCTCCAACTTCCAAGTGCTTATGAGTCTTTACAAGCTATGGTGCAGTCGCCATTAAAATGTTTGTGTTTTGATTTGTTCTGGCCCGGACAGCTCAGTCAGTAGAGCATGAGTCTCAGAGTTGTGGGTTCGATCCCCACATAGTGTCAATTAATCACCTTTGTAAGTCGCTTTGGATAAAAACGTCTGCTAAATGACTGTAATGTACTTTGTTTTTTTCCCCACTCCTATTTCCCTGATTAGTAATTATGCAAGTAACTGGTAGACATGGAATAAGTGTGACAGATACAAAGCTAGAAAATAAGGGGGGAGGTCTAGATTACTGTGTGAGCACTGTGGCAAAGGTTCACTTGGCTGTCGGGGGATGAGGTTGGGGTCCTGTTAAGCAAAGGCAACAAACTCTTAATCACAGCTGGAGCTCCTTTGGCATCTTCCAATTAGATAATACCAGCAGCTGGAGGGCTGCCAGTCAGACAGCCGTGAAGGACACACACACAGAACGCCAAGGTTAGGGAGCTGTAAAGGCATCTGGTAAAACCACCTGAGGAGAAGTGTAACAGTAAATCCAAAAGGGTAGCAAAAGGAAACCACTCTGTCATAATGATGGACTTTGCAAGATTGCTGCAGAACAGTCTCAAATATTGTATAGGCCTCTGGCAAATTCTATAAATGACAAGATCCAGATTGCACATGCTGCTTGTGCCTTCTAAGTTAGATTTATCTTCCCTTCAGTGCAGGTTAAGCCATGTGTGCTGATGCATGTGTGTGTACATATGTCAGGTGGGGGGGGTTAGGTAAAACACTAATAAACCAAAGATTGTGAAATGAGAACAGGAGGCAGAAATGAGAAACAGAAGGAAAGAGCAGGATGTGAAAGAGAGCCAACACGAAGGAGTCTGCAGACATATCCCTGGTTCTCAAGTATCAGATCACAGGTTTCACTTTAACTGTTGACTGCCATTTGAGGTCATTTTCGGTAGCTCTGATCTCAGGTTTATCAGATGTCCCCGCTATACATAATGCAATCAAAACTGGCCAGACCACAAACAAAAAAAACATCCTGTGTGTGTATTCTATAACAAGACCTGCGTCACCATCTGTAACACAGACAGACAGAGTTACTAACAGCCGAGTTTGCCCTGACTCAAACCCTCTCCTGTCAGTCACCGGTCATCAACATGACAACCATCACTACATGAATTATACAGACAGAGTTGTAACCACAGGCAATGAACTTTGACCTTGAGCCTGAAGGTGTGGCTGGGGTGAGTGACCAAAAACAAAGACCAACACAGCAGCTGTCTTTTATAAGTCCATACCTGGTACACTGTGGGAATTGTTGTAGTAGCTGCAGTAGTAGTAAAAATAATAATAGTCATCACCCACTGCTGCGTTCACCATTTGGAAAGACTCCCAGATTCTAACAAGATCATATCTATCCAATATACAGCATGAATGTTTTTCCCTTACAAGGAGTAATAAAGTCCCTGCTTCATCTCAAGTGGTTAACAGCTGTAAATGACCCATATTGAGGAGTCAGACTTGCTGGTGGGTACATTTGTAGTGACAGAACACTGTGTGGCCTTTCTTTGCTGTGGCAAACATCACTTTCTCTGGGACAAGTCTGTAGAGGTTATTATGTGTTATAATTGGTTGTTGTACCAGGGAAGAAAAAAAGGAGTAGACTTGAGGAAGGAAAGCTAAAGAGAGGACCTACTTTTCACCACTTATCCATCAACCTGCACCAAAGGTTCTCACATGCTGAGGATCCTTCTTACATCTTTCCCCCCACCCTGATAACAATATGAGCCCCCAGTCCTCTCTCTGAAAGCTTTGACCCCCCCCCCCCCCCACAAGCGAGGTGTCTGCACCTACCTTTAAGTGGATTTTCTCACTTGGTTATTCTCCTCCATTGCTCTATATTTCACCCCCTCTGTTCACAGCGGAAGACATCTGATACATGATGCAGACGATGGTAATGTGGCTGGTGCTCATGTAAAAATAAAATCCCCATCACTCTCACACAGGCAAGGTTGTTACTGACTATTACAGCAATGTCCGACAGTAAATCATAGTCACTCAAGACTGAAAGTTTAATACAGGGAAGCATTAAAACATGACTACAGTTTGGAAAGAATCGGGAGTTCTTGATTTGTGTTGGAGTAGAAATATAAGTTTGTGATTTATGTTCCTTATTTTTGCTCGTGACTGTGGGCTAAAATTTCAGCATCCAAATCATTAATGTTGATAGAGCACCAAGAAAGAGAGAACGGCTGGTGGGTTAAATTAGAATCGTGTTCTCTCTGTTTGAGAGCTGATGTCATTTCAGCTCAGACAGGGGGCCTTACTAAATTTGGCGTTTGTGCATGAGAGGCATGTACACTACTGGACAAGGGGAGGGTCAGTCCAGCCGGCAGACCCACCGGCAATCACTCTCCTAAAACACTGTTCACCTTGCTGGAGCACACCTATGACTAAGCAACCATGTGTGTGGTGTTTGATGAGCACTCCAATAGGCATTTTTTTGAGAGTGGTAAGCAAAGTGAGATGTTCCTATGGCATATTAGCTGGGTGTTTTTTTTGTATACATTTTATATGTGTGTATTTCCATGAGTGGCGTTTTTATAGACGGTAATAGTGGTTGCAATTGCATCACATTATACAATGGATTAACAGGTGTTGTTGATGACAAATACTAGGGAGCAATGTCCCCTGACTAGTGTCTAGTGTCTTGTTATGATGTTCCCAGATATGAATGCTGAATATTGCCGGCATTATTCATCCCAGTCCAGGGAACAATAGCCCAGACAACACAGCCTCAAAAAGCAAATAAACAATATTGAGGAGAAAGATGCCCTTGGGAAATTATTATTTATTTACCTACTTTATATTCTGTGGCGTCAGCGCTCTTCCTGCAGGATAGGGTACTAAATATGTAAACTGAAGAATAAAAGGTATTTTTTTCAGGACTGCTATAAAAGAGTATTATCCTGACAAACCAATAATAATATTGGAGCTGGGCGATATTTTCCTTATGAAGCCTACAGTCGTGAATCTCTTCTCTTTTTTTGTGCGTGGTTGATGAAGCAGTAATCTAGCAGGGTCAGGCTCATGGTTCTAAAACGGGCCCACATAAAACTGTAGATCTATCTTGTCGACCAGCCATAGGGTAAGAGCTAAGAATAGGTCCTGCTTCCTCTGTCTCTCCTCTCCAGATAAAAAATAATGACCTCCCCTTTTTAATTTGCTCAACCATAATAAATGTAAGATAATCTCTTCCCCCTCCCTGTCCATCCATCCACGCCTCCTTTTCTCTGCAAATGTCCCACTCTGTTCTCAACCATAATGGCAGAGTATTTTCAGCAGCATGTTGAAATGTGGATGGATGATGAAGACATTTAGCCCAATGTCTACTTTTACTCCTCATTCATCAGTTATCCATCGCTGTAATGTAATGTGATGCTTCTTTTGTTCCCTGTAGGGACATTTTCTTTTCACTTTCGCAGTGGCAGCTACAGGGCAGCTACAGAGCAGGTAGGGATTCAGTATCTTGCTCATGGACACTTCAGCAGGCCAGATGCTGACACAGGACTGGAACCTGTGTCCTCCTGTGGAAGGGTGGTTGTAAAAATGGCCAGCTGTACTAGGTTTAGCCCTCTTAGACCTTTAATACAACCAATCAGAGTTGAGACTACATTGACGCTCATAATGTCATTGTGATTGAGACAGAAATTGCAGTTGCCTCCCCAATTCTGATCCATCACTGTGCTGGAGGAGTCATTATTGTGTTATGCTAACTGTCTGAAATCATAAGGATGTTTGAGTTTAAATCTATACAGAAGTAACAAATTAGATGTACAGTTTATAATGTATATTTCCAAGTGCTATCACATGGATATCGATTGCTGGACTAGCAAAGGGACGCTAGGTCGGTCAAGACAACTACTATCCTCCATGGAGTGGAAAATGGATGTCAAAGACTCCATGCCAGTGTTTACAGAGGAAAGGACAAAGGAGAACCCCCTTAAGAAATACTGCTGCAATACTACACAGCACTACATGAATCAGTGGGCTAACCCAAAGGAACAAAGGGACTCTTGGGTCAAGACCAAACAGAAGTGCAGAAAGTGTGGACAGCTTCTCAGTGCAACCTTAGGGCCAGGTGTAAGATGGGGATTGGCAGTATATGTGATGACGATTGGTTGATAGGAGGATGTGCACTTTTGCCCAACCCTATCGCAAGCTCAACTGCTCCTTCAACTACAGTGGCCAGAGCTTGAATGAGTACCTTCTTCCCAGACCTTCCCTGGGTACTACAAATTTAGGAATTTACTGTTTTTGGCAGTTGCCATCTCAAGTGATATCTCAAGTGGTACCAAGGAAATCAAGTATGCTTGTTGCTGTAGGACAAGCCTTACCTCCAGTTCCTTTGAAGAAACATGAAAAGGACTGAGTCACCATTTACAGACATTTACAAATGGCAGGTGCTCCCATTTGGGACAACGTTCAGCCCTTGCTGTGCAACATCGTTTTAAATGGTTTGTCTGTCACTGTATTTCTCCCTCTGTCAAACAGACAGATTGACTGTCAGGTGCAAACTTTTTTTTTCTTCAATTAAGATTATCTGTCTGATTGTCTGATTATTATGATCTGATGATGTTTTAGTTTTTAGAAATGTGGTTAGAGTTAATTTACATTTACAGAAATGTAATATTTTTTAGCTTGGCTTTCCTGTGGGTGAGAGACATTGACAGAGACAAAGAAAGAGAGAGAAAACACAGAGACGCCCAGAAGAGCACGCTGTAAAAAGAAGAGGAGGTAAAACTGTAAAACGTTGAGGCCTCTCTGATTGAAGCCGTGGCACAGTGTTTGTACTGGCTGACTGATGAAGAAACTTGTGGACTACGAGGATATTTATGGGAGGATGTGAACTATGAATTCATTTTGCAGTGGACATAGTGGAAACATTAAAATCATAAACATGAGGCGTCATACAGTTTCTAATGTAACGTCACATAATGTCTGTTAATAAAAACACGATTGACCAACAGATCCAGTAAAATTGCATTAAAACATAATCACAATCAGGATTCCCTTCTCTCCTGTCTCGGCCATGCGATTTCCACATGCAACCAGAGACATTACAGCGCCATCTAGTGGTCATTTATTCTGTTGTACAATGTAATTGTCAGAATTTCTACAGCATGTTTCCTGAGAAAAAGGCTGTCAGTTTAAATAAGTGGTTCTCATTCCATTGTTTCAAAGGTGATTTCATTGGTATGTTTTGGGAGAGACAGGAGTGAAATGCAACAAGGGTCAGAGTGTTGAAGGTACATGATGTGAACATGATCCAACTGAGCCACCAGGACACTGGAGCTTCTCCACCTTGGTCCATGAAGGTCCAACAGTCTGCAAGTTTTTCATTCCAATAAACTACAGAAGCTCAGCTCACTAACTACACTAACTAGTTCCTTCTCTTTGGTTGATGTTATTTTGAGAACCACTAGTCTAAGTTATCCAGATGTATGCACTGTGGAGAGAAGAGCCACAACAAAGATCCAGACTGGGTTCAAACCCAGGATGTTGTGGTTAGATCACCTGAACCATCAGAACTACCAGACCTGCTTCTGATAATAAAACTGCAGACCACAGAGAACAGAAACATCTGTAAATAGCTGCAAGTGGCCATGATGGTGGCTGGCAGCCAATGAGACGTTTAGGGTTTCATAGGACTGGGTGGTAGTTAGTGTAATTAGGGTTAAGGTTTGGGTTAGGGTTAGGTGGTGGTTAGGGTTTGTGCAAAAAACATTTAAGAGTTAAGATGTTTGTATACTACTGAAAGTCAGTGCACAAAGCCTGTGTAAAAAGATGGATAGTCTCAGTCAGAAAAAGAGAAAATGTGAAGGGGGAGAGGGAGCGGATAAAGAAGAGGAATGCCCTTGAAGGAAATTTGGCGAAATGCTGTAAAATTACAAATATGTTTGCAAGCAAGTCAGTCAAAAAAAGATACATCATGCTCATGTATCACTAGTGCCTGCCCACCTTTTTAGCTTCTAGCAAAACATTTTACGACTGAGCAAAACAAGACAACTGCCCACTTGAATCTTTTTCTTGTAAAAGAAATGTAGTGCAGAATCGAATTGACAACACACTCATGTTCTCATATAGGGAAAGTGTGAGATGCATGTTTCTATAAGGTTGAGATGCTGCCAGCTCCTCTGCCTCTGGCAGAGTAGACGTCCACCACCAGGAGCAACCCAGTATCAGCTCTCAGATGCAGGGCACACACTCCAAAGGTACGTTATAAGAATGAAGTCATATGGATATGTTGCCTCTATTCTGAGAGTACATTTGGCTATCTTTTGAAGCCAGGGCCCCTCTTGGTCAAATCGTTTTGTGTATAGGGAGAGAACTGAAGGAAAGTCCGTACACTGTAATATAGGTTACAGTATTTTAATGGTCTCTGTGTGCAGGGTGGCCTGGCTTACAGTAAAAGTGCCAGGCCTGAATTATTGTCCTAGTCCAGACCTGCTTGTGAACAGTGACTTCTGTGTATCTGTTCCAATTCTCTCTGTGTGCGTGTATTGAAGTAACCATACACATATATACAGTACATATGATATTCTGATTGTGTTCTTACCAGAACTCCCACAACATCTGACATTAACCATAGACTTTATTCACTCATCAATCCTTCTACAATTTTGCCCTTCAATTCAGTGGTCTCCTTACCCACTATGCCAACCTGCTGCCCAGCCACCCATTATTCCCATGAACTCACACGTCAACCCCAGCAAACACTCTGAGCATCTGTAAATGCTTGAGGTTCTTTTAGCTCGAAGCCAGATGCATCTCTCTGCACTGTGATGATAATTACAACGGGGACGGTGTGAGTCCTCTGTGGTACTGCTAACGAGCTCGGTCGGCAACCTTATCTTGTGGACACTAACTTTTGCTAACGAACTCCGTTCATCGTACATAGTCCCGGGGACCTCAGATCGCACATCTCTCAGCAACTACACACATTAATTATTTAATAAATGAGAGGTGAGAGCACCGGACTCAGATGGTCATCCATCTCCACAGTGTCCCGCCGCCCGGGGTGTAGAACAGCAATTGCTTGCCCGGAAAAGTTCACCCTGAGGGGGGGCAGAAGTGATGAACAGTCTGATCACTGATTGATAGGTAATACTACTCCGAGGTCCCTGACAAACATAAATATTGTCTCTATCCTAGCCCCATATGACAGCACCGTAGTTTATTGAGAGATGCTGAGGGAGTTCTGTCGGACTGGCTATCCCGCAAACCTGCAGCACCTATATAATAACTTTGTTTTGAAAAGAAATGTATGTCCTTTCAGCTTGGTTCAAATGAGTGACTGGCCACATTTTGTAACAGAGAGGGAATGTACAGTGTAGTATCTTTAACATAATCAACTGATTATAACAAATTAGTACAAGTACAACCTCCAAAACAATTTCCACCATTTTGAAACAGGATAATTTACTACTGGGACTGATTAACAGCTCCTAACGGTGTTGGCAGTCGGCCAGGCACAGCTACTGCGCAGTGTTTTGCCCTCAGTCAGGCAGTCGGTTTGCTTTCCGAGGTGTTACTGATATGCTTCACCTTTCAGAATGAGTGTCTAACTGCCACAGGGGCTTCAGTATCATCGGTCAATAACAGCCAGAAGGACAAATAGCAGTCACCCGAACATCAGATATCAACCGTTTTGTAATTCAATCTAAACAGCCACATAGCAGGTCAAGTATCCATATCATTTGATTGTTACATGATCGTTAGAAACTTAATGTTCCTTACAGACCTTGAAGAGATCTAAGTAAACCGATCCATCACTGTACTGGACGAGTCATTACTGTGTAATGCTAACTGTCTTAATCATAAGGATGTTTGGGTTTAAATATATACAGAAGTAACAAACTTTATGTACAGGATATCACATGGATATCACCTCTTAACACACTTGGATCACCTTAAACATTGGTTCCCAGATAGTATTGTCTTCCTCTGATTCCTCTTCAAATCTTAAGGGTAGTAAGTAGCAAGTAGGATGAATAAATAAAGTAGTGGGAGTGATACTACTAAGAATAATGACAGAAGAAGAAGAGCAACAGTAACAACGGCAACAACAACATAAACGCACATTTTGACCAAGACAATGTCATAACTCTAAAAAACATATGCTAGAGTTGTTCTTGGCCAGCTGTGTATCTGAGAAACTCAAGAGAACATCTTGTGCACTTTGTAATTCAATCTAAATACCCACATAGCAGGTCAAGTATCCATATCAATTGATTGTTACATGATCGTTTGAACCTCAATCCCTTAAGAGGATCTCAGTAAACCATTTTGCACTTACTGGAAGAGACAGCTGAAAACTGCAATGCTAACACTTTAGAGTCATAATGACCTTATGGATTTAAAGCACCATACCTGACTCATGATCTGTGTATGAAATTTAAACATCCGCAGAAGTAATGCACTTTATGTACAGTCTGTTTTGCTTATTTCCACAGAAAATGATGTGATTATGAGACATCTTCATCACT
>JAXDDX010000136.1:957500-1025000 GCA_034670405.1 Hoplostethus atlanticus | reverse complement strand
AACCCTTGAGGAGAGGAAGAAAAATCCACTGCCAAGGTAATGGGTACCTGGTCAATTACACACCCGTATATACACACACACACAGTAGTCTGGAGATGGGGATGGGCAACCTCGGGTAAATCAATTACAAGGTTCAGTGTCAAGTTGAAGGCCACAAGGAGGGCACCATAACAATATCCCAGCAACAAGCTGTGAATAGTAGCCTCCACTAAATCAGCCCTCTGGACAGGCAGATAGAGCGGACACCCACGGAACAGGCACAGGGGTCCTGAGGGGGGGAAGAGGAGAGCTGAGCAAATGTCCTAGTGCGATTGGAAGAAGAAGCACTATCCCTCATGGCTTAACAAGGAAAACAACCTGACCATAATTTGGTCCTCTGTGCTTATCAAGAGGACCAGCAGCAAGGCCACTCTCCATCACTCTCCATCACTCTCTCTCTCTCTCTTTCTCTAATCCAATTCAAATTTCAGATACACATTTTGCCTTTTATGTGTCCTTTATCAGGTGCTTTGTGAAGATGTATCCTCTCACCCACTCAGTAAACACACACAGACACACAGACATACAGACACACAAACACACACACACACACACACACACACACACACACACACACACACACACACACACAGAAAAACAGCCCTATTGTTTACACTCACTGTTACTGTGTCTGGGTGTCAGTGAGAATGTCCGATGAGTAATGAGAGCTTATTGTTGCTGTGCAGCTCCACCAATCAAGTAAATACCAAATGGATTGGTTTGCACTTGGTTTGTAGGTGGGCCACTGCACTCAGGTCAGTCAGCGTGTTGTCCCTGTATCAGATGTCTGTTAAAAAGAATGGGTTCGCACCTTACAGCGAGGACACAGTTGAGCGGTCAGTCAGTATGTCTGTCTGTCTGTCTATCTATATATCTCTCTCTCTCAGGTGAATCTGATGTCCTGTCCAAAGATCAAGTGGCACAATATTCTTTTATAAATATTCTTTTATATTTCTTTGACAATAAAGATGATGACAAGATGGCAAGATTTGATTCCAAGCCAGAAGGAGTACATGTGGTTCCAGAGGTTTGGTCTCCTGGATACGTTCAAGCTTACAGTATGTTCTCCCAGTAAAAAATACAAAATGATTGTGCCCAGGACTCAAATCATTCTGCTCTACAAGAGGGTTTAATTATAAATGTGCCCTCTCTCTCGCTCTCTCGCTCTCTGCCAATGACAGGTAATAAGCTATAAGCTACTGAAGAGCGCCAGTACACTTTACCTAGAGACCACACACACACACACACACACACACACACACACACACACGCACACACACACACACAGATAGATAGATGGATAGATAGTACTAACAATGGAACACATTGTGGTTATTGTGTCAGTACTTGCTGCATGATAAATAACTAAAATGCTGATGAAAAATTAAGTACTTGGCAAGTACTTAATGGACAAACCAGTAACTAACATCTTAAAGGTCCCATATTTTTCAGTTTTCATGGTTATGTTTTCAAATATAGTATGGCTCAGGATAAGAATAACATTCTTCATGATATTTTGCAAATAAATGTAGTTTAGTTAAAATGGTATCTACTGAACAAATTTGAAAACAGAGTCCTCACAGGCAGAACAGTCAAAATACTGGACCTTGATTGGTCAACAACACCAGCTCCTCCTAATTCAAATGAGCTAAACCTGCTGAGTGGAGGCTTCCCAGTTCAAATGCTGAAAATTGGCTGGCTGGAAGGATTTCCGGAATTCTTTAGTGAGAGAGGCAAGTCCAGTTTTGACAAATTTACTGGATTTAGTCAGAAGCAGCCTGTAAAAAAAGGTGGATTTTTAAAAATTGCAATAATGTTAACCACTCAAACAAAATCAACATTTAACAATGTCTACATGAATCACCTTTAATCACATATGTATTAAAATAGAGGAAAGATCTGATAAGAGGGTCCCGTTAAGGAAGGGTAATTAGAGTAATTAGAGTGGCTACCTTGATTTGTTCTGTTATCACTGGATGCAGCCTCTCTGGGAGGACGTTCCCTACCTGATCATCTTCATTCATCCTCCGTCATGAGCAGATGTCCAGTCTTTTTCATCAGATGTTATAATTGTCTTGATAATCTATTGACACCTTACCATTGCTTCCTACACTTTGTGCCACTGTAAGTAAATTGGATAATTATCCTACCTTATACTGGTAACTAATCATAATGTATTAATTAACCTGTATAGTAGTTACCATGACTGAAGCATACTTAATAACTAACTAGCATGCTAACATGTGGTAAACATGAATTAGTAAATTAATTAGTGTTAACGTCAACTGAACAAGTTTAGTTTTATCCTCACAGCTGCATGACACCATCTCTCACCACCCTAACACATACACAAACACACACACAATCTCACACACACAAATAGACACTAAAATGCACAAAACACACACCCCTCCCACATACATGCAAACACTCCTCTCAGTGTTCCATCATGTTATCAGTTGTAGCTCTAGTGACATGGTCCCCAGCACACACACGCATGCACGCACACATACACACACAAACACACACACACACACACACACAAAGCATGTGAGGCAGGAAGTGAGTAACAGTAGCTCCGAGGGAATAACCATCTTTCACTACCAGTATCAGGTATTATCACTAAGTACACACAGTCACACAGAATGCATAGGAGGTACTATCACACACACACACACACACACACACACACACACACACACAGAGAGAGAGAGAGAGAGAGAGAGACAGAGAGAGAGAGAGAGAGACACAGAGAGAGAGAGAGCACTTCTTTCTTTCTTTGCTCTCTTTTTTCCTCCTCTCCTTCCTTCCTTCCTTCCTTCCTTCCTAGGGACAGTGCTTACAGGAGCAGGCCTGACAGGAAACTGCTCTAATCTATAGTGCTCTCTTCTTTCGGCGCTATCCATGGTGCTGAATTGCTCATTTTCTCTGGCTCTGCTCTCACGTTTCCGGCTCAGTCGTCCTATAAAAACCTCACCCCCTTTAACACATCTTTACGAAATGCATAGTTTCGGATTAGTTGTGCCATGTTTGAATCCAAAATACCGGATAAACACACACCTGTTACCACAAAGCAGTTAAATGATGGTCGGCCTACTTAGGTGTCGCTTTGTTGGACTATATCGTCTCTCAGCCGTCATTGTAAAGCATCGACCGTCTTATTGCTTAATTGAATGTGATTCACTTCACTCTCATAATTCCCCAGACTTAAATTCTTAGAAACTTCACTTTCCTTTCATATCCTTTTTCACGCGCGAGGGAAATGAGAAAAGCATGGCTGACGAACACCATCCGCCGAGGCAAATCGCTGATTTCGTACTGGCTTATTTATACAAGCTTATTGAAATGTTTGCCAAATCCATGCTGAAGACGTAGAGATGCATGACCAAGTCTCAGGAAGCGAGTTTTCTCTCTCTTGAGGGGGGATCAATCTGAGAGCCCTTACCAAGGCCCATTAAACAAGCTCCGCTGACCAATGTAATTACAACAGCTGATTTGCAACAAACAAGGGATGGCTTGGAGCCACGCTGTAATAATTGAAGCGTGATTTGGTAAAGGAAATGACTGCCTCACCGGGCGGTAAATTCTCCTTGATCCATCTCGCGCTGACAAATTGCACGTTTGACCATGGAAACAGTCCAGACATTGCTCATGGAGACATTGGGTCTCGCTTAAAGTAATTAGATTTCACACAACAATGAACGCTTTTAACTAAGGTAAGACAGGTGCCATTATTATGTGCGCGTGTGTACGCCTCTCTCTCTCTCTCTCTCTCCCTCCCTCTCCCCCCCCCCCCCTTCTCTCTCTCCCTCTCTCTGACAGGCGTCAAAAATACCACCAAGGGAGAGCAGATCAGCAGCTTTCCACGCAGCCACAACTGGCTCGTCTCCGCCGATCTAATGCGAAGATATTGCAAAGAAAAATCCACTTTTCACCACTGAGAGAGAAACCGAGCACGAGAATGAGGGGGAATAAACATAGCTTTTTTATTCAGACGGTGAATCTAAAGTGACCGATGCCGGACTCATTCGACTTTACATGCCTCAGAGGATTTGGATCGGTCACCTTCTTTGTAAGACATACCGACATATTCTGGCTTTGAGACTAAAATGCGGGGGAAGATGTGGATACTTTACAGTGCCGACAATTCAAAGTGTCTTTTTGCTATTTGGAATCAGTGGTCTTTGTATTTTGCAGCGGTGGTGTGTTTGTTGTTTTCGACTGTCAGAGCGGATGATGCTTGCCTGTCGTCCTGCATCTGTGCCAGAGACTCGGGGACAGTAACCTGCTATGATGGGGAGGACACCGAGGTACCGGGAGGCATACCGATGTGGACATCCACCTTGATACTCAGGGGAAACAACATCTCAACTTTACAGCGGGGTGCGTTCAGTTCCAACGGCACAGAGTTGGAAATGACGGCTCTCTCGCTGTCCTATAATGGGATACAAGTTATTGAACCTTACGCGTTCCTGGGACTCCCACGTTTGCATTTGCTGGATCTGAGCCACAATCAATTGGTGTCTATCTCAGCCAGGGCTTTCCACGGTTTACTAGATCTACGCTCTCTTTATCTGAATAACTCTCTTTTGTCTCCGGCCACGGCGCAACTTTCAAATGCACTCGGCACGCAAAGTTTGAGCAACCTTCACAGACTTGAGCTGGCGGGGAACCGGCTCACGTCGATACCCCTGGTGAGACTAGATATATATAACCTCCACACTTTAGTGCTGACAAATAACTCCATAGAGAGCATCGGGAGTGAAAACGTGTCCAGTTTGTATCAGCAAAGGCGTATACGCGTTTACTTGTCCTTGAACCCGTTTCGGTGCAACTGTGAACTGGAGGAGTTTTACTACTGGCTGAAGAACTCATCCCAGTGCCCGGATGCAGCGCTTCTCTTGTGCAGCGAACCAGAGGCCAAGAGAGGAGTCCCTCTGGAGAAGCTCAGAGGAGAGGACGTAGATTGCATGAATGAGAACCTTGAAGCGGTTTCATACGTGTTCCTCGGTTTAGTGCTAGCTCTGATCGGGGTGGTGTTTCTAATGGTGTTGTATCTCAACGGGGAGGGCATCAAACGGTGGCTCAACAACATCAGAGATGCGTGCCGAGATCAAATGGAGGTCTATCACTACCGCTACGAGCAGGACTCAGACCCGAGACTGGCTAACGTGGCCGTTTAAGTCACTCAAGGCATCATCAGGGCAGCGAAAATACAGTGGGAGAAAAAGGAGGAGTACTTTAAGGTGGAGACGACAAGCTGGAAGAGTACTCCCATCTTGTCAGGAAGACTGGGAGATTTTTTTTAACATTGTCATTATTTTCACCATATCAGTTGGCCTATGACCTACAGGTGGTAACCCTCCCATGGTGGGATATGATATGCATAGAGCCAAAGACAGTTAGATGACTTGAGTAGTATGCAAGTATTCATCTGCTTGACAGATGAATACTTCAACTTCTAAAACTACTGTACATATTGTATTTAAATATCTCCTCACAAGAGGAATGCTTTTCTTGCATCATGTTACTTGTGAAGGCAATAATATAGCAGCTTACCCATCTAGTTTAGTAACCTATCATTTACCTAATTCAGCAAATGATTGAAGAAGATAACAGATATAGGGAATTTCTGAAGTGAAACACTGAACATGAAATGGTAGAAGTATAACTAAGATGTGTCATAGAATTGAAAAATACAGCCCAAAACTATTTAATAGCCTACTTTCAGAAAACCCTGGATTGAGAACAGGAGTATTTTGGTTATAATCTATGGAAGGACTATACATTGCAATTTAGGCCTACTTACTAAGTGAGAAAGTGAGTGAGTGAGTGAGTGAGTGAGTGAGTGAGAGAAAGAGAGAGAGAGACTGGAGGCTGTTAAGATAAGACAGGGAGGCTGACATGTTCAAAGGTATGCCATGTTCATGCAACACATCTGTATCTTGTGAATCCGTTTGCTTACCATTTCACACCAGCTAAGTGGACCAGTAAAGGGCAAAAAAGGAATAGGCCTACTCTAACTATGCATGTAACTGCTGTAGGCATAGACAACAAAGCAAAATAACAATAAAGGTCAAACGCAAATGGTGAGTTAGCAGTGTTCTTTCTGTCAGTACCTTTTATCGTCACTGTCAGGACATGTTAACTTCATGTAGTAGCCTGTGGCCCATTGAACGGTGGAAATGTTTTCCTGCTTTTTCTGCATTTAACCTAAATGCTGGAAGCCGGCATTAACAGACATGGTGTGACCTGTTACTGCTGTGCACCTTGCAAACCCTGTGGGCTAGTCGAAGTGCCATTCTGAGAAACAATGTGATCGATCAGGTATGCCTCTCTGAGAAGACTGTGCTTCTGAACAATTTCCTAAGATGTACTATCAGCACTCTGTATGTACTATTACCACTGGTCTCAGTCCTGGGGAAATCTAGCCTATATCATCATATTTTGTAAAAAAATACCACCGACGACAGCAGAGGACTGCTTGGAGATAAGATTTCTCCAAGCAGAATGGCATGATAAGAACGGCATGGCAGTACTAATCTCATCAGCACTGTGACTAATAAGCCATAGAGAATGACGATCAACATATGAAGTCGGCATCACTCTATGGCCCGTAGCCCATCAATCCTCTTATTAATTAAAGGTCTACCTTACGATCACAAGAATTTTGGAACCAAGTTCAAACTGGCAAAGCTGGAACATATAGAGAAGAAGAGGGAGACAGTGGTGGGCAAGGATGTAGTTTATCCACCGTTTTAAGTACAGAGTACAGTTTCCCTACCTTCGCAGGCTGACATAAATCTGTATGATTTAAATTCATAGTATACGTCATGTGAGTTAATGATTTTCTGAAAATGTAATTGATTTATTTTTGTTGATATCGGTGGACGTTTGCCTTATGATGATCACGGAGTCACAGTTTATCCACCTTTTTTATTTACCACCACATTACTAGTGGTGGTTGAAGGAATGAAGGCTTGCACACACACATGCATGCATTCATGAGAGCAAGTGGCAGAAGTAACACGAGAATGGTATACGGTTGGAATCAGTGCCATGGATATCACCTCCATTAACCCTGCTGCAAATAGTAGTAAGAGTGACCATTAAAACAATTAGCTAATTCCGTCCAATAGGAATCCAAGATGAAACATGATGTCACAAGTGTGTCATCTGGATTTGATTTCTGAGTCTGAAAATATCTAGATGACTAACACCAAAGATATTACTTTCAGTTTGACTGTGCGAGATACCCAGAAGGCTGTCTGTAGACTCAAAGAAATAATATCCACGGCTGCATGGGAATTTCAAAGCATACCGTCCTCATCATTTAACATTGCAATTAGCAGAACTATGAGTGCAACAAACAGCAAATAAATACATAAATAAATGAATTAATAAATAAAGTGCCAGATAAATAAATACATTTAGTAATACATGTATACATAAACAAACAAATAGACAGACAGACAGATATAATAGATTGCCAGAATATTCTCTCTGGTGTCTCCCTAACTCTTAACCACTGCTGTCATTGTTTTTGTTGAAGAGAGCTTTATCTCTTAAGCAATTCTGTACCATCTGCCCAATGGATGGGCACCACATTTACAACATGCTGTAATCTAATTCTCTTTCTTTTGTTCTTTCAACCACCCTACTCCATCATTTCTTTAACTACTATGCCATCTCCTCTCTCTTTTCCTTTGTGTGCAATTTGTTTCTGAGGCATGAATAGTGTGGCAAAAGCGTCAAAATATGTCGCCAAGATGTAGGCATAATTGGTGCTGTCAGTGCCAGTCCACTGTCCATGCTCTTCACTTGCCTTTCCTGCCACATTTCATTGTTCCTCTTTCATTTTGCCCTATTCTCCTTACACGTCTCAAACACTCCCTTTCATTCCTACATCTCTCTCTCTCTCTCTCTCTCTCCCTCTCTCCCTGTCTGTCTGTCTGTCTGTCTGTCTACACCCCCCCTCTCCACTTCATCCAGGTAAATTACTTTATCCAGTTGAGTGACTTTCTAAGGACGCAGGGACAGGGTTTAAGCTGAGCCCAACAAAAAGGAAGAAAGAAAAAGGCAAGATAAAGAAAAGAGGGACACAGAAAGGCTCATTAGTGTTCTTTAGTCCAGGCACCAAATGTCCTTGCCTTATGCAAAGCTCTGACTCATCTTCTCCCTCTATATATGCATGTCTGGAAGGCCTAAGCCTGACTTCTGAGTAGGGTTGAAGACCAAAACACTGTATAATTAACGTGACATATGGTAACTTGACATGAACATATTATCTTTTTTGCAACACAGTCGCTGCTATTGGAAAATTTTGTATTATCTGAAAAGCTCCTGGCAACTTTTCATATAACCTCTATCTAGATAATTGGAGAACTACCCACCTTTCTCTGGAGGAACTCTTTCATGTGTTTCTTTCTCTGTGGGTGCCTAATGTCTGGCAGCATCATGGCCATTACATCAATCACTGACTAATTTGGTCACCTGGAGACATGCATTGCTAGCAGTCTCTAGTTGTAGTAAAGCCGCTAAGAACACAAAACCAACACTGCATCTTAAAATCTCCTCTCTCAATTTGAAACATGGCATCTTTAATCAACGCTCTCTTTAATTGTCACATCCATCATAAATTCAATGGAAACCTTGATTGACTGCCAACGGAGTCAATATCAAAATGCTTGCTTATGTTGAAGGAGAATACTGATAGAGAATCCAGCCCTCATAGCAGAAGGAGACAGTATTGATCTTGGCTGGTAAAGTTATGATCACCTTGCATTACTGTCACATTAGTACTGTTATACATCATGTACTAGTGTCAGGGGTTCTATTGACTATATGTCTCTGCCTTTAATTACAGTGATAGGACTCATTAGTCCAGAAAATGATACCCAGCAGTGTGAAAAGCAGGGAGGGTGATGGAGGACAGTCGGTGGAGTGTAGGGGTCGAGACTACACGCTTCTGTCCCACAGCATGAATGCATTTCAAAGGAAAGTTGACAATTTGACAACTAGCAGGTTTGATTTGATTTGATTTGATTTTTAAATGGTTTAATATGAATGTAATGACCCCTTCTTTTAATGGTGAGAGTGGAGATTCTCAATAGAGGCAGATAAGATTCATTAGGCTACAGTTTGAACAGTAAAAGGCTTGTTTGTTTGCAGGCAAGGTCATTAACCAGCATTCCCTGTTCACAAACAGGGCTCATTAGAAGGGCTCCCAGGAGTCAAAGAAGCAGGGGAGAATCCTTTTGTCTGGCATCATCATGGCCTGTTTAATGATAAATATGCCCCGCTGGGATTAGTGTGTATTAGGGATGTCATCAAAGTATGTGTTCATCCGCTATATGGATGAACACAGTTGGCTGGTCGATAGGCCTTTGACCAGGTGAAGAGACTCTGTCTTAACAAGCTCTTGAGGTGTCCCAGATTAACACACTAATTAAGCTTGCTGACTTATCAGTCAATTTCTAAGCCGCAATACTGAAAGTTGGATGAAATGAGCTAATGAGGAGTGCTGTGTGTGTGTGTGTGTGTGTGTGTGTGTGTGTGTGTGTGTGTGTGTGTGTGTGTGTGTGTGTGTGTGTGTGTGTGTGTGTGTGCGTGTGTGTGAGGAAGAGGGAGGGAGAGAGAGAGTTCTGACCTCTCCCTCTCACTGAAGGTCAAACATTAATTCCTCAGATTTCACACTTTAATTTCAATCAAGGGCACAGGTGTTTATTTTGCTATAGCTAATTTGGAGTGACAAGAATCATAAATATCTTTCCTATCCCAGGGTGACAGGGAGGTAGATTGTGCTTGCCGCTCTGCATCACAGACGACTTTGGCCATGCCGCTACGCCAAAGCTTCAGCTGTAGCAGCCTCTACGAGTTGCTGTCCATGGTGCTGAATCTGAATTCTCCTCAGCAGCTGTCCCACCTGCTAAGAAAGCATTTAATGAGGCGTTTACAAGCTGTGCTGTCCTCTCACTGAATCATTATTTAAAAGAATAGTTAGATGTAAAAAAAAAAAAAAAAAAACAACAACAAAAAACAACAAAAAACACAAAAGGCACAGATAGAAAAACATTGGGTGCTCTAGTGGTAAACGGGTTTTCTGTAAAAAAAAAAAAAAAAAACGGTGCTCATGTAATAATAGGAAAAGTATAAAAGCACAAAATAGTAGTCCAAAAGGGACTCCGCTGGTGCTCTAGGCATTCTTAAAGTGAAGAAGAGGAGGGCTAAAGAGTGTCCAATAATACATGTAACATATTGCATCTTTAATTTAAGGGTTAGCTATACTAATATAGGCTAAAATGATTGGACACTCGTTAGTCCACCTCAATATTGCCTGGAAAGCCAGTGCAGTCTCTTTTGGAGTTTCGACAAATAATTGAGTCTTGCATGATTAATGGGGAGTAATTGCGCCATTCTCTCCTGCGAATTTGAATCGCACATTAAAGTACTTGTTGTCTTAATTAGAAACCTACATGTTATCTCTTGAGATCAGCAGAGACGGTATATGTTATAGTGGAAATCGGCCATATAGAGGCAGGCGTTTCGTGTGTGCTTGGAGACGAAATCACATTGAATCACACTCAGAGACCAGGGTGATCTTCAATATAACCATTGGTGAGCTACGTTCACTTTGTTTTTGGATATTTGTGTTGTAATTGATATCTGAGTACTGGTCTAGAAAGGCCATTGGCCTGTAGTACATAATATGGCATAGCAAAGTGTCAATGTGATATCTAGCCTAAATTGTTTTCTTTCCTCTTTAGACTGGAGAGCTGTAGCGCACCGTGGACCCGAGGCCTTCCTGGAGATCAACTATGCCTTTTCCCAGGACTGTTGTAAACGACTCACTTCTCATTCATCCCCCCGGCTTCTACATCATCGGATTTGTGACTTTACCCTTAATCGATCTGTACTTCGTGTTTCTAGCGCTTGTTTATGTGGTTACGGTGCTGTTCAACATTTTGGTGATCTACGTAATTGCCTTAAACCACTGTTTACACACTCCAAAATTTTTGGCTGTTGGCAACCTCGCAGTAATTGATTTAATCCTGAACAGCTGCACTATCCCCAGCATGATAAAGACATTTCTCATTAAGAACAATTTTGTTCCATTCAATTTATGTTTGGTACAGATGTTTACCTACTATTCCTTTGTAAGCCTCGAATCATTTGCACTTGCTATACTTGCCTACGACAGGCTGATCGCGATATGTTTCCCTCTGCGTCAGCACTCACTCAACACACTGCGGAGCATGTCTTGTATCGTCGGGCTGACTTGGTCTTACTCTCTGGGAGTAACAGCGTTTTGCACGGCGATAATGACCAGGCTCTCTTTTTGCAATTCTGTCAATGTGTTGAGCTACTTCTGTGACTATGCGCCTGTGTTTAGACTCGCCTGTAATGATTACAGATTGCACTGGGCCTTGTCCTCTTCTCTCAGTTTGGTGAATCTGCTGGGCCCCTTGATTTTCATTATTCTGACCTACGCCAGCATCCTGGTGACCGTGTTCAGGATGAAGTCATTGGACAGTCGGGTGAAAGCTCTGGCCACCTGTATTGAGCATCTCATCCTTGTCGCTGTGTTTTACATTCCGATTCTCACCATTTTCATGGTTGGACTCTACCTGCGACTCATTGACCCGGACCAGCGTGTGCTGAGCCTGTCGCTGTCCTCTTGCATCCCACCCTGCATCAATCCCATCGTTTACTCCTTGAAAACAAAGGAGATCAAAATCCGAGCCCTTGCACTGTTCAACAAAATAAAAGTCACTGTCTCATAGATGCTAAGTCATTGTCTAGAGCCAATATAATGCTTTAAAACGCGGAGCTTTCAGTGAAACATTGTGCGATGTATGACAGTAAAGTAATAAGATGCGTTTAAAAAAAAGGTTTGTTTTCCTAAACGTGACAGTGGAGTCAAAATATACGGTCAGTGTAGAAGTAGGTGAGTGAGTAGGAGAGACCAGGGATGGTTGTAAGATTTATTTGCACACTGCTTTGTTGCTGGCCTTTAAAACTTAGTAGAGTATTCATCAAAAGATAATTGTGTAAACCTCTCAAACGGCAACAGACAACATTGGCTCCTTAAGACAAAGATGAATGAACATCAAAAAGATTTACTGTGAAATTGTAACAATGATTTGTTCAATAATTGTAGGAAATAATGAGCCCCAATCATGGTTCACACTTTATGTGGATAGTCCAATGCTGACCAATTGACTACAATGTGTCACTAAAGAAAAAGTCTGTGTTAAGGTTAATAGGCTGGCATCAGAAATAGGGTCAGGTTAGGTGTTACAAAGTTTGTAGAGATGCAGCACATAGGCAAGTGACACTTTGTTGAACATTTTTGTCCCCTGATAGTTAGTTGAGGATCAATTGAGGACTATCCAAATAAAGTGTTACTCAATCCTGTCAGACTTCTTGTTGTTTAAAATTAGTAGGTGCTTCAAATTAGTGAGGTTCATGAAAATACTACTGTAGGTCTCAAACATAATATTGACTGGTTGCCTCATCTGCACTGCTAATCAGCAATTGTTTAATTAATGTATGAAAAAATGTAGTTATATAATATATATCTCACAGAAGAATTGTATTGGTAGGTGCCATATTTATAGACTATGAGAATGGCCAAAGTGTGTGAATGGTCTGAATGGACTTCTCTTGATATCATACTATGGTCTTATTTGGCTATTATGATTCATATTCTTTGCACCTGAGAATACTGTGTGATCTAGTTAAACACACAAGAAATAATTGCTTGAGAGAATATTAATGTTTTTGTATATAATGTAAATAGAAAATAAATTGAAACCTGTGAGATGGTTGTACAGTATGTGGTTTACATTATTCACAATTGCCATGGCAAATGCGACACAATCAAGGCTGTTTGCCTTAATTCATCTCTGTTGTATTAGGAAATTGAATGCTTTGATACCCTTTGTTCGAAATCATCAAATAAATAAGTAGCTACATTTAATTCACGTTATTTTAGTGCCTAAACATTTGATTTTATAAAATGTGCATAGTTACTCACAGAGCCATGAAAGTGCTCACCCAAGGTCATGTCTAGCAGTGTCTGTCCACTGTTAATTACTGTTAATTGTGCGTGGAAGAGTTTTAAGATTAGAAGATTTTTTTATTAAAGTTGTAGTTTGTATTAGTCATACCAGATAAAGGGAGGGTGACTTTGAGGTTAGAGACACAATTCTTCAACTGGATGACCCTGGTTCAACCCCCAAAGCAAGAATAGAATTCCCGTATGATTCAATACAGTATCACATTTTATCATTATTATCACTGAAGCCTAGAGGAAATATGAGGAACAATACTGTATTTCATGTACATATAGTGTTGAATACGTATTAGTTGGATGTCCAGATAAGTGTATAATGTGATGATAAGATATTCAGATAAATCAAAATGTCTCCTTTTACTGTTATAGTATGTGAACTGCTCAGTAATGTGACATTTGGTTGATGAGACATTTAAATGATAAACAGCAGCTCAATAATCTGTCAAATTAAAATCTACTTCTTGTCTTAAATTATGATGGAATAGCACCAATTATAAACAAAATTTAAACTGCCACATGTTCCTGTGTTCGGTATTGTGACACATGCTGCTCCAAAGGTGTTCCACTGAAACACACTGTATATTGTTCTGAAGGTGTTCAGAGGGCAGCTTCAAAGAGACACTGCCTGTTGACTACCATCCACATCTATTCTAGATTATAAAACATTAATGTTTAGCAATGCAAGATAAAAAGCAACGTTGATATTGCTGATTGTGTCACATTTTTCACAAGTTTAGTATGCACACACTCATCACTGCAGAGTGGAACCGTGGAGCAACTGATATTTCAGGATTCCAGTGGGATTCCAGAAGTAACTGAAGACAATGGCAACATTCTAGAACTTTCCCAGACAAATTATGACCTCTGTGCTCGAACATTCTTTGGACATTTTGATGTTTCTGTCAACATTGAGTTTGTTCCACAAACAGTTCTTTGTGCGTTTTACATCACTATAGCCCATTCTTTTTGATTGAAAAGCGATAAGCCATTTGCACACAGTGCCATTTGCACTTCATATTCCAGTAATGTATATTTCCCAACCGAGTAGTAAATATCTACTGTCGGTTATCCCTCAAGACCTGTACATTTCTCAGTTGGATGGTAAATCATTGACTCATTTTCTGTGGTAGATCTGGCAAATGCAGAACCCTGAGGCATGAGTTGAATTAAAGTAATCCCACACCAGATTTTAAAACATTATTGTTATTGAAACATTATTCCAAATGCGGGTACAATTCTAAATGATGATTGGATTTTTTTTAATATCCTATAACAATTATTCATTCGAACTACTTGGAAATGTCTTCTTGAATTCAGTGTTCAGAGTTCATTAACTTCCCATTCCCATTAATCACCCAACCATCTACTGTAGCTCCGCTAATTAGCTGCCAGTGAGTCTGTTTGAGCAATCGGTGGGTGTGATGGGCAGCTTCTCATTCAAACGGCTGTGAAAAATGCAGTTTCAGCAGTTTGAATATTTCATGCTGCTTTCACTTGAGAGAAGTTGCTGATCCTCTGACGGGTCATGACTTTGGTCTGTTACCTCAGAGGCAACAGCAGCCGCCCTGACAACCTGTCTGTCATCTTCTTAAGTATTCTAAGTGCCCTTTCCCCACCTATACTACAGTATTAGTGCCAAACCAAATGTTAAAAACATGCCTGATTTTTTAACACACAACGGCAGTATAGGTGCCATTACAGTTCCCATTTTGTACCGGACTCCCATCACAAATGTTTTATTTAATTAGGCCCACAAAACCTCCAGAAAATTGAGCATTAAAGTCTGGTGTCCAGAACCTATCCTCTCTATGCCATGTTTCAGCACTGATCAGACTTACACAGCAACACAGGCTTTCATCTGGCATACAATATCTCACCCAGTCATATCAATCTCTACAGCAATAGGCTAAAGGGACAGCTGACTCTACCAGTTGATTATACCTGCAGCTACCCATCCATTAAACTGCTTAGGTTGTGGACAGCAACACTAGTGGGCCTCATCGCCAATAACAATGAGGCCTGATGAAATGAGGGTTAACCTTCTAGGGAACCTGCCTGCTTGTCTGCCTCTAGAGAGAAACGGCTCAATAGTGAACCCAGTAGTCACATCAGTTTCTGGAGACAACTATTACCAAGATACAACTGGGACGAAAACATCTCCTACCTAATCAGAAATGTTCATTTTAACAGCTTCCTCTGAAGAACTGTCACCCTGGTTAACCTGTTCTCCTAAGTGTATTATTACCCAAGCACAGGTTGTTTTGCACCATCCCACATTGCTACAATGTCAACATGAACCTGTGGAGTTCAGGCTCGGCACATAATATTTTTCAGCCACATAAATGTAGATCCAGCAACACTGTTTTTTCATGCATGTCATTCTATTAAGAGTCTCTTGCTCATGGTAGACAGGACTCATGCACTATTTCTCGCTCCGTACCTCTATATCTACAATGGTAATGAATGCCACGGTGCTCAAATACACAGAGATGATGAAAGTTGAATGTACAGTATATATGTGGAATTATATGTATAGCTTGCAATTCTCCTTTACACAGTATGTGAATTCCTGTTGTCTTTGTAGCTGTGCCATGAAAAGTTACAGCACAACATGCCAGTATGTTCTGTAGGATGTCATGTCATGACTCTGCACAAATAATATATCACATAATATCATATATATATATATCATAAAATATCACCAGAAAATGAATAGTTATTTGGATTAAAGTGATTCTGGTTGAAGCAGCCAGTTCAGCCAGTTCAGCAGTTCAGAAACCACATAGTGCCAACATTATGTGATTAATAAGATGGCTGACCCTTCTGGCATGTAGCAACCTAATCACCTTTTTAGAGACGTAAGTGAACTAACAATCATCAGATTAGATTTAGATTACATGAAACAAAGTACACATTTTATTGAGTGCTGAATAATAATGCCAGGTCAAGTGTTGCTATCGCTGGCAGGACAAGTTGTTAGCCTACCTCACGTTTCCCAAACTATTGCCTCTCTTTGCCATCCTACAGTAATTTGTGCCTATAGTGACAATTATTTCACGACTGTTCTCCTTCATGTTCAAAATCAGTGTGATTCATGGGATTATCTCTCCTTATAGATAACCAATTTAACTCAATAGTTAAATCTATAAATGACTTCATAAACTTATTGGGAAATGATCCATGTCAGCTCAAGTGTTTTATTCAATATTTCTAGACCCTGCTTCAAGCAGGTTGGAAAGTAGTTCCTATCTCACCAGTTGATTTATGTGGTAGCAAGTAATATACCTTTATGTGGCATCAGGGGGTATTTATTTCCTATCTCAAACAGGTTGTGTCAAGGGGTAGCATCTGATACAGTTAAGTAGTATTACAAGCCATCTATTTAATTTATGGTACCAAAGCCTCAGTAAGTCCTGTGGCTTACTCAGCTCAGGCCTACATAGTGAACTGTAATTCTGCCCCAGTGTGCTGGCCTAAAGGAAAATCTATACTTCACTTTTTCTAATTTGACGCGGAAAATAATAATGAATTCTTCTAGCTTTTTTGTCCACTTTGTGGCTGATTATGGCTTTATTATCATTATAAAATTATATAATTATATAAATGGATTTAATGTGGGTTTCAGAAAGTGAATTTTTGCTCATATGTATTTTCTTCCCCCCTTCTAGAGAGGTCCAGGTTTTCGGCCCACTCCACCATTAAAGTTGCGCATCAGATTGGTGAGGAAATTACCAAATACTGCCCTCAAGTGGGTATTTGGCTACAGTACAGCTGCATTGGGGCCATCCTGTGTGTGGGTATACATTATATTCCAATGCCCACTCAACACATTATGAAACTTAAAAATGTCTTGCCAATCAGCAATCTATAATAATTATAGAAACTTACAATGCTCCACTATCACGAGTTCAAGGCCAGAGCATCCAAGTGTTTTAATTTCATGGAGATGGTAAAATGTAAAGATTATTTTGACATGCTGTCACTATTTTTTGCAATTTAATTAATCAAATACTGGCTGGTTAATTTCCATTCACTTAGATTAGATTAGATTAGATTAGATTAGATTAGATTAGATTCAACTTTATTGTCATTGCACAGAGTACAAGTACTGAGACAACAAAATGCAGTTTGGCATCTAACCAAAAGTGCAAATAGCAGTAAAGTGCGAGTATGTATAAAAAGAGTATAAAAAGAGTATGTACATATGTATAGTGGTAATATAAATATATTAACCACCACCAGCCAAAGCAAAAGTCTCTGTTTGGACACTGGGAGGACCAAAATACTGGCACCATACCAAACGAAAACCCTCTGAATACCTTTAGAACAATGTAAACATTGGTCTGTTTCAGCTGTACAGAGCAGCATGTATCACAGTACTTAACACAGTAGACACATTATGTTGGTGATCGTTTGTACTGCAACATTTTTTCTGTTTACTTTAAGGGAAAAAGTAGATTTGAATTTTAAGGGACACTATGATATCGGGGATCAGGACACACATGAGATTGGCTGTGGAGATTACATATCTCTGAAACAGAATCTTATGTGTCATCTGTTCTACAAGTGTATATTTGGCCCATAGCCACATCTATACTTGATCTTCTGATCTGAGGTGGAGCCTTATGATGTAGACCAACAGAGTGATTATTTTGTTGCTTTTATCATTTCAATATCTCACCATCCAAATATCACATTACTGAGTAAGCAGCTCTACACAGGGAAATATCAATTTTCTGAGGATCTTATCAATATATCACATTACACAACTAAGCAACACTATAGAAAACACTGTATTGGAGCTCATGTTTCCTCTACAAAATAAATTAAATTAAAGTTATTTAATTATTCTCCAAAGGGAAATATGATTTTTTTTTTTTACATTTTTTGATTACCAAGCTCATGTAACAAGTTACATAGAACAATTTCCACACCTGCAAAATATAACCTACAAAATATGAAGTAATTGAAGAAATATTTAGAATATGTTCAAAGGAAATACTGCACATCTTGGCACACATATAACATGAGCACACATACAGCATATCAAATTACTTTTATTTGCAAAACAATATAAAACATGGAATTTTTAAAAAGATTGTTTTAGCATCTTATCAATATCACTGCAACATTACATTGAATACTGTACTGCTGCTCAACTTTCCTGTACAAAATAAATGTTATTACATGTATCACGAAAAGTGATAGTACAGTAGTAGTGTAGTACAACATGAAAAAAACAACATAGGAACAATTTAGGCCAGATGCAACAGTCATTGTATCACACAACCCCCAAATATTTCATATATATTTTCTACTTGCGACAACAATATGAACAAATAAAAACTTTTAAAAATAACTTTGTTGTCTCCTGGGGTTCAAATTGAAGTCTTGAACAATAAAAAAATTGCCAGAATGGCCATAGATTGAACAGTTATTATGAGGCACTGAGCACTTACAAAAACTTTATGTGACACATCAAGTATGGTCCTCATTAAATATGATGAAAAGGTCAGATGATTGATCTGACTTTGCAAATTCTACTGAATTAGTTCATGCTTATTACTAATTGCTGGTGGGTTATCAGATATCAGGCGCTAACGTGAACTTTCCTTACCATTTTAAAAGCTGTGGTTTTGATCTCTTTGGTTTTCAAGGAGTATATGATGGGATTGATGCAGGGTGGGATGCAGGAGGACAGCGACAGGCTCAACACACGCTGGTCCGGATCAATGACTCTCATATAAAACCCTATCGTGAAAATGGTGAGAAGAGGAATGTAAAATACAGCGACAAGAATGAGATGCTCAATGCAGGTGGCTAGAGCTTTCACCCGACTGTCCAAGGATTTCATCCTGAACACGGTCACCAGGATGCTGGCGTAGGTCAGAATAATGAAAATCAAAGGGCCTATAAGCATCAACATACTGAGAGCAGAGGACGAGGCCCAGTGCAATGTGTAATCATTACAGGCGAGTCTAAATACAGGCGCATAGTCACAGAAGTAGCTCAACACATTGACAGAATTGCAAAAAGAGAGCCTGGTCATTATCGCCGTACAAAACGCTATCACTCCCAGCGAGTAAGACCAACTCAGTCCGACGATACAAGCCATGCCCCGCAGTGTGTTGAGTGAGTGCTGACGCAGAGGGAAACATATCGCGACCAGCCTGTCATAAGCAAGTATAGCAAGTGCAAATGATTCCAACATCGCAAAGGTATAGTAGGTAAACATCTGTACCAAACATAAATTGAATGGAACAAAATTGTCCTTAATGAGAAATGTCTTTATCATGCTGGGGATAGTGCAGCTGTTCAGGATTAAATCAATTACTGCAAGGTTGCCAACAGCCAAAAATTTGGGAGTGTGTAAACCGTGGTTAAAGGCAATTACGTAGATCACCAAAATGTTAAACACTACCGTAACCACATAAACAAGCGCTAGAAAAATAATGTAGATATTGACGAAGGGTAGAGTCTCAAATCCAATGATGTAGAAGCCGGGGGGATGAATGAGAAGTGAGTCGTTTACAACAGTCCTGGGAAAAGGCATAGTTGATCTCCAGGAAGGCCTCGGGTCCACGGTGCGCTACAGGTCTCCAGTCTAAAAAGAGGGAAAGCAACCTATACATCACATCGACATTTCTTGTTATATATCATTTAAAATAAAAACTTTCATAAAATGACATTAAATTACAACAACATAATTGTGCTAAAAGAACGTTGCTTGCCTTGTGTTGCTCTCTGAGTGCGACTCAACACGATGAGGTCTCCAAAAGCACCCACGAAACGTCTGCATTTCTGATGCATGTCCTTTGGAAAATATACCTTTCTCTTGATCTCTAGGGATAACATGGAGGCTTCTCATAAAACAAGAGGTGCGTGAGCTGCTTAATGCCCTGCCATATTCATGATATATTAACATGTATGCTAATCTATCTATATTATTTGCACTACCTATTATTATTAGTCATTATTTGTTATGACTATTTGTTATTGAGTATTCATTCACACTGTTCATACTGTTAATACTGCCATTATTGTTTATACTGTACATATCTTAGCATATTCATATCTGTTTATTTACTGTACACTGTTTATTTAATATTTATATTACCATTATACATATGTACATACTCTGCACTTTACTGCTATTTGCACTTCTGGTTAGATGCCAACTGCATTTCGTTGTCTCAGTACTTGTACTCTGTGCAATGACAATAAAGTTGAATCTAATCTAATCTAATCTAATCTAATCTAATCTAATCTAATAAAATCGTTAGGTAAGCTAATTAATGCATTGATAGGTAAGTATTTCTTTGTCAACATACTTGTCTTCATATAACACATGGGTGGTATTAATATGAACCCTGTATCTTAAAGCATTGGGACTGGGACTGGGACTTACTGTCAAGGCTGCTCAGCCTTTACCCTCACTTTCCCCTGAGTTCTAGTCTTGTCTGTTACTGTCTTCCTGTTGTCTTGTGTGTCTGTCTCTCTCTCCCTCTCTCTCTGCAGGTTGGTGGGCGTGTCCCTGAGGGCTCTGGTCTGCACAGTTGATTCCAATATTAGCTCTGCCCTCATACATGTTCACTGCTTGCTTGTGTCGTATGTCTACCCTAGTGTGCCTATTGCCGTCTCTAGCTTTTCCCCAGTCTCGTAAGTTCCGTGTCTGCATTGATCTGTCTGTATCGCATCTCCTTACTCTTGAGTAAAGTCTGGTCTTTTTGAGAACCTCTGCCTCCAGCCTGTGTCTGCTTCTGGGTCCACCTGTACTCGATCACTACACTTATTTGTCCCTAAACAGGTTGATTACCCCATTTTACCCTCATGTTAGAAGGATATTGATTAGTTGATTCCAAACTAATATCTGTTAATGAACCAACCCACCAGGGGCAACACCCTTGACCTGGTTTTGGCCCGTAGCATTCCTGTAAATTCAGCATTAACTTCCACTGTTACGCCGATGACACTCAGATTTTAATACCTGTCAAACCAATCGATAACACCCATTTACGAAAATTAGAGGCCTGCCTATCGGAGGTCAAATGTTGGATGTCGCTAAACTTCCTACTTCTTAATGGCAACAAAACCAAGATGCTGATTGTAGGACCAGCTAGACATAGGCATCTGTTTGAGAATACTACTCTAAATTTTGATAGTTGTGTAATCTCCTAGAGACCATACATCAAAAACCTTGGGGTTAAATTCGACCCTACCCTCTCATTCGAATTGCATATTAAGGAGACCACTAAAACAGCGTTTTATCATCTTCGCAATATTGCCAAGATTCAACCCATACTAACAAAGGCAGATACAGAAATTTTAGTACATGCCTTTGTATCATAAAGAATTTATTATTGCAATGTCCTCTTTTCAGGCTTACCTACTGGGCGCACTAAAAAACTCCAACTGGTTCAGAATGCTGCTGCCAGAATCCTGACCAAAACTAGGAAATTCGACCACATAACGCCCATCCTGTCCTCATTACACTGGCCAGGTGTGACTTCTACTTACATATAAATCATTACATGGTATGGCACCATCCTACTTATCAGATCTGATCAAACCATAAACCGCCACGCGCCCTCAGATTACAGGATGCTGGCTACCTGTCTAACCCAAAAGAAGTGAGAGTGTGTGTCTCCTATCTGTTCCAGGCTGCAGCTCAGCAGAGTTGGCGTCTGCGTGGTCCCCCACTCCTAGGACGATGCTGACTGAGCGGGCGTTTGCTGTGGACGCTGGGCAGTGCTGCCAGGCTGCAACTGGGCAGTGTTGTTGCCTGTGTGGTCCCCTAGTCCTACGATGACGCTGACTGAGCTGCTGTTTACTGTGATGCCCAACATCAGATCTGGATTTCCCACCCAAATAAACATTCATGCACTGTGTAGACGCTGCTTGCCCAAACTTGGCACGCCTGACCGTCCTGGTAGGGGGATCCCTCTCTGAGTAGCCCCTCCCAAGGTTTCTTCCATTTTTTTCCCTAAAAGGTCAGTCTTGTTTGACACTTTACAGATTTTCTTCATATTTCTATGAACACTGGATGAATAAAGTCAATTAAAAACAGAATACAGTGCCATGTTTAATGCATACCAATCCCCAAGGGTCTATTTATCATTAAATAGGGCATGCTGACCCCAGACAAAAGGATTCTCCCCTGCTTCTTTGACTCCTGGGAGCCCTTCTAATGAGTCCCGTTTTGTGATGTCATCACCAGGGAATGCTGGTTAATGACCTTGCCTGCAAACAAACAAACCTTTTACTGTTCAAACTTTAGCCTAATTAATCTCTTTCCACATTAATTAAATCTGGAGGGGATAAGTAGTCAACCTTCCACTGAAACATATTCAGGGATGTGGGACAGAAGCCTTTAGTCTTAGCTATAATGTAATCAGAAAGTGAAACAAATAATCAAGAGATGTGTTCATATTTTTTTCCCAACAAAAACCTTTAGTGTGTAAGCTGCTAACTTATCCTTCATAATGTAGGCTAAGCTAATTTTTCCTCATCTCAAATGCCTCAAATGAAAAAGCATTCATTATCCATTTTCTGCAGAAAAAGAATGTGTACTCACTGTTCTCCAATTATATAAACATGAAATTAACTATTTGCAGTTAGATTAGTTAGTATTAATAGTATTAGTATTAATTAGTACTTGAGTGGATTCCTCATTCCTCATTGACAAATTAAGACTGCTCAAAACATCTTTTTTGTGACCTTTTTGTGTTTTTATTTTATTATTTTTAAGTGCAGGCCAATGCACATGCATTGCAACATAGAGGGTAATAAACTAGAAGGCACTCTAAAAGCACAAACCTCCAACAACACTGATATATGTCCTTGGTGGAGTTTAAAAATCATAGTACCGGTGGTGGTGTTATAGTAGTAGTAATGGTATTAAAACGTGTTAATTGATTAATCGTTAATTAATTTGGAAAATCAATCCACTGTTGCATATCACATTAGCACTTTAGCAGCACTACAACATAGTGCTCAGCAGACAACCTGCTTCAGACATAATGGTTGCTTCTCTCCAACTGGTGTTGGAAAGTGTATTTACCTATCTGATGGTAAGCACACAAAAGCCTGGACATGGGATGGGTCCTGATGGATGGAGTGGTCTCAGCAGCGTCGACAGCAAGGACAGAGGCTTGGTGGTTAATGATTTAAGAGTATTTGTTAAGGATGCCATAAAGCAGAGTTCCTCAAACCCGGGCCTCGGGGTTCAGAGTGCTGTTGGTTTTCTCTCCTACCAGGAAGTTAATTGCATTCACCTGCATCCCAAGTCTTAATCAATCCCTGATTAGACAGCTAGAATGGAAACTACCTGGCAGATTAGAAAACCAGCAGTACTCTGGACCCCGAGGCCCGGATTTGAGGACCACTGCCATAGAGGGACTCCTTGTTGTGTACTATTAAAGAGTGGGCTGTGGTAATAATGTAGTTACAATTTTCCCACTCACTCTAAAGGAATTAGGCATTCTCAGGATATACTAGCAATACTGGCAATTCTTGAATTTAATCTTGATGTTGATGTCAAGGATTTGAGCGCATCAGCACTAAGGCACAGCTCTTATACTGCTGCCCATTCTCCATACATCACTAGCAGTCTCTAGTTATTTCTAGTTGGAACAACTAGGAATTCTAATGTGTTATTAAGTGTTATTGTTTAACGGATGTCAGTTCCCTTTCTTCCTCCTGTCATTATTCTCTACTACATTTTCTACTGCTGCTGCACACAAGCAATTAGTGGATGATTTTCTTGAAATCTGCATCTCTCTACATCAACTCTCTTGTAAAATGTCAAAACCATCCAACCAATCCAAATAGCTGTGGATTGATCTAAGCTTGAAAAGTAATTTGTTATCCTGTGTTAAGTTACAGCTACATTATTACTGTTGTACACTACACAGTACTGGTGTCATGGTTTCTGTTTATTTACTTCACTTACTAATTACAGAAACAGGAATCATTATTTCAGAAATGGTACCCTGGGGTGTGAAAACAGGGATCAAAGGAGGATGGTATGAGGTACGAGACTACAGGCTTCTCTCCTATCAGTGTACAGATCCATTCCCTGTTTCTCCAATTTTAATTGTGAGAGTGCAGGTCTACTTAATAGAGCCAGACGAGATTAATTAGGCTAAAGTTTGAACAGTAAAGGTTTGTTTGTTTGCAGGCAAGGTCATTAACCAGCATTCCCTGGTGATGACATCACAAACAGCACTCATTAGAAGGGCTCCCAGGAGTCAAAGGGAGGGAGGGAGAATCATTTTGTCTGGGGTCAGCATGCCCGGTTTTATGATAAATACACCCTTGGAGATTAGATGTATCATCTTCTTATTTATTGATTTTACTTCTTACTTATTTATTTCATTTTGAGTGACAAAAATCATAAATATGTATGTATATGCTGTTGGATTTTGCTTTATTATGCCAAGGATAGCTGTCATCTGAGAATTTAACAAGGTGGATGTTGGGAGTGTTGCTTTTACAGGGATTAGTGTAGAGGGTAAAGAGAATGGGGGAGCTCACACAGCCCTGATTGGCACCTGTATTCATTGTCATGGGCGCAGAGAAAGTTCCATTAATTTTGACTTTCACACCTTAATTTCAATCAATTTCTTTGCAGTAAGGGCACAGGTGCTCATTTTATATCAGCTAATTTGGAGTGACAAGAATCAGAAATATCCTTCCAACCTCACGATGACAACCAGTGTAGGCACAGCCATATATCGTAGGCACTGTAGTAGTAAGCTTACCAAAATGTAATTCACTCAAAATTCTCATAAAACTCAAAGGTCAGTCATAGTGTAGGCTTTCCCAACGTTTTTCCTGACTATGAGTGGAACTCTTTGTGAAACGCTGCCTACCAGCCTGTGACTCTACTGTCTCAACAAAACCTGGGCTATAGCAGCTACAGAGAGTCACTGTCCATGGTCCTTAAAGCATTCAAGATGACGCCCCACACCAGAGCACCCAAGCGTCCTTATTGTCTTTATTCTGTCTACATTGTTTATGTTCCATTTCAATCTTTCTTTGCCCACTCTCGGCACCCATTGCACGCCTGACTGTCCTGGTAGGAGGATCACTCTCTGAGTAGCCCCTCTCAAGGTTTCTTCCGTTTTTTCCCCCTAAAATACTTAATTTTTCCTTGTCCTCAGTGATGGTCCAAGGTTGGGGGGTGTCATGTGTCGTCATTCATTGTTTTCATAATGTGGCTATTGTGAAGCAATTTGAGACTGATTAAGGGTTATACAAATAAACTTGGCCTGACTTGACTTAATGCATAGTAATCCCTGTTGGTGTGTTTATCATTAAACAGGGCATGGTGACCCCAGACAAAAGGATTCTCCTCTGCTTGTTTGACTCCTGGGAGCCCTCCTAATGAGCCCTGTTTGTGATGTCATCACCAGTGAATGCTGGTTAATGACCTTGCCTGCAAACAAACAAACAAACCTTTTACTGTTTACGGTTTAAACTTTAGTCTAATTAATCTCATCTGCCTCTATTAAGAAGCCATGCGCTCATAATTAAAATTGGAGGGGAAGGGGTGGGGGTGTACACTGATGTTAACAAGCCATTAATATTGTTCTTAAAAAAAAAGCTGCCCTTTAATTCAAAGCAAACCGACTGTCAAATGGTTAACCCTCTTCTGAAACATATTCAGGGTTGCAGGAGGGAAGCCTATAATCTTGGCCCATACACACCATCTGTCCTCCTTCGATCCCTTTTTTCACACCCCAGGGTACCATTTATGAAATAATCGGTCCTGTTTCTATCATTTGTAAGTGAAGAAAATAATAAAGAAAGCCATGACACCAATACCAAGTAGTGTACAACAGTAATAGTGTAGCTGTAACTTAATGCAGGGGAACCATTATTTTACCATTATTTTAGGGAAAAAATGGGAGAAACCTCAGGAGTGGCTACTCAGAGAGGGATCCCCCTATCACGGTTGTTCGTGCAATAGATGCCGAGTTTGGCTAAGCAGCGTATACACAATGCATTAAAGTTTATTATGGTGGGACATCCAGATCTGATGTGGGGCATCACAGCAAACGGCAGTCAGTGTCATCATAGGACTAGGGGACCACGCAGGCGCCAACACTGCCCAGATAGGAGAATGCAAACGCCCGCTCAGTCAGCATTGTCCTAGGAGTGGGGGGCCACGCAGACGCCAACTCTGCCGAGCTGCAGCCTGGAACAGATAGGAGACACACCCACACACACCCATACACACACTCTCACTCACACAGACAAACATGATCAGCATCAGTGGACAGGAACAGGTAGACCAGGAGAATAGGACATGTAGGCAGGATGCCAGTATCCATCAGCAGGAACCTGAGCTAGGGTGAGCTAACTGGTCTAGCCTTACTCTGAGAAGAGACTGAGGCACTCCCTCAAGGCTATGTGTGGTCAAATAATAAAGAGAATAAATAGGTTTTTAGCCTTGACTTAAAGACTTCGATAGAGCCTGCCTCTCTGATTGAGGCAGGCAGACTGAGATAGGGAGCCCGGTAAGAAAAGGCTCTGTTACCTGCAGTTTTCTTTTTGACTGCTGGGATAGACCGGTAGCCAGCGTCCTGAGATCTGAGGGCGCGTGGCGGTTTATATGGTTTAATCAGATCTGATAAGTAGGACGGTGCCATACCATGTAATGATTTATATGTAAGTAGAAGCACCTTGAAGTCACACCTGGCCTGAATTGGTAGCCAGTGTAATGAGGATAGGATGGGCGTTATATGGTCGAATTTCCTAGTTTTCGTCAGGATTCTGGCAGCAGCATTCTGGACCAGTTGTAGTTTTTTAGTGCGCCCAGTAGGTAAACCCGAAAAAAGGGCATTGCAATAATTGATTCTCGTTGATACAAAGGCATGTACTAAAATTTCTGCGTCTGCCTCTGTTAGCATGGGTCGATTCTTGGCAATATTGCAAAGATGATAAAATACTGTTTTAGTAATATAATATGCAATATGCAATTCGAATGAGAGGGTAGGGTCGAATTTTACCCCAAGGTTTTTAACATATGGGCTCCAGGAGATTACACAACTATCAAAGTTTAGAGTAGTATTCACAAATAAATGTCTATGTCTAGCTGGTCATACAATTAGCATCTCCGTTTTGTTGCCATTAAGAAGTAGGAAGTTTAGCGACATCCAACATTTGACCTCTGGCCTCTAGTTTTTGAAATTGGGTGTTATCGGTTGATTTGACGGGTATGTAAATTTGGGTGTCATCGGCATAACAGTGGAAGTTAATGCCAAATTTGCGAATGATGTCACCGAGTGGTAACATATAGATAGAGAATAGTAGTGGTCCTAGGACAGAGCCTTGTGGCACACCAAAGTCCATATTGCAAGACTCTGAGGTCATGTTGTTGTAAAAGACACAATGTGATCTATTGAGTAGATAAGACCTAAACCAAGAAAGTGCTGATCCCTGGATACCAATATAATTTTCAAGACGGTTCAAGAGTATTGTATGATCAATTGTGTCAAAGGCTGCACTCAGATCAAGTACCAATAGTGCTGAGGTTGAGTTGGAGTCAATAGCTAACAGAAGATCATTGACCACTCTCGTGAGTGCAGTTTTGGTCGAGTGAAAGGATCTAAAGCCAGATTGAAAGGGATCAAATAGGTTATTTTTTGACAAGAAAATCTGTAAGTTGACTGCTACTGTTCGTTCAAGTATTTTGGAGAGGAACGGCAGATTTGAGATTGGTCTATAGTTCTGAAGTACTTCGCGATCAAGGTTTGGTTTTTTCAGTAATGGTTTGATCACAGCCTTTTTAAAGGCGGAGGGCACAGTGCCAGTAGAGAGCGACTGACTGATCAAATAGAGAATGGAAGGTCCTAGGATAGGGAAAATTTCTTTAAGCAGTTTAGCAGGCAGAGGGTCTAGCATGCAGGTCATGGGTTTAGACGACAGAATTAACTTGGTGAGGGTGTCTAAGGAAACTGAATCAAACTGTGAGAAAAGACATTCTGCCCGGGAAACACCAAGTGAACTTTTCAGGGGTGAGGCGTGGAGAGTATACTGGTGATCTCATCTCTAATCAGCGTGATTTTCGGTGTAAAAAAGGACATGAAATCATTCGGAGAATGAGTCCTGCGTGGTAGGCTTTTTTCAGTTTTTTCAGCAGTTTTTTCAAAAGTGTTACATTTCTTTTTTTAAAGTGAAGAAAAATGAAGGCACTGCAGGCAATATGTGCCGAAAGACCAACATGTTTCAAGTGCGAACAAGCTTGCAGCTCCCTGACAAGAGGAGCCTGTGGTGATAATGAGGTGTTAGAAAGGCCAAATCTAAGGCATATGTCATGCATTGCACAACGTTATTAGTGTTGTGTTGGTTTTGGATTTGGATTTGGTGACCAATGTATAAATGATTGCATGTTTAAGTGCAAAATTGTTATAATGCAGCCACCTAATCAATATGCAAGAGTGACTTTGCAAAGTCATCAATGATCTATGTTGTGTTCTCTAAGAATATTTGTTGTTTTCTGTTGTCACTGAACAGTCTGCCAGTAGAAATGTTTTTTGGTGAGGTATAGTGCCAATGCCTAGCAAGATCCCTGAGGACAGGACAGGTAGAGCTATGCCCAATCATATTAGAAGTGCAATGCAGTATTTGCGAACTCCAAAAACACATATTTGAATACCACTACTGCTGTTATTACCACCACCAGATTTTTATTATTGCATACATTCAGTGCAGAAAATCTAGACAATATAAAGGGAATAGGGTTAAGGAAGGTAAAGGAATGTAAGTAAGTATAATGTAATGTAATGTAATGTAAGTACAACTTCCCAGGAGGAATCCTCTAAGTAATACTAACAAGTAATCTAACTGCAATGAAAGAATTGTTCAGGTTTACATGATTTAATAACACTGAGTACATGTTCTTTATTTAATTATTTGCTTTCTGCATGAAATTTGACATGTGCTTTTTCATTTGGGACAAAGTTATCTTAAGAGGAGCTCTTTCAGTTACAAGATTTTCACTTCACTGTTTGCCTGTCCATTTTAGAATTCATTTTACTGGTTGTTTTTAAGGCCTTGCATGGGCTGGCCCGTAGTTCTTTCTGAACGTTGGATCCCTTATGAGCCTGCATGCAGCCTGAGACCCTAAAGCAGGGCCCTTCTGACTCTTCCTGTGTCCAGGCTAAAGGCTAAAGGTGACCAGGCTTTTGCTATCAGGGTTCCTAGGCTTTGGAACACCTTGCCTGAGGAGCTCAGGCTGGCAGAGTCATTCTTTAAATCATGTCGTAAAACTTACTTTATCATAAGGCCTTTCTGTGATATTTGACTTATTTTAACCTGATATTTATTTCTTCTTTTTGTTTCATCCATATGGCTTTTTAAGTTTATCTTTTTTTGGTGTCTGGAGGCAGCAGACACACAGTGGTCCAGGACTATTCACTCACGCTTGGCTAGCAAAGATAAGATTTCAGCCAGAATCAGAAAAAAAGGAGCCGTAGACAGGTGACAGTTAAAAGCCGTAAATAGGTGAGAGTTAAAAAAAAAATGGGGAATGGGGAGTGGCTGTTCTGTAACATCAGTTTTCATTCTACCTTCCCTTTTCAGTTTTAATTAATGGGTGAAGAGATTCATTAGGCTAAAGTTCGAACAGTAAAGGTTTGTTTGTTTGCAGGAAAGGTCATTAACCAGCATTCCCTGGTGATGACATCACAAACGGGGCTCCCAGGAGAAGGGCTCCCAGGAGTCAAAGAAGCAGGGGGGAATCCTTTTGTCTGGGGTCAGCATGCCCTGTTTAATGATAAATATACCCTTGGGGATTAGTATGCATTAGTCATGGTACCGTATTATGTATTATATTTACTTTATATTTACTTTAATTTTGTAACTTCTAAGGAAAATCTCGTAAAAGTGTCAAACAAGTTGTCCAAATTGTAATTTTCTCTTCTCCTATACCACTCAAAGGTCAAGTCGCTGTCCATGGCCTTGAATAACTCTCAGCAGCTGCACCGCTGGGTATTGGACGCCTAATGAGAATTTTTAAAGCTTTGATGCATCTCTGTCCCCTCAAGGGCAATTAGGAGAGAATGACTGAAACATTATCTGAAAGAATAATTAGATGTTTTGGATGCACTTTAAATTTGCTCTAATGGTGCTCTGCTCTCCATGGATCAATTGAACTTGAAGGAAAAGCATTTTGCATTCCTTCCAAATCGTTAATTAGAAGCCTCCATGTTATCTCCTGAGATCAATAGAGAAAGTATATTTCCCGTTTTTTTAGACTGGAGAGCTGTAGTACATCGTGGACCAATATGCCTTTTGTCAGGACTGTTGTAAACGACTCAATTCTCATTCATCCCCCCGGCTTCTACATCATCGGATTTGAGACTCTACCCTTCGTCAATATCTACATTATTTTTCTAGCACTTGTTTATGTGGTTACGGTAGTGTTCAACATTTTAGTGATCTACGTAATTGCCTTAAACCACTGTTTACACACTCCCAAATTTTTGGCTGTTGGCAACCTTGCAGTAATTGATTTAATCCTGAACAGCTGCACTATCCCCAGCATGATAAAGACATTTCTCATTAAGGACAATTTTGTTCCATTCAATTTATGTTTGGTACAGATGTTTACCTACTATGCTTTGGCGGCGTTGGAATCATTTGCACTTGCTATACTTGCCTACGACAGGCTGATCGCGATATGTTTCCCTCTGCGTCAGCACTCACTCAACACACTGAGGAGCATGGCTTGTATCGTCGGACTGAGTTGGTCTTACTCTCTGGGAACAGCAGCGTTTTGCACGGCGATAATGACCAGGCTCTCTTTTTGCAATTCTGTCAATGTGTTGAGCTACTTCTGTGACTATGCACCTGTGTTTAGACTCGCCTGTAATGATTACACATTGCACTGGGCCTTGTCCTCTGCTCTCAGTATGTTCATCCTTGTAGGCCCTTTGATTTTCATTATTCTGACCTACGCCAGCATCCTGGTGACCGTGTTCAGGATGAAATCATTGGACAGTCGGGTGAAAGCTCTAGCCACCTGCATTGAGCATCTCATTCTTGTCACTGTATTTTACATTCCTCTTCTCACCATTTTCACGATAGGGTTTTATATGAGAGTCATTGATCCGGACCAGCGTATGTTGAGCCTGTCGCTGTCCTCTTGCATCCCACCCTGCATCAATCCCATCATATACTCCTTGAAAACCAAAGAGATCAAAACCACAGCTTTTAAAATGGTCAGGAAAGTTCGTGTTAGCGCCTGATATCTGATAACCCACCAGTAATAAATAGTAATGAATTCAGTAGAATTCACAAATACAGATCCACCATCACCATTGTATACGTGTATATATGTCAACGTGGCTTCTGCAGCGGCTATTTTTTTTGTTTGATACAAAAATATCTTAGCAAAGAAAAGAGTTCTTTCGATTGTAATAGTACCTATTGTTAGTTTACCATCTTTTTGGTGGTTTAAGTGGTAGATGCAGACAAAATCACCAAGGATGGAGAATAAACTCGAATGTTATGTAAACTGAGATTAATCTGTCAAATACAACTAACCAGATTTCCTGAATTTATATAAGCCTTTGGTATATAGATGAATTATAAGTATAATCTCACATCTGTTACATGAATATAAGATCATTAGTTTTATTTATATTGATGGCTGTTTGTTTTATCTTGATCATTGATCAGAGCTCATGTTTTAGTTTTTTATAACTTTCACTGTACCACTACTAATTTGTATTATTTTTTTAACAACTAGATGTTACCAAATAAGCTTGCCAATATCTTGCCAATATATTTTTATTGATTCTAATTGATATTTAATGAGGACCATACTTTGAATGAATGTTGTCACATGTTTTTACATGAGGTCATCACAGGCTAGTTTGTACTATAAAACTATACTATCTATAAAAAAAAATCTATAGACACTAGAATTTACTGCTCAATGTTCTGGAAGTTTTGTGGGCCTAATTAAATAAAACATTTGTGAGATGTCACTTGGTAATTCTAATCATCTGCTTCCACCATCTCTTTCCCTCTCACAATCAACAAAAGGGGAAAAGTAGTGAACTGTAATTTGGCACCTATACTGCAGTTGTGTGTTAAAAAATCTGGCATGTTTTTAACATTTGGTTTGGGAGTAACACTGTACTAAAGGCCACTTTGTTCCAATAATAGATAGAATTCTTGCAGCATTAGGAAAACAATAATGTTTTAAAACATGGTGTGGGATTATTGTTGTTCAACTCATGAGGGTTCTGCATTTGCTAGATGTATCACAGAAAATGAGTTAATGATTTACTAACCAACTGAGAAATGTACAGGTTTTTGTGGGATAACCTACAATATATAATTACTACTGGGTTGGTAAATATACATTACTTGTAGTTATTTGAGCAGAAAAGTGCTCTTCTATGTAATATTCAAATACATGTTGTGGATAAACCTGTAAAAAGTGTTTTAGCCTGTAACTTGCTCAAAATACTGAGTTCATCTCTCAAAAGTAAATCTTTATGTCAATGAACATGTCAGTGCCATCAGAATGACAAGTCCTTGTGTCATTGAGTACAAACAAGATAGTCAAAATGCTTAGCCATGTTGTCAATATAACAGTTACTCTGATGGAAACTATGGCGAAGGGTTTGATGACAATGATTGAAAATGCACAAGGCTGCACTTTTTCTGTATGGCATATATCAATTTCAAAAGACATATACAACCAATAATTGTTCAAATTGTCAGTCATAATTGTTAGTCATTTGCCTAAATGTGCTAAAACATTTGCAGATGGTAACAAAGAGAAATGCTCTTTCTGTTGTTCACAAGTAAAAAAATGTTGTGAAGAATTTCACATATTGTTTTGACGACTTCAACTGTCATTGGAGAATTGAGCCAAAGCAACTGAGAAAAACTGTAGTGAAAAGATTCAATTCAGGACACATTTACAAAAAACTTCTAATATAAATGTATAGAAAATATGCTTGACAGATTATGACAACTGGTTCAACCATTTTGTATGTAATGACTTATGCAATAAACTAATGCCTAGATGTTTTGGGGGGTAAGACTATTCAACAGAGAACCAATATAATACATTTTGATCAACATGACAGAAACTATTGATAATGTAGGAAACAGCAGACAGTTGGACATAATCATTTGCATGAATGTGCCAAAGCATTTGCAATTTGTTCAAAAGAATGAGAAGCTGCTTTTATGATGTGCACAAGTGACTAGATGATGTGGAGGTTGAACAAGTAGTTTTGAGAATTTCAATTCTGATCTGAGAAATGTACCAAAGCGACTGAGAAAAACTGTAATATTATAATTTTGAGCGTCAAACACTTAATTTCCTGTATTCTGGTGAATTTTTATGCACCAATTTGTGCCTTTTCTGCATCAATTTATGGTGGAAATGTCTTTATTTATGTAAAGGAAAACAAAATTCAGGCACCAGGTGACAATTCAAAATATAATGGAATATAATGCAGTAACGTTAAGGCTCTCAGGCATTCTGTATTGCTTTCAAATATTTATTCTCCTGTAGATCAACTTTTCTCATTTAATATTATCCCTGCTGAGTCAACACTCTTTTGTGTCTTTCATGTTTTTATTGGGGGGGACTATGTTTATGATTATCTTATATTGTTTGTTGTTATTGTTGTTTTTTTACTCTCAGTGTAATGTTCTCAATATTCTGTTAATTCATGTGTATATATATTTTCTAATCAGGATATGAAAATGCAAATTGTTGCCAGTTTGACTCTTAACAGGGATATAATCTGGCTTCCAGAATATGCACGTGGCCTGTTTTTTATACCAGTCCTTTCCTTGATAGTCCAGAAGGGGGAGCTACTGATCTTTGACAGTGAAACTGCCATTACCCGAGTTTATAATAGTACAATAGTATTTACCACATGCTACCTACATAAACTACCTCAAACATTTACAATACTACTTATCTATAGGCCGAAAAGCCAGTAAACCAGCCTACCGGCATCATGCAGTGGCCAGTACAACCCACAAGAGGGCGCCCTCAGTCCACACAAAAAACTAACATGCAGAGTTTTCTGTGTAAACAGCAACGTTTTATAATCTAATATACTAATTCCATTCATTATTTGTTGATTTATTGATAGTTTGTTAATAATTTCATGCCCCTGTTTCCCTGAGGGTTTAGTCTATAATGTGTTTAACAACACTAGAAAAGCTGAACTTACTTACTGCAATTAGTTGTAATAATGCATTTGAATCAAAAACTCCAAAACAGCTGCCCCAACAATCTGCTTTGTGTTTTCATTTGGTCATTTGGTCAAAGTTCTACACAGGTTAGGTGTTTATTTACTTATGTTAACCTGCATGTAAAGCGGGATTTAAATGATCATGTGTTGAACATGCTCAGGAATACTAACCTAGTTACTAACCTGAGAGTGTCCAGTCTACAGTGTGGACTCCCTAGTCCAGCAGAGAGCAGCTTCACTCCTGAATCCTGCAGGTCGTTGTTATTCAAGTCCGGCTCTCTCAGACTAGAGGACTAGGAGCTGAGAACAGAGACTAGAGATTCACAGCTTCTCTCTGACAGTTTGCAGACACTCACACGATGTCCAGAGCAATTCTGAGCCATGAGAATTTGCGGGTTCGGATGAAGTAAGTCTGGGATAGTGGCCGTGGGTCTGGTGTCTGGTGGTCTGGTGTCTGGAATGACGGAATTGAGGGGAATAGCTGCTTCCTGGTGGAGAGTAGCCATGCTCTCCCGCCCTGATCGCCTGGACTAAGTCTTGATTATGTCTATACCACACTTCCTCCACTACAACAATTCAGAATTCACAACAGGTGTCAAATTGCACACAAGGCGGGGCACACATGCTTTTCAACCCCATGCAAATTCATGTGAATGGTCTGGGTCAATTGACCAGGCGATAAATCAAGTGATGAGAACAAACAGAGACCAATAGCTACTGGGTGGGTGAGACACTCCTGCCTATGGGAGTAATAATGCTGCTGCCTAATAATGCCTCACTTCGGTGTACCATTTATTTTAAAACATAAGGACCAAATAATAAAGACAAAGATTGCGAAGAATTGCACCCTTTGTGTAGAATAGCGATTGAAGTTGCGGCTTCACTGCTAAATGTCATGTCCTGCGGCATCATGGGAAATGTAGTCCTTCTGTACCACGTAAGGGGCCCCTACACTGGTGAAGCTGTTGTCAATAGGTGAGAGTTAAAAAAAAGGGGGAATGGGGAGTGGCTGCCTGGGGCCTGTCTCCAACAGTGCGTCTCCAACATGTCTCCAACAGGTTCACAATAGCCTTAACAAAGACACCGTTTAAGCACTAGAGCCTTTCTTTATAAGGCAGTCTTCTTGGCAGGGAATTAATCAACAGTTCTTCAGTTGTCTAGCCACTTACCATGCTGCCGAGGCTGTGGTCCGGTGGCAGGTCTGGAGTACATGCTCACTGTCTTCAGCTACTGCTTTAAAGGTCTAAAAGTAGGTCAGGTGTTATTCAGGGGACCGGTGCACCCGTGCTGCATTCCCACATGTGGGACATATCAATTGGGTAGTACTGGCTTGCAATGAGCTTCCCCAAGTACCACCGGTGCCTGTAGGATAACTGTCCGTGGTGCTGAATGTGCTGCATTCAGCATTCAGGAAGCCACAAAGCTTACACAAGAAAGGTCAGTTTTAGCTAGGAAAAAAAAGACAGGCATGTGTTCTCCTGGTTGTTTCACTTCCTAATTACAGAAACAGGACTCATTATTTTAGTCAGCACCCAGAGGTGTGAAAAAGTGGGGATGGTGTTAGACAGTGGTGTGTATGGGCAGTGACTAAAGGCATCTGTCCCACATCCCTGAATATGTTTCAGAGGAAGGTTGACTATTAGACAGGTTTGCTTTGTATGGCAACCTTATGAGAATATTTTGATGGTTCTGTAACAAAAGTTTTCATTCTCAGTTTTAATTAATGGGGGAAGAGATTCATTAGGCTAAAGTTTGAACAGTAAAGGTTTGTTTGTTTGCAGGAAAGGTCATTAACCAGCATTCCCTGGTGATGACATCACAAACGGGGCTCCCAGGAGAAGGGCTCCCAGGAGTCAAAGAAGCAGGGGGGAATCCTTTTGTCTGGGGTCAGCATGCCCTGTTTAATGATAAATATACCCTTGGGGATTAGTACGCATTAGTCATGGTACTGTATTATGTATTATATTTACTTTATATGTACTTTCATTTTGTAACTTCTAAGGAAAATCTTGTAAAAGTGTCAAACAAGTTGTCCAAATTGTAATTTTCTCTTCTCCTATACCACTCAAAGGTCAAGTCGCTGTCCATGGCCTTGAATAACTCTCAGCAGCTGCACCGCTGGGTATTGGACGCCTAATGAGAATTTTTAAAGCTTTGATGCATCTCTGTCCCCTCAAGGGCAATTAGGAGAGAATAACTGAAACATTATCTGAAAGAATAATTAGATGTTTTGGATGCACTTTAAATTTGCTCTATTGGCGCTGTGCTCTCCATGGATCAATTGAACTTGAAGGAAAAGCATTTTGCATTCCTTCCAAATCGTTAATTAGAAGCCTCCATGTTATCTCCTGAGATCAATAGAGAAAGTATATTTTCCAATGGATATAAATCAGAGATGGATGAGAGGTTGCTTTCCCTCTTTTGGAGAGCTGTAGTACATCGTGGACCAATATGCCTTTTCCAGGACTGTTGTAAACGACTCACTTCTCATTCATCCCCCCGGCTTCTACATCATCGGATTTGAGACTCTACCCTTCCTCAATATCTACATTATTTTTCTAGCTTTTGTTTATGTAGTTACGGTAGTGTTTAACGTTTTTGTCATCTACGTAATTGCCTTAAACCACTGTTTACACACTCCCAAATTTTTTGGCTGTTGGCAACCTCGCAGTAATTGATTTAATCCTGAACAGCTGCACTATCCCCAGCATGATAAAGACATTTCTCATTAAGGACAATTTTGTTCCATTCAATTTATGTTTGGTACAGATGTTTATCTACTATACCTGTATAATGTTGGAATCATTTGCACTTGCTATACTTGCCTACGACATGCTGATCGCGATATGTTTCCCTATTTTTTTTAACAACTAGATATTACCAAATAAACCTAAACCTATTGTTTGGGGGACAACCTAATAAACCTAAGATATGTATTTGCTATTGTTGGAAAGATAACATTTTCATCTTTCATGTGAGCTTTTACATTTCCAACTCTGTTCACTGAACAAAGTGTTCACTGGAGCTCCTTGAATGGGTCACACATTTAGCTTGCCTCTTTACACCTATCCTTGTCCACCTACCTCTTCTTCCGAGTTTACTGCATTTCAACCTATGCAATACTTCCAAGATATATAATTATAAGATGACCATTTAATTTTCATGGCTTTCAAATGCTACTGTTACAAATGATTTGTCACCAAAATGACTCATAATGATTTTCATGATAAATAATTTGAAGGTCTGGAGGTTATTTCTGAGAATTATTTGCTAGTTTTGACAACATAAATATTTATAATTCCGTGTACTATACAATACTTTATCTGTCCAAATTTAGCAGTTCACACTGTGGTCGTGATTTTTTTTTTTACTATTGTATAGAAAATAGAAGTAATTCAATAGGCAAGGGGTATCCATTATTCTCCTAGAATCGTTACTATTGGGCACCTAAATCAATGTCACTGACTTGGTAAAATTAAAATATCGTTGTGATATACAGTAACGAGACAACTACAACTCGCTTAACTACATTTTAATTGAGTAAATAGTCCGAGTTCACCATCTGCCGTCTACTTCTTATAACATTCCCGCCAATCCTTGGCTATGCAGCGGAACTAATATCTGCATCAGCGAACTTGTTTTAACGCTACCCTGTGGTCCTTCGCACAAATGTGTCCCCCATGTAACTCGTATGGTTAGTTATGAAAAGCGCGTAGTTATTGAAACCTAACTGTGGCAGCTTGACAGGTAGATTCGTCTAGAAAGACAAAGGTACGGTCGAAAGACAGCAAACATTATTGTTCTCAACGTCAGCTAAAATTAACCTGCTAGCGCCATAGTTGCCGACTAGAGTTAACTAACGTTAGCTAACGTATTTGCTACGATTTATTGTTGCCTAAAGTACTTGCAACCACCATAGTTGCTAAGCTATTTTGCAAATGACCACGGTAAACCGGCATTGTGTAGATTTGTGTGGTTGTCAGTACCAATGAGGAGGTAGGAGAAATTAAATATCACTTGGCTGACTGACCGATTTAACTCCATACACTGAAACAGGATGGCGTCTCCCTCACCTCATAATCGCAGCCGGAATGAGGATGAGGATGACCCTGTGGAACGGATGATATCGCGCACCGGCTGTGCTGAGCTACACTATGCTGTGCAGGAGTGCATGGCTGAACACCAGGACTGGCGCAAGTGCCAAAGTGAGGTCCAGACCTTCAAAAACTGCATGATGACGTTCCAGAGGACACGGCAAGAACAGATGGCCAAGCAAACCTCCACAGAGTCTGCTCGTAGCTGAACACTCAACAACACACAGGCAGTGTGTCCAGGCTATGCCCGGCGTGTATGGCGAAAAATACTTCTGTCTTTTAACCAATTTACGGAATCGGATGTACTTATCCTTTATGCAATTAAACAAGTATGAGCACCTACATGAAAACCTGGCTTGGATGTTTAAGTAAGGGGAGGGGGCATGTCATTGAGGTTAAGTGGGCACCTCCCAGACCCAAGACGTCTCCAGAAGGATCCTCAGTAAATTCTAGTGTCCAGGACCCTTACCCTCTAACTGCTGTCTTAAAACAGCCTGCTCAGCAGTTAAGAAACCCACAAAGACTGGACGTTTAAGCTTCTCCTTTACCATTTTCTTTGTTTTATGCATTTCGACATGGTAATATGAATCCCTCTCGTTGGTTTGGTATATATCATTGGTGTATACTACCTCTTTAATGTTCATGTCACCTATTGTGATTTTATATCATTTTAAGCTGCTATTGTAGCTACAAAACATGTATGCTATGTCTACAAAATACCTTATATATACCTAATATAACAACCTGTTAGTGGCACTACCACATTTTGGATATTGCAAATAGCAATAGGTCCTCACCCTTGCACCTTTTGGTACAAGCACCAAGCAAGCTGAACTACATTATGTTGTAGCAAAGTAATAGCATCTCAGAGTCAGAGTCTGATATGGCCCTCAGAATTTGGCTTCAGAGATGCTCTTTTATAAGCATAATGACAAATCAGACATGGCTTTTTTCATTGTCGATGGCTAAAATACAATTTTGACTTTCTTTTTAGTGAATGTCAAAACTAGATAATGGTATCAGAAAATGACAATAAAAAGTTGAAATCTGTTTCCAAGTGCTACATTATTTGACTTCCTATTGGATATTCTGGGGATCAGTAGTCAAAACCATTCATTTTGAGTTTGAATGTAGTCTTAAAGTCCTACTCTTGACAAGGCAAAAGTGATTTATGATTATCTTATATTGTTTGTTGTTATTGTTGTTTTTTTACTCTGTAATGTTCTCAGTATTCTGTTAGTTCATGTGCATATATATTTTCTAATCAGGATATGAAAATGCATTAAACAGTTTGTTGCCAGTTTGACTCTTAACAGGGATATATAATCTGGTTTCCAGAATATGCACGTGACCTGTTTTTTTATACCAGTCCTTTCCTTGATAGTCCAGAAGGGGGAGCTACTGATCTTTGACAGTGAATATTTCCTGAAACTGCCATTACCGAGTTTATAATAGTACAATAGTATGTACCACATGCTATCTACATTAACTATCTCAAACATTTACCATACTACTTATCTATAGGCAGTAAAATATTTTCAATATTATTTACTTTGCAGAGTAGCAATATAAACAACAGTAAGCCAGCCAACCGGCATCATGCGGTAGCCAGTACAACCCACAAGAGGGCGCCCTCAGTCCACACAAAAAAACTAACATGCGGAGAGTTTTCTGTGTAACAGCTCATTTCTCACAATGAGCTGTTAACACTCACTGTCACCCCTTTACTGGCCTAAAGATAGTCTGAAATGTATTGTTTGAGCTTTTGATCCAAGGACGGTCAGTCAGTGACAGCTGGGTTTTACATGTATTCATGTTTGTTTTCTGGAGTAAAATCGACTTGTATTTTGAGAGCCGATGGGTGAGGAAGTGCCAGTGTAAAATATGGTTTCCAAACCTTGACATCTCCACTAGCTGCATTGGGTCCATCCATGAGCTCTGCAATGCGTGGTAGATATACTGTAACTAACCACTAGTTAGTTACAAGGTATCTTCAAGGTATCAGTCCAAGGTCCAGAACAAACTAGCATTGCTACTCTTGTTTGTGATACTTATTTGGTTTTGCTGAATGCTGACGTTCAATGACCAGGTGCGAGGCATAGCTCATTGATTGTACAAAACAGCTCAGTGGGCTTTTGCTACTACAGGAGACCGGAGCTGTCCATCCATCCATCCATCAGCCATGGCTGATGAAAGAGACAATCAAGCTGGTGGAATGGTTCTCCCTGCATCTAGTACAGACTGCAGCCAATTAAGGCTAAATGGCCGACTGCAGCTGGGAACTGTTTTAACCTGTGTTTGTCTTCCAGTCTGCTCATCTGCCTTGCCCCACATTGGGCACTGTAGCAGTCGCTTGCTACTCCCAGGGCTGTGACAGACAGAGACAGGAACTGTAAGGGGAGTTTACTGACTGGCACGCCGTTTTAGTCATTAACACAATATAAAACTCAGGTCTTGAATGCTGCTTTTCAGCTCAGTCCCCAGGTCAGCTTTTCAGCTGAGCCCTTCAGGTCGGTGCGCCTGCTGCCATTCCAGTTCTCTCTCCTCTTGACTGGAAAACAAACACAAGTTAAAACTTTTTTTTTTTTTCAAACAAACTAAATTAAAACATTGTGTGCATATGCATGGTTTATACATTTGGCCCCTGACGTCTACCAAAAACATTGCACATGCGCAGTAGCTTAACATATCACAGCAAACAGAGAAACTGAAAGTAGCATGTAATAAGCAGACTTACGAGTCACCCAAACCTTTAAATAAACAATACATATACATTAAACAATATGTGGCAGATGAAGGGGGGGTGGGGGGGGTTGGGGTTAATAGCAGTTTATCAGGCTAATTGACTGCAGCCTGCTAATTCCCTGTGATAATTAATGTTAAAATCAGATGTTATAGTGCATCCACAAGCCGTGTGTTAACCTCTGTGTTAAAATTCAAAATGGAATTCAACCAGTTCGAAGAGAATGAATGATTGTATACCTTGATCTGTTTCCTTATTAACTCTGACTATAACATTGGAGGCAGGTATTTGAGATGGTATTTGATCCAGACACATCTGCATGCAGTGATGTGACCTTTTTATTCAGACTATCTATACTCATATAATTCTCTCTGTTCTGAAGGGTGGGAAAGGTAACAACTCTGACTGAGGAACAAAGTAGATTGATACAGTATAGATAGATTGTAATGTATTCCATGGGGTACGTTTTCCATGGGAAGCTTAGCAGACTTTCTTACAGGTTTGTAAGAAATGTTTGGTTATTGGTTAATGTTTGGTTAATTTAAAAGGACAATAATTATCTCAATTTTCAGCTCAATGCCATTTGTGAAATTACAGATGTCACCCATCAACATCTTGTAGAGTACAGTTTAATTCATTTTAATCTCAACATTGGTTACAGCAAAAATATAAATAAATAAATAAAACTAAAAAAACTACTATTTACTTTTGAATCTCTAATTATTTTATGCATCGGGTCTATGGTGTTAACTCCAGCACCTTTAGACTGGGGCCAGTTCCAGGCTATTATAAGAGGCCTTTTAGCATCTTTCAGTGTTTTTCTGGGACAGTAGGCCGACAGATACCACTTTGTGTTACATATAATGCATTATTACACACATCAGCATTATTGTCAACTCAGTGGGGTGCAGAAGTAAGTGCCACAAAGGCTTGAGTGGCTCTATTCCACAGAAACGTTATAGTTGATATTGCAGGTATTACAACTTAATCGTTTTAGTCCTCTTAGCACAGTTTTTTGAGACTTCCACTGTCTTGTCTTTGCCATTTTAAAATGCTCTACTCCTGAAACACATTATGTATGTGTAATTTCCAAGAGGAGCAACTAGATGCAAACATGTATGTTGGTTTTACTTTTTAACCTAGGTTGAGCCTGAGATTACAATTGCAGAATCAGAAAGAATCAGAATCAGAAACAGGTTTATTGCCAAATATGTTTTCACATACGAGGAATTTGTCTTGGTGATTGGTGCATAACAATAAACATAGAAGAATAAGAACAAAACAAGAATAAAGCAAGTACTGTAGAGGCAAAGGTCAGCAATACAATATAAAATAGAGAAATTCACGCTAAAATATATGAAAAGTCACAGAAATAACAAAATGCACACAATGTTTAAATATCCCACCAGCTTTCTGTGCTCTCTACCACTCTTATGTTAAGGTACAAACTGCTAACAATGAATCATTCAGTGTTCTGTATTATAGTAGTAAAGAAAAACTTGTTCACTGTCAGGAGGTCACATAGTAAAAGATTCAGTGTGTGAAGTTAGTGTTGCCTTTACTGAGGAGTGAATGGCTTCATATCCATTTTGGAAAACTTATACCTGAAATTCATAGGTTAATTTTGGAAAAACACAGATGGTTATATCCACACAAGTTTTCATGCCACCAAACATTTTGTAAAAATAGGCAAAGATTCATCTAGGAAATTAAATAACGTAGCTGGTATACTGTCACAAAGACAATTCACAAAATACATGAATCACAAAAATCACTTCGCTATACAGCAACATGAAGGGCAAAAACTTACACAATAACCATTTATCTTAAATAAAATGTTTGTTATTTTAATTTATTATACGTGTATTTATGATAAATTATTATACAACACATGTATCTCATTGAAACGGTCCTTTATGTGTCAACACTGAAAGCAGATTTTATATTAACTGGTTGCTCACTGTTGTATTATGAAGTATATTTCTTTTGTAAAGCTTCTTAATGGAATTTAGCACCTCTTCTGTCTTTAAAGAGTATACAATGGGATTGAGCAAACCTGGTATGATGTGTGTCAAGGATGAGTTTATGATCCTGGCATTAGGATGGATGGAGGTACCCACTGAAGCTATATTAGTGCCCACTAATGGTAAGAAGAAAATAGCCACCAGCATCAGGTGAGAAGTACAGGTTTTTAGTGCTTTGACTCGTTCCTCTACTGATGCAATCCTAATCAATGCTATGGCAATGCAAAGATATGTGATTGCTATCAATATAAGAGGAATAACTATGACTATGACGAAAGTAACATATGCCATTATGTTATTTAAAGACGTGTCATTACAGGCAAGTTTATATGTGGGTGCATGATCACAGAAGAAACTCTTAATCACCAAAGATCTACAGAAGGAGAGACGATCAAACATACCAACACAGAATGCTCCTATACTCACCAAGAAACACCATGCAAACATCAGTATTGCGGCAATGGCTGGTTTAGTCACAATAGCATGATACCTTAGAGGAAAGCAAATTGCAACAAATCTGTCATAAGCCATGGTGAGGAGTGTACACGACTGCATACTTGCGAAGAAAAAAACAAAGAACATATAACTTAAGCAGGCCTCATACAAAATGTATCTCCTATCAAACAAGAATGTGTCCAGGAGCTTTGGGATGAGGGCAGTGCTCTCACACAAGTCTGTCAAAGCCAGGTTGATGACAATCATGTATTTAGGTGTATGAAGGGCCTTGACCAGGTAGATGACTGAGATGAGGAAACCGTTTCCAACAACAGTCACAGCATAAACAAAACACAGGACCACATAGTAATACTTCACATGAGGGATGTTGGAAAATCCACTGAGATAGAACTTCACAGGGCGAACAAATGTGGCATTGACTATGATGGCAGCTTTCTCTTCTGGGCCCATCGCAGCCTTCTGTTTCCCTGGTTGTAAAATACACAACAAAGGAAATGTAATGGAGAATTGCATGGTTTAGTTGTATGGTAAAAGTTGTAATAACCAAACTCACCTCAGGCAATGTCAAGCACTCACTGCAGTACAGACAGTAAATGTTTATACCGTGAGAAGGCAGTCATTTATGTTTTTTCACTCTACTTGTAGGACAGTAAGATGCAGGACACCTGTATCAGATGCTGAAATGCTCTGGAGGTGTGTCTCTAGTTTAATTGCATCATTCCACTGATGCAATCAACTAGAAAGTAATTATCAAGTCCCCAGGAATTTGATACATTAGGTTTCCTGGACAGTCTTACTAGACTAAAGAGATGAAACAATAACATACAGTTTTCTTTAAGAGAACTATCCAGGACTTCAATATACAATTATTTTCCAATCTTTCCATTCTGATTATTATTAACAAATCTGAAATGCAAAATTAACCTGGGTGAATGGGCATCATGTAAAGATGCAAAAGTGGTTGAGTAAGCAATTATTGTAACTGCTATGTGTATGGTCTTGGTCTTGGGTCTATTCATTAATGACTGGTTACTGCGTAGTAACTTATGCACCTAAGATGAGAATTAGCTGAGAACTAGTTGTCTTAGCTCGTTGCTAATGGATGCATTTTCCAATACACAGGATTTGATGTTATATTCATTGTGCCATAATCCAGGGTGAGCATTCACACGCGCCCATTCAGATGTCAGAAAGAATGATGCACTAACCCACAAAAGGTGACTAAATAGGACATCAAGCTACGGCGTCATACATCTACAGGACCATCAGACAGACAGCACCATTCACTAGCCACCTAATGTAAATGCTACAGGGTTGTGTGTGAGGGGTTATTAAGTGGGCACCTTCCATCACAGATGTGCCGTTGATTTAGGCCCACGACACCTCCAGAAGGCTCAACAGTCATTTCTGGCATCCCAGAACCACCCACTTTCAACACCAAATACAACTAAAAACTGCCCACACTACCCTGTACCTACTGAGGGAAACTTGGTGTGAAACTTGGTAAAAGATGATCCAGGAGTGTTCAGTGTGCAAATAACGTTGCATTTTATTATAGGTGGTAAGGAAAGGGAGCGAAGGAAGACGAGAGCGAGGCTTCATCATGGTCTGGTGATAGTAGTTTAGTTTCGACAGTGAGAAAGCACCTTGAACTGACTCAATGAGACCCTGCTCTCAAGGAGAAGTACAACAGCCTCAATGGACAAGTTATATGGCTCACAGTCTCCAAACATTTTATTCAGCTCCACATATGTGTACGAGGAAACGTTTTCTGCGATGAACTACAACAAATCAAGTTACAGATTAAGTGATCAGCATCTGTCCTCTGTGCTGCAGATTTCAACATCAAAAATGTATATATGTATATATACAGTCAATATGAAACAAAAACTAACAAAAATCGATTATACAACAAAAGCCAACAAAGAACCAAATATACTTCTTACAAAATTAGAGTCTTAGAATAAAAGTGCTCCAGAATTAAAGCTACAAAAGCAATAGAGTTACATAGGAAATCTAGGAAAATATGACTTCTGTGCTGTGAAAATCTTGTGGCAGTAGGAACACTACAAGAGAAGTTGTAAGGTGCATGCATTATTCGGCAGGTCTGGTGTTTTCTGTGAGGACCTTAAGGGTAGTGCCCTGTGTCAGGTCTTCTGCCTGATTTCACTTGACTATGTCTTTATTTTTCAGCATTTCATTATAATGTTATATAATTTCTTTCTTTCTTTAAAATTCCATCATATTTTTCATCATCATCAATTTTCAAACTAAAGTAACCAAATGACCTGCAGACCATGACAAATTCATTCTAGTTAATATGTACTTTCTTTCAGTATTTATTCTTTATTTACTATTTATTTATTTGTTGTTATTTTTAATATTGTTCAACTTTACTATGTTTGATTGCAATTACAATGTTGATATGTGCGCCAGTTCTTGTTTGTGTTCTCTTATTGGGTGTCTTTTTGTTATTTATAATAAAATGTAATGTTTATCATTTTCCCTACAGTACTAATGAATCTTATTAATTCATGTCTTTAGAGTAATATAGCCTAATAATGCACAGATAGGGGTGGGTGTGGGACTGCAATTTTTATCAAAAGGTCCACAAGTGACCTTTTAATAAAGCTAGCCGAAAGTGCCCCTTGAGTAGAAAAAAAGAAAAAATTTAGAAGAAAAGGGCATTCCCCTTCAGAAGAGGATTTCACATAATGGCAAATAGGCAGCGTAAAAGTAAAACAAACCAACTTATAGGCTATATGGAAGAAAACAGAAAACTAGGGGCCTGTTCCAAGAAGCGGGTTTAGTGAAAACTCTGAGTTTGTTAACCCTGAGATGAGGGAAACTCTGGGTTTTCCGTTCCAGAAAGAGAGGTAACTCAAACTCTGAGTCAGTTCTGTGAACCTAACCTGCTCGCTGGCAGGTTTTCTTGAACAAACCCTGAGTTTCTCCCTGTCTCCTCCCCTCTGCTGAACCTTAAGCAGCTGTCGGACATGGCGTGTCCTTTCCTCGGTAACCCGATCGATATTCAAGCGGAAGTAATTCGCATTGCCTTACGTCGGGAGAGGATTTTGAGACCCCAATTAGATGTTCTATGTCCAGAATGGAAGAGCTGTCCGAGATATAATATGCCGTTTACAGTTCACGGATTAAGCTACCACCACCCCGAGCAGTCAAATAAAGACACCTTTCATTTGGTCTTCTTTATTTCCTACAAATACAAAAGCAACAGTTAGTATTTTTATATTGTTCCAACAACACATTTCACCTGTGACCATGCACCCACCTCTAACTTATGTTCGAGTAATTCAATTTCTAGATCTGCCTTTCTAATTTGCCACCCCAAGTACACCATTTGAAGTATGTTTGGCCCAGACAGCTCAGTTAGTAGAGCATTAGACTCTCAGTCTCAGGGTTGTGGGTTCGATCCTCACATAGTGTTAACTATCACCTTTGTAAGTCGCTTTGGATAAAAGCCTCTGCTAAATGAATGTAATGTTTTATATTTCATTTTCAGCTGCTGCCAAGTGCGCTTGGCGCCCGTGGGATTGCAAAATATTTTTTTTCCAATACCATTCCACCACTTTCTCACATGTAGGTAATATTATAAGAAAGTGTGGTTAAATGTTAAATGAATACACTGCTGCATTCAAACGTACGCATTGACTCGGGCAGCGATTCTCTCCCACACCAATTCCATCTCCTTTACGACCCTTCTGCTTGCTGGTTGCCATGGTGAATCGTAGTATTGGACCTCCATTGATAATGGCTTTTTATTGTCGTCGCGCACGCGCTTAACTCAAGGTGAACATACTCAAAATTGATTGAACTAATTCAAATCAGCCGTTCTGGAACCGAAAACTCAGAATTGGCCATCTCAGAATGAATCAACTCAAAGTGCAGGGTTAGACTCAGAGTTTGCTGAACCTGCTTCTTGGAACAGGCCCCTGACCGTCAAAATCACATTCAAAATAAATCACTCCTTTGTTTTTTTTTGTGCTGTGCATCATATTTGGTTGACATGGTTTACACTGTAAATGTCATGCTTGTTGACCTCACCTGGCCTTAGGTTAGGGGGGCATGCATTTCCCGGCAGGTACAACACAACCCCTGCCGAATAATGCATGCACCAGATGAAAGATGAAAAATCAGTCAATAAAATGCATAATTGGTCAATTGTAGCTCATTTATTTAAAGTTGTAAATGGTGAAATTGGATATCATACAGTAGATATGTCAGCTTCTAAATTAGTGTTTGAATTTACAGCAAAACAAATATATTTCCTCAAGTAATTTCATTATATAGGCTAGCGGGCATGACATGCGGGCGGCTGTGGCTCAGAAGATCGTAGGTTCGATCCCCGGCTCCTCCAGTCCACATGTCGAAGTGTCCTTGGGCAAGACACTGAACCCCAAACTCCCGATGGTCAGGCTAGCACCTTGCACGGTAGCTCACTGCCGTGTGAATGGGTGAATGAGAGGCATACATTGTAAAGCGCTATATAAATGCAGTCCATTTACATGCTTAAGCTTTAACTATGGACTTTGGGTATGAAAAGAAACAAATGGTGACACTCGTCATCTATTTCACATTCAAAAGTCAAAAAGAGAAATAAAATAGCAAATAAGCAAATAGATTTTTGCTTCATGGGATTAAACTTTTTCTTTTTATAAAATCTGATTTATTATGCACAAGGGTAGATTTCTTCTAATGTCTAAGTGATTCATAGAATATTTTAATTCCATTATTAGTTGTAAACCATATTTTCAATAAATTGGCCAGTGTGTAAAATCCTTGTAGCATAATTTGTGCAAAGAAATCAGTATACATTCAGCTATAGAATTAAATCTAATGGCATTTTTAGCTCTCTTCCATGTAGACTTTTCACTTAGCAAAAGCTCAACATGTCCTAGACACGGCCTTGTCATCATCATTGATTTATTTCTTCAGCCGGCCTATCGATTGCCTTGTGAGCTTTAACTGCTTCTTGATAGACTCTTTGCCCTCTTCTGTTTGCAGGACATATATGATTGGGTTCAGCGCAGGAGGGAGAATAAAGGTCAGAGACAAGTTAATAATCCTAGCATTTAAATGGATTGCTCCTCCCAAGGCAAATGTGATTAGGACAGGCACATAATAGATGGTCACTAATAACAGGTGAGCCGTGCAAGTTTTCATGGCTTTAAGCCTGTCCTGAGCTGCAGCTATTTTAGCCAGGGCATAGCCAATACAGGTGTAAGTTATCAAGACAAACAGCAGAGGAAGCCAGAGAATAATAAACGTATTTAAATAAGACAGGACAAAATTAGGGGTCTTGTCATTGCAGGCCAGCCGAAATAAAGGGCCATGGTCACAAAAGTAACTGTTGATGACGATGGAATTACAGAAGGACAGTCTAGTGAGAAATCCAATGGTTATCAGGTTGATGAGGATGGCAAGAAACCAGGCTGAGAATGTAAGCCCAAGCATGGATCTGTGAGTCACCACAATATTGTAGTGTAGTGGGAATCTTATGGCCACCAGTCTGTCATAGGAAAGTAAAACCAGATTAAGAGACTGCATTGAGAGGCAAAGGAAAACAAAAACACAGTAGACTAAACAGTTGTTGTAGGATATATACTGATGTCTAAAGAGGAAGGTGTGCAGAACCATTGGTACCAGAGATGTGTTGCCACACAGGTCTACAAATGCCAAGTTAAAGACAACGATATATTTCGGAGTGTGAAGGTTTCGATCCAAGATTATGACCACCATCACTGCAGTGTTGCCCACTATTGAGACAATGTAAAGAAAAAAGAGGAAAACATAGTAGTATTTTGCATTTGGCAGGCCAGAAAAGCCACTAATAAAGAAGTATGCAGGACGCACAAAAGTGATGTTTTTTCCAAGAGCAGAGTTGAACAAGTCCATAGTACAACCGCTGGAGGCAGAGTGTGTCAAAGTCCTGTGCGTCTCTATTTCAAATAAAGTTAAAGTGAGCCTCTATTCCTCTGATGAAACTCACTTGTGATGCCTCGACCATTTATCCATACATTTATAATGAAAGACGATCCCATTCTCTGATGGAACATTTTCTTACTTACACCATCTGATGTCATGGCTGTACTGCCCTCTTCTGTTCCCTAGCACCCTTTTCTCTCTGTCTCCTTCTCGCAGGCTTGTGGGCGTGTCACTGTGGGCCCTTCATGCTGCCAGTGCTGCACAGCTGATTCCCATTAATTCATCCACCACTGTGTAAACTCATGGCCCAACTGAAGAATTCCACACACACACATAAGCAAATAAGATTGGAGACCCGGTGCAAGAATATGCCAATCCAAATGCATGAAAGTGCCCTCAGCCTCCGCTCCCCATGTTATTCAACCTTTGACAATATGAAAAGATGCAAACTTTGAGACAAACTGCCTGATTTTTGACATTTACGATGGACACTTGCCCCAACAGATTACGTTGCAGCCATAGCAGCCTGTTTCGCGACTGCCGACGGAGGCGATCTACCGGAGCAATTCCAAAACTTTTTGTACCTATTTTGCGGTATAAATGACGAATTTGTACACATAGAGCCCAGGTTTAAAAATACCGGAATTCCCCTTTCACTATTCTCAGCTCTCTAGTTGAAAGTTGGAAAAACTGTGCTTAATGAGGCTGTTAATGAGTTGTTTTTTGACACTGCTCCTGCAGAATAATTCATTCAGGAGTTTAGGCCAGGGAGGATGTGCTGCTCGTTAGTCTGCCGATGTAAACAGTTTGTCCAAAACAGGAAAGGAGAATCGGGAGAGAGTGGGAGTTGGAAGGTAAATTGAAGGGAGTGAGAGTTATGTTGTTAAACAGAAAAGAGCAGATTGTGGTATTTTAGGCATTTCCATTGTAGCTCTAACCAAATACTCACGTGTTATGTAGTTGCCATGCAGTGGTGAAGCAACATGTTGTCCTTTTGCTGAAATTGACAATTTGGGAAAATCACCTGAATCACATGTTGAGCTGCAGTTGCTTGACAGCTCCGCAACAACTACTTAACTATGGAGTAAGCTCTTACTCTGATGAAGTGCAGAAATCATCAAAAATGATCCTTATCCTGCTTTCAGCCCCAAACTGTCACAACAACATGAACCGAATTATATTGTGTGATGGCCATACGCTTCCCCCTTATTAGTGATCATATTGAAAAATGTAGTGATCACTTTTGGAAAAAAAACCATTGAAAACCATTAAACCAAACAAATTGACTTACTTAACTCCTACAGCAATGGCCTGCAGGGTAGTTGTTAGGGGAGCGAGATCTGAGATCTACCCAGGACTACCACAGTGTTGTGCTATTAGCCAGTGAGCAGCTCCACTGGAGTAATTGGGGATTCGGTTCAGTGCCTTGCTCAAGGGAACTTTGATGGTAGTTGTTCAGGGTGGGGGGTTTTGAGCCAGCCACTTTACAGTCACAAACCCACTTCTCTAACTTCCAGGCTCCAGGTTTCTCTTAACTTTCAGGCATTGTCCTTGAGCAATGTCATATATTATGTAAAGGTCATACTAACTATGCATCACAAAGTTTGCATGGCCACTAAAGAAAGGAAAATAAATTTGTTGTCCCTACCATGCAGCCTTATTTGGCCGATTACCTCTTAAACATTACATCAGTATTTTGAAATTGTATTGCAACCTCATTCAAAGATGACAAACATCATCAGGTCTCATCAGAGACCTAATTAAATGGCAAAGCACCTCAGGTGAATACAGCTTGACAGTTGGCTCCAGGGACTAGCTGTGAAAACAGGTAAACTAAAACACAAGGATTAGACACTGTCGTATTTTGCAACTCATGTTGTTGTTGTCTCTCTCATGGGTGTTATCTGATACCTCTCTTCACTATCTGACAATAGAGTGCTGCAGGGATGATGTAATTTTGTAGGCCAACCCGGAAGTTAGCATCGCCCTGGTTCCAATGGGATTTTTGCATTGGATTTTGGATTATTGCAGAAAATAAGCTCTGTGGCAAACAAAAGTTTATGATACTTACATGTTTTGTTCGGCAAGATAATCTTCACCACTTTTATGATTTTTGAAGCGTAAATGCAATCGCCAGAAGTAAAAAGCTAACGTTAGGCTATAAACAAACTACACCACGGTCGCATGACTTCAACATCACCACCACTAAAAATACTGAAAATACTATAAATTGATAAATCTACAAGTTGGAAAGTTTGAGTAAGAATAGTTTGGAAGAGCGCGAGTATAAACACAACTAGAGGCTGTAAAGGTGGACTAGTGAGTAGATGAGTTACCATGTTCGGCGTGATGGCGTTTAATGTCCCCGACAACCTCTGTAGTCTCATTTAGCTACTTGTTAGCAACTGCCTTTTTTAAGACACGTAAAAGCTTCAAAATTCACCAGTGCGGTATTTACTGACGTATTTTATGTCGTAGAACAAAATGTGAAAATCTCTTAAGCTTGTGTTAACCACAGACCCTATTTCAGACATCTAATCAAAAACCCATTCAAAAAACCCATTGACTTCAAGACAAGGGAACCTGAAGTACAAAAATGCTAACGGATTTTAGGACTCATTCCTGCAGCACTCTATACTTGGCATTTTTCTGATTATGATTTGTGATTGATGAAGACAAGTGTAAAACAAGTGAAACGTCATTCCCACTAATGATGTAGGCACCCCCTGGGCCAATCAGAAACAAGATACATCGTCCCGCCAAGTTTCATCAAAATCAGACCAGTGGTGTAGCAGTGACAGCCGTTCAAAGTTTGAAATTTTGACCTGTCAATATAGCGCTAGTGTAGCCCCTTTAGGCTTATCAGTGCAATATGTAAGGATAGCTGGATTTGTGTAGAAGGTTTTGTTCAATCACATTTACTGTGTTGCAATTACGGAATTTCAAAATGTAAAATTCTGACCTTCGGCAGTCTTGAAAGCAGAGGGAAAGCATCCAGACACCAGAGATGTGTTGATGAGGTGGGTCAGGAAGGGAAGGAGTTCAGGTGCAGTAGACTGAAGGAGAGGGGAGGGGACCGGGTCAAGGGAGCATATGGTAGGGCGTCTAGATGTAACAAGGTCAAGGACCTCATTTGGGAGAGGGGAGAAAAATTGAGTAGGGCGGGAGGTGGGGAGGTGGGGAGGGAAAAGATGGAGAGGGTGGTAGAGAGGGAGCGGTGGAAGGTGGACAGGTGTGGTTGGTGCGTGGAGCACCAGCCGGGGGGTGAGGGGAGGAGGATCGGATATCGTTAACCTTCTTGTCAAAGAAGTTGGCGAAATCGTCAGGGAGGAGGTGAGAGGAGCGGGTGGGGGTTGGAGGAAGGAAGAGAAAGTTTCAAAGAGTTTTTTAGGGTTGGAAGCAGAAGTTTTTCAGTGCAGAAGAAAGCAGCTTTAGCAGCAGATAGAGAGGAGGGAAAAGTGGAAAGGAGAGATTGGAAGTTAAGAGTTTGCCTTTTCTCCATTTGCGCTCAGCCCAAATGGAGAAAAGGTAAACTCCCAGAGGACCTTCTTTACAAAACAAAGTAAAATACACATTTTCATGAAATGCAAACCAAACATCTTAAGTTCTGTATTTATTTGGATTGATCAATAAAATTCAACTCATGCTGTCAACAAGAGCAATAAATCAAAAGGTACCAAAATAAATTCAAGAAAATTAAACCACTCCATATTACAAAGTGCAAAGGATGCAGTTGCAAATTTGGATTTATATAAACTATAGATTATGGTTAAAATTGTAGAAGCCATCCCCTGGCAATATTATCAAAGTGTAATACAGTATGTTAACCAATCACAGCTATTGTCATATATTATCATTAGCTCTATTGTCATCCATTTAACCAGCTGTGGTGTCTGGCAAGTGGTGTTAAATAATAAGGGATGAGTTTTTTGTACTGATGTATGTGTCCCTTTATTAGACATGGCTGTGTATTGATAGTTTAAGTATTCAACATAGAAATGGCCAAGAAATTGATGCCTGATTTAATTTAAAGGTCTGTTTAATAATGAATACAGAATGCAAATCATTGTCATCCATGCACATAAAGACATACATGCACCAAAATAAAATATGCTTTCCACTCATAATGAGGCCTATGTTTTTAAAGAATCTGCCATAACTGTAAGGTCAATGACGTATTAAGAAAGCTCTCCTGTATCAGACAGTAATTTGATGAAATGATAATGTGAATCGATCAAAAGATTGTTTATGAGCTGAGCCATAATGCTGTTAAGGGTTCAATCACCATGCAACAGATGCACAGTTAGCAGGTAACTTTAGCACTGTGACAGAGCCTTGCACTCACATTACTGTGATTTGCAGAGAAGTAGAAATTTATTTAGGAAATGTGTACATTCCTCACCCCTTAAAAAGAAAGGTTCAATAAATTATTATACAGCTGCATAAGCAATAACAAGCAGCACAGTTAATCATTTTCTTTCTCCTCCCACTGGCCAACCACATGACCTCTACAGTAAAATCGTATAAGTTGTAGTGTTGATACATTCATTTCTCCTTATCTGCTCAGGTTGGTTCCACACCAGTGCGAGTGGTGGAGGTGCTGAACTGCAGATGAGCTTATATCCCTGACACATTTTTTCTGTAACATCTGAATTTTGTGACTGTGACTTTCAGGTGTTAAGCCTCACCATGTGTCCGGATGCTTGAGGATGTCTCTAGTGAATTTTTCAGGGCAGAACGTGGCAGTGTTTACGATCACAGGCTTTGACCACCTGCCTCATCAGAAGTTGCTGGGCTGCATCATTTTGCTCACCTACTCTTTAGCTCTGCTCGGCAGCGGGACCAACATCTACATCATTGTTACAGACAGGCAGCTGCATCGGCCTATGTACATTTTGATCTGCAACCTAGCCGTGGTAGATATCATGTTCACCACCAGTGCGAGTACTACTATGATCTCAGCATTGCTAGCTGAGGATAAAACCATCTCCTACTACTCCTGCATGTCACGCATGTACATCTACCACATGGGCGACATCATGTTGTGTCTGGCTCTGTCGCTCATGGCACTGGACCGCTTCTTTGCCATTAGCAAACCACTCAGATACACTAGTATCCTGACTAACCATCGAATCTTTGTGTTGATTATACTGTCTTGGTTCATAGGCTTTGGCTGCATGGGGAAAGTGGTTGCTGTGGCTGACAAACTGCCATACTGCCAGCCTATTATCCGATATGTGTTTTGTGACTATCCTGCTTTGATTCGCGCTGCCTGTGTGTACCCAGAACCTTATTTTCAGATCCCCACCATCCTGGCCGTGTGGCTGATCGCTGGACAACTCCCCTTGATCCTACTGTCATATGGGAAGATTGTCTACACAGTGCTGAGGCTGCCCAACAATGCGAAGAGGGGTCAGGTGTTCAGCACAGTTGTAAGCCATTTCATCCCTGTGGTTTGTTACTATTTTCCAAAGTTTGTCTCTGCGGTGTTAACCAGAATAGGAGTAAAACTGAACCTGGTGGAGAGGAATGCCACACTGATTATCTCTACGCTGTTACCCTCTCTCATAAACCCCACAGTCTACTGTCTGCGAATGAAAGAAATCAGGACTAGATTACTACAGATACTGTACAGAAACAGTGTTGCACCATGTAAGTGATATTAGTCACATCATATGTCACTATTGGGTTTCTTTTCTGACATACTGCAAAGAAAGTAGAATTTTTGTTTTATCTCAGGTAAAATGTGATGGTAATTTGAGTAAGTAAGACGAGAGACTGCTGAATGAAATGTTTCTGCAACCAAATTTCAGATATCAAAGCTGATGAATCTCATTCAGGTGGTATTATCAAACTCTACATCAATCAGTACCCATGCAATAAGTTTCACTCAATCAGTGTAAATACCTAACACCTGAAACTGACACCTGACAATAATGTGTAATGTCTGAGTACACAAATATGGTATATGGACATCCCTGTGACATAGTGACACTTTAACACATACAGTATGGTGTTTTATTGCACTATTTTGAGTGTTGGTACACAATATTTAGGGTATTCCCCCCTGTGGAAGTTTATTATCACAAAATGTAGTTGTAACTTACTGGAAGTGATTTATGAAATGTGATAATAAAATATGTGTGATATTCCTTTTCACTGGATGTTGTTTCTTTTTTTCTTTATGAAGGGAAATCATATCAATCTATTTTAGAAAATGAATGTATTTGAATTGTTTGTTGTAATGAATTGAATCATGAATTATTTTGGCATCGTCATGAATATTACAAAAAAGATCCTGGTAATGAAACATAAGGTAAAACTTTACCTATACCATAAATTATATCATATGAAGGCCTAGCCCTATGTCTAAATTGGTATTATAATAATAATGATGAAGGTTACAAAGTGCTTCACAACCAAGAAAAATAAAAGTTGATGAATAACACAGAATAAGATAAATAAGAAAGAACAATGAGGTATAAAACAGTAAAAGCCACACAGATAAAATAAAAGGAATAAATAAATATCAGACAAGGCAACAAGCCAAATATCACAGAAAGGCCTGACAATAAAAGTACGTTTTAAGAAGTGATTTAAAAGATGATACAGACTGAACAGGCGTTTTCAAAGCCTAGGAGCCCCGACGGCAAAAGCCCAGTGACCTTTAGTCTTGCCTGGGCACAGTCAGACAAAATCGTCACAAATCTGGAGTAGGATTGTTTACTTCCCTATAATCCCAGGTCAGCCCATCATCAGTGGGACTGATACCCTTTGAGAGACAGTTTCCAAGTTTGTAGATTTTCATATCAAATCTTTGGTGCCTATTACTACACTGTCCCTAGTGAAGGCCTACAGGCTTTAGAGCATTACTTGGAGCTCAGGCCACAGCGTAGTTTACTTTCCTTTTGCCTTTGCCTTTTGTGTGATGTTTGCTGTTGAGATTGCCTCAAAGTTCCAGTGAGCAATTCTCGATTCTGCACCTGATTGAAGCCAAGCAGCATTTATTTTTCTCTGTCTTTACTCATGTTTTGCATTGTATGATGTTTGGGAAAATAAAGCACTTTAACAAACATGTATAATTATTGAGCGTAGCATTAGAAAACCATTATTATCACCAGCCTATATATTCTAAATTCCTATGTTCATTTAATTTGGCTCTGTGTGTGGTGCCTAAAACATTATGGTGGCCTTCTCTAGAGACTATTGAAGCTGCAGCCTGAGGCCTCCATTCAGTATTTAGCATGCAGTATGATCCGTAGGGATCCGCTACTATCAAGGTGTTGCCACTGAATTAATGAAAGGCCACATTAGCTCCCTGGGTATATTAGAGGTGTTCAGCTTCTCCCACAGAGAGCTGTGTGAGGAGGATAAAACGATAGGCCACAGCCGCAGTCCTATGGGGCACAGTTAATTATGGCATTCTCCAGGCAAATTCACAGATAGGCCTCTTGAGGGCCTTATGCGTGTGTTCATTTTACCAGTATAATAGACTTTTTGCTTTGCTCATGATCTCTAAGATAACCACGGCAAGCAATGGTGTTCCTACATTACATTACAGCCATTTAGCAGACGCTTTTATCCAAAGCGACTTACAATAAGTGCATTCAACATAGGTAGGCAAGAAAACTACTAGTCACCAGAAATCGTAAGTGCATTTCCTTCCTAAACAAGCAACTAAGAGCATAACTAGCGCTAAGGTAAAAGTGCAATAAGTTAGCTACCTACTTTTTCTTAAACAAATGAGACAAATAAGTGTATCAAATAAACAAGAGCCAATAAACAAGAGCTCAGACAAACAATTGACGACAAATAGGCAAGGCTAAGAGGAAGGGTCAGGGTAGTGTTTCTTGAAGAGGTGGGTTTTCAGCCTGCGGCGAAAGATGGGCAGCGACTCTGCTGTCCTGAGATCAGTGGGGAGTTCATTCCACCACTGCGGGGCCAGAACAGAGAAGAGCCGTGACCGGGTAGATCGGCCGCAGGGGCCTCTGAGCGACGGGGCAACTAGTCGCCTTGAGGCAGCAGAGCGAAGTGGTCGGGCGGGGCTTGACCATATGACCATAGCCTTGACCAAAGTATACACATTTGACCTTCTGTTGTACCTGGGCTACGTAGACACAGGATAGACATACTAGGGCATAATTGCAGCAATGATGCAATGATGGTAACTTCTGAATCTGCAATACGAGAATCAAACTATAAAGACTGTTGTTATTACTATTAGTAGTAGTAGTACAAGCAGTAACAGTATTGATGTTGCCTACAAATGTTTCTACATGCAAGTCACGACTACTTGTGCAACTTGTGTGAATAGTTTCATGAGTAACAACAGTCTCAGAGGCTATGGAGTTAACATGATCTCACTTTCCCTCCACCCATAGGCCGAGCCAGGGGAGTTCCCACCACAACACTGCCTGTGCATATGTCACTCCACTGTGCTGTTCAGTCAAGAGACCCAATCTGTTTTTCTCTATTGTTTTGTTCCAGGCTATCTCCCACAGGACGACTGCCTTGCTTGAACCTGTTATTACCAAGCTGACTAATTGTTCCTTAGAGAGTATTGTGTCTTCTCCTTCCTCTCCTCTTCCACCGCTCAGATGATCACATACTGATGAAACAAAGAGTGCTAACTTTTTCCTCAACTAGTGGATGCACATTCAAGCCCTGTGTTGTTTTCATAGCATACAAGGAAATCACATGTGTGCTTACATACACACAAACACAGACATATAAACAAATATAAACATAACTTCTTTTTTTAGTTTGTTAGCCAATCAGAAACTTGCAACATTAGCAGCCACCCCAAGCCACACATGCACACACACATGCACAAAGTTGGTCAATAGGCTACATAAGAGTCAAAAGATCATCAAGAGCATACTCTGTGATGAGGTGTACTAGTCCTAAGGTCTATTGTTATTTTATTAGATAAACATAGACCAATGCTAGACTAGATGTATGTATTATCATTTCTTGTGTATTGGTGTTGATTAGGGATTGGTTTTTCTTGTTGCTTGTGTCAGAGTTTGTTATTGTGGGCTTCCCCAGTCTCCAGTAATTTGACCTTTTGACCTCTTCTTCCTCTATGTGACCATGGTGGTGGGCAACCCCCTGCTGGTGGTGGTGCTTGTTCTGGAGTACAGCCTCCAGAGGCCCATGTACATCATTATGGTCATCCTGGCCCTCTCAGACAAGTGATGAGATGTAGTTACAGTATGACAGAGAGTGTGTTTTTGCTGTGGCTCCATCTAACACTGCATAGTTTAACTATCTTCTAATGTTACCTCTAATTCTAAATTTGACATATATTTTCCTTTTTCTGAGGGTGGTGTACATTGATATTGTATGGACTTTGTCTCTTCTCAAAATTGCAGGAACATTTAGAGGCCCTTCTCCCTTCTTGTTCCTATTTTATTCAGATAAAACTTCTAATTTAATATTGCATCATTTCTGATTCAGGCTTCGGCTCTGTGGCTCTCCCCAAAGTTATTGCTCGGTACTGGAGGGATGCAGGAACTCTATCCTTCTATGCCTGCCTTATGCAAAATCAGCTGATCCACTATCTTGGCATCTTGAACTCCCTCATCATGATTGTGAAATCTTACTGAAAACACAGTACGCTCACATTATGTCCATCATTAGTTAAGTATTGCATCCTGGGTCAGGAAATGATGGCCGTTCAGTTTACCCCCAGTTGTACTATCACAGAATAACAGCATCGCATTACAGCATAAAAAATACATCTTACTATGATGCAACTGTTTTAGAAAAAAGTTGAATCAACATTCTTTGCACCTCCTTCATTCATACATTATCCATACCCACGTATTCCTATCGGGTCACAGGGAGGCTGGAGCCTATCCCAGCATGCATTGGGTGGAAGGCAGGGAAACACCCTGGGCAGGTCGCCAGTCCATCACGGGGCGACTTTGCACCTTCTGCCTGTTGCAAAACCTTTATAAAACTGAGATGCTGCTCTTTGTGTTGTGACACAGTCCAGGGTGTAAGGTAAGGGCTGACATGAGTCTCAATCACTCTTCAGCTTAACACACATTAGCAGCATTTCTCTCACAAATGTGCTAAACTGTATAGGTTGTTTTTTTTCATTTGCCTGACTCTGCTTTCAGTATGTTTCAGGTGGATGAGAACTACACGCGTGTATCCGAGTTTGTCATCGTGGGCTTCCCCAGTCTCCAGCCTGACTATTTTGACCTGGTGGCTTGGTTTTTCTTCTTTCTCTACATGGTCACTGTGGTGGGCAACCTGCTTCTGGTGGTGGTGTTCGCTATGGAACGCAACCTCCAGAAGCCCATGTACATCATCATGGTCAGCCTGGCTCTCTCAGACATCGGTAAGTCTGGTATCTTTTACAGGACATAGCCTACCATGCTTCTTCTACACTACGTTTATAAGGTAAACCATTGCATTCATGGAAGTGTATTACTCCTATAGACAGTGAGTCACATGGCCATGGGTTGTCATATAAAGCGGTTAGACAGACATCAATCAATTCAATCAAGGTACATTTTCTCATTGGAAAGGGCAAAACAGGTAATTAACTTTGAGCGTGGTTGTCAGTGCCAGGCACGCTGGTTTCATCAATTCAGAGAGGGCTGGCCACCTGAGGTTTGATGCACAACAGTATCTAGAGGACATGTGAGACAAACAAAAAACATTCATTCAACTGCAGTCCAACTTGTTGATGAGAAAAGCAAAAAAATGTAGGCCAGGTAGGCCCGAGATTCAACCAAATATCGGTGTGAGCAGGGATTGATTTCCCAATTCAGGACGTTCTGAGGGCAAGAGGATCAACCCGGTTCTAGACGGGTACACTTAACAATGTATTATAGATGAAAACAAACCTGTCACACTTAATCTGCTCCCTGGCTCATGGTCTCTTTTTCTTGTTTTCTCTCTCTCTCTCTCTCTCTCTCTCTCTCTCTCTCTCTCTCTCTCTCTCTCCCTAGGCTTTGCCACAGTGGCCCTGCCGAAACTAATCGCTCGCTATTGGTGGAATGATGGGACTCTTGGCTTCCATACCTGCCTGTTCCAAGAGCATATGGTCCACTATTTCGGTTCCTTGAACTCCCTTATCTTAATGACCATGGCCTTGGACCGCTATCTGGCTATCTGTTTTCCTCTCAGGTGGCATGACATGAGGATTCATATTCATTTGCTTTACATTTTACACGTACTGGATGTCAGACATAGCACTAAGTCCTGCAATGAGAAGATAAAAAAATAATAAAATAAAAAAAGCTATTCTCCTCTCCTTAGTTTTACCTCTCTTGTTACCACCCCTCCTCCTCAGATACCCAATGTTGATGTCAAAGCAGACCATGACAGGCCTCACACTCTTCTGCTGGGCGGTGGCTCATATCTTCCCTGGCATTAGCACCATCAACTTCACCATGATGCCATTTTGCGGGCCCAACCGGATCATACATGCCTTCTGTGAGACCATGTCTCTCACGCCCCTGGTCTGTGGCGATACCACCCGACAGTTCAGTGTCGCCTTCGCCGTGGCGATGTTTATTCTCTATGTTCCTTTATCCTTCATCATCTTCTCTTACATCTGCATCGTCATTTCTGTATTGCGCATGGCCAGTAGACAGGTCAGGTTCACCTCTCGTTCCTTCTGGCTCTGGTGTGTTTTTACATAGACTGTTCTAATCTATATGTGCTGTTGTTTTTTTGTTTTAAGCTTTAAGTATTTCTGTCTTTTTATGATATGTTGTTCGTAACTGTGTCCCTTCTAACCCTATGCCGCTGTTCTCCTCAGGGCAGAGTGAAGACCTTCTCTACCTGTGCCACTCAAGGATGCATCATTTCTATCTACTACATACCACGTTTCTTCGTCTACTCTACACCTTACTTTCCTAACCTGACCATGACCCCTGACAAGCGTGTAACCACCACTCTGTTCTACAGTCTTTTACCCCCACTCATCAACCCCTTCATCTACTGTCTGAGAACCAAGGAGATCAAGCAGATATTTAAACGCTGGGTCCGGAAAAGGTGGAGCATTAGGCCAAGCAAGCCTGCCGTAGTTGCCGCTGTTACCAACTGATAACTTGTCTTGCTGTTTTGATAATGGACAGGATAAAATACAAGCGTAATAATTCATGGGTCTCTGTGGGAATATACAGTCTATTGTATTTCTATTATTTCTAATCCGACTGGAGCCATGTCAGAACTGTGGTAGAGTCTGTCCAGTAGATGACTTATTGAATGTCGAGGATGGTGGCAAGCTGGGCGCTAGTCTTGGCATCGATTGTTGCCAACTTCGGGGCCACGCTTGGTGTTGCTGCCACCTCAATCTGGCCTTGGCCGTCTTCAATACAGAGACATGCAAATGATCAGGGGCGTTGCTAGGACTTCAGAGCAATTGGGCTCAGAGGCAGTTAAAGATTGACAGTGGTGGGATCCGGGGGCATCCTCCCTGGGAGAATTGTTTTTAAATTTCAACAGAAAATGCATCGATCTGGTGCTTTGACGTGACCATACATGGGTCTGAATGAAGCAGTAAACCCTTTGAACAGCGGTCTGTACAGGCCTGTAGTGTGTAGTGTGTGATATATTGCTGTCTTATCTGTTGCTGTCTCACTCCTCCACTTCTGAATTCTTCTCTTATTTCTCATTCTTGTCGCTATCCTCTTCTCCTCTCTTTTTCAGTTCAGGTCGTGCAAAATAAATACAGCATATAAAACTTTAAAGGCTATATATGATATACAATATGTGCTCATCACTCATACGTCTCCCACCTCCTTATCTGTTGTCTCCTTCTGCTGTCTCTCTTCTCCTGTCCTCATTGCTCTTTCCTCTCATGTTGTCGTTCTCATTGCTCTTGTTCAGTCCTGGTTGTACAAAAGGTGATTATAGATGTGAACAAAAACTGCCTGACACATGTCCAGAGATAATGTAGTGCAATAAGTACCCCGTCCTGGCCAAGGATCAATTCTGCCATAGCTTCCCCTATGCCTTTTTGCTTTCAACTTTCTAGCTATCTCAATAAAAAAAAAAAATTAATAAAATACGTAGAGGTTTTAAACACATTTTCTGGAATGGAAGGGTAACAGGTAATGTATTTAATGTAGCGTGAATAAATAGAGCAGAATGGGAGGATGAACCTGACAAGACTGGACTTCACTCCGGTTTCTCTCTCAGGTTTTCTCACATTGTTGTCACACCATATATTTCATTCAAATAATAACATATGTGCTCCTAATACAGTCTTTTAACAACTAAAACCACATACTGACTAAATTAATATGGACCTCTACACGTCCTTTTTCAAAGTTGAAGCACTAACAGTAGCGATGTTAGTATATTTTTAATTATTAATTCAATTATTTAGGAAAATTATGTAATCTTGTTTGGAAAAATACTTTTTATTCGTTTTTGATAAAGGATGAAACAAAAGAGTTATTGGGAGTGGACTCAGACTTTTGGACCCCCTCTGTAGGTGGTATACTGGATACGCAAGAGACATTTTCTTTCCAATAATCCATTATTGCATTGACTGTAGCAAAGACGTGCTCTGCGTTGTCAAGCATTTGAAAAGCAATTTTGTGTTTTGCGGTACATAACACTGATTGGCAGAGCTCAAGACCAAAACACACACACACAGCCATATCAAGCGTGGACAGACCCAGCTTTATTTGTGTCCTGGTACCTCGACGCACCCAAAACTGCATTATAAAGTTGGCTCAGGAAAACAAACGGCACGATTTGACCTGTGAATCGAACTTAGCCCGCACTCCTGTGCAGGCCTCTGTAGGCAGCCACTTATAAGGGAGCGCGGATGGTGTCAGGCGACAGATAGTTTCAACTATGTAAAACTTGACTTGTATAAAACTCTGAAAATATTCAGGGTTAAGTTTAAAACATTCCGGTCTCCTTCTTAAGTAAACCAGAGCTCACTGTTTTGTGATCTGGACTCCAGGGGCAAGTGAGCAACGACGCTGGGGACATTGCTGGCCCACTGCCGCAGGTCTAATCCCCCAAAGTGGGGTGTGTTGGGAGGGATGCTGACCTTCTCTGCAAGACAAGTTGGCATGACCCTGATGTCTTGGTGTACTGTTCGAAGGGGTAGATCTTCAGGCTCACCCTGGAGACCAATATGCTGAGCTGCTTCATGCAGAAGAATGATACACTCTGATCCATCATCCAGTACAGCATAAGTTTCCATAGACTTATTCCCGTTGACCAGTATGACCCTATGTCAGGCAGTGGGTAATCTGTCAAAGTCCTGAAGGGTGGGGAGTGAATTGGGGCTGGGTCTCTTGTCTGAAGTTAATGTATTTGTAAGTGTGGACCAAAAGCATGCGGGTCCTAGAAGCCCCATGACACACCCACATAACCTCAGGAACATCACAGGTGTTCCCAATTGATAATCTCAGACACTCCCGCTGAAACAATGGACAGCAACCCAGATAAAAGACCTCTCAGTAGTACCAGACGGGAGAAACGGTGCAGAGGACCCGCAGCCGTTACGCCGAACTCCAGAACCGATTCCCGAGCCGACGACTCAATTTGATTCAACGCACGCTAAGTATCTTTTAAAGGTACGTGAGCCTACCTAGGCAGTGCCTTTTATTGTGTGTGTATGTCGCCAGCCCTGTCACTCACAAAGGGTCTGTTTCTTTCTTGGAGGTGACGCCGACGAAGCAGACGAGCGGAGCCAACCCCGCCGACGGATAGATTGGACGACGCGGTCCGGGAACGTCAGCCGGTAGGGTCACCGTGGACCCGTACTACCTGGAGGACGGTGATCAGCGCCCTCCACCACGCTCGAATCTGCACGGACTGTTTTATCAGATCTCCCGTTGTCGGGTCCGGTAGTTTTAAACAGTTGGCCCACCCATTTTAACAAGGAGTCACACTCTAGAGTGCTGAAATTTAAGAAAATTAATTGTATAAATAAAAGTGACTATTTTATTTAAATGTGTGTCTGTGCCTCTGGGATCTGAGCCTTAGTAGGGGAGGTGTATTTTATTCTGAGAAGTGTGACACCTACTCATCTTTAGTAGTACCGAACAGCTCAAAACAGCTGGGCTTTTGCACAGGACCACAGAAAACACTGACATCCATGACACCTGTGGTTTGAAACATCCTAGTGCCTGTGTTATTCTCTTGCAGCAAAACAATGCTACTGTAGAGGGAGGAGGTATAACAGTGTTTTCACCCTCCTGTAAATCAGGGCTGAGGGGAGTGGTAGTTATACTCATATCAAACACTGCATGTCAAAAACAAATGAAAAAGGTGGATGCAATGAGGTAGAGGAAGGGCCTAACCTCTGTTCCACTTTTTTCTTTTTTTTTCTTTTTTTTTTACCCGCACCATCAACTCCTTCATCCACTGCCTGAGAGCCAAAGAGATCAAGCAGATACTCAATGGCTGGCTCCAGAAAAGGCGGGGAATTATGTAGAAATCATAATGGCTTACAAAAATACAGAATATAATAAATGGTTTGGGTGGGACTCTATAGAGCTGGTGATGATGTGTGTACCCTGTTTTCCCCACTTAACATCACATCTATCATGTCTACCAACAGTTAAAGTTTAAACAAATACCACAGAAACAAGGTGTTCAGGTCAGTGTGTTGCAGGCTGTTAAGGGTGTGCAAGGGGAATAATGTGTACAGTGGGAATAATTTAAAGGAAAGGTTTGTTTTTTGTGGACCTGATATCCACAGAAAACACTGACATGAAACAAATGAGCTTTGGAAAAGGAAGATGTGGCCTTCATAGAAAGATAAATTAGATTTTGATAATCTGAGATCTGTAGTTTGAATGTAGACTAAGGTATTTACATCCATCCTTATGTGAATGGAAAGAAATGATAACATCATCCACTTCATATAACATGCTATTTGGTTACACTTGTATCCAAGCACATTGTAGTGCCATTAGTACATTTTCATTACATACGTACATTTCCATGCATATTGCCATACAGGTATTTTTCCAGAAGATGGCGACGTCCACAAACCTTTTCACAGGCTCCACTGTGCTCTGCTGTACCACACAGACCACACACTGGGTAGAGCAACCCATGTCCTAACGTTTGGTGAACCCATAATCACATTTTAGCCCATATTATTCACCCAAACATGTCCATAGAAAGGTTAAATGTGGCGTATCACTCTATTAAAGGGGCTTCCCATGCATACTCATGTATGCATAGGAGTGTGAGTATACATTGTATACTCACACTCCTATTCATTCTACACCAGTTTCATGGAGCAATTAGTACCAGCTATAGGAAAATCATACCAGTTTAGTTAAATGACAGGAAAGAAAGTAAGTGGTACATGTGAAATCAGTCTTCACCTGCTTCATCTATGTTCATTGTTTTGGTTGTGAACCTACCTTTCCTCACATTTGATCAATTCCACCATTGTACTATATTGTTGAAATAGCAGTGCCCATCTGTTTTACTGGCATTAACGTCCCTTTGTCTAGCCTTACACATACAGGTGTACACATACAGAGTCGGATGCCACCTTTGACACAGTAATCTGTCTGTATTAAGAGACTGGTTTATTGTTCAGGGCTACGCAGCAGCAAGGGAGTGTGGCTTAATGTCACACACAGAATGTCCTGGGACTTGAGTGGTACTGTAACAGACCACGCTCCACTCTGTCTCTTCCCAGACTTTGTGTGTGTGTGTGTGTGTGTTTAACAGCAAGAGAATAGTTGTATTCATCAATAACCGGCCCACACTACAGTCACTGTGTGAATACAGTAAGACTGGGCAGGGAGGAGAGGAGAGAGGGATGAAAAGGAGGTAGAGAAGAAAAAAACAGGGAATTTCAATGAAAGCAACTGCAAGCAACACATCCATCTCTATATACAAATATATATCCATCTTTTCGTACAATGACGCATTCTTCACCAGGACAACTTCCCTCACATTTTCTTGCCCTTGCTCACACACTAACACTCAGCGACACGCAGACACTCCCAATTTATTATTTTCTAATTTGAAACTGCCCACGCATTCATTTCACATCTCATTTTTTTTCAGCATTTCATTAGGAAAGTAGAGGAGCATAGCCTTATTGCAAAATTGAAAACAAGACCACATGCTATTTGAGTCAGGATGCCCGGCTGTTGTGCCATATTCATCGTAGGCTACTGCACTGTAGCCAGCAGACTCCTCTCCCAACAGGACAGTTTGCTAGAGAGCAGAATGTTGCTGTCACAGAAAAAAAGAACATTTAACTGCAATTTTGGTGTTATTCTTACTTGAAATAAAAGTTTACATGGTCATTTATTTATTGAGTGAGTTGAGTGAGCATAAGTGAGGACATTAGGGACATCAGAGGACATTAGAAAAGTGGTGCATGTCAACAATGAGCAGATAAAGAGTATGGACTATTTCTGCAATAAATCATCACAAAGGCAATGCACTTCAATAATCTTTATTTAGTTTACAGATGTATTCCATTTGAAGTTTGGAAGGGTTGGGGGGAGCATTAGTGCTATTTACAATTGGTTTGAAAATGTTTATTTCTGTACAGATTTGAACCCTGATCAATATAAACAAGATTTTTAAGACCTAGTGCTGTTACAAAGCGACTCTTTAAAGCAAAAAACCACAAAGAAAAAAGGATTACATTAAATTATGAACAATTGAAAAAATAAAATAAAACAAAAGAGCACAGAAGAGAGAAAATAAAAATATAGTCTGTCAATGATTAGGGAGGTTTCGCTGCTGTTAAGTACAAGACATTGTCAGCAAGTGACAGTGTGACCTGGCTAGAAGCTAACCGTATACACAATTGTAGACTAAACACCAATATACTGTATATCAACAAGATCTAGAGTCATCATGTTCTATATAAGATCCATATTAAATATATTCTACATGT
>JAXDDX010000136.1:772500-952500 GCA_034670405.1 Hoplostethus atlanticus | reverse complement strand
ACCCAGTTAGCATGAACCATTGGCAAACATAACCTTATACAACAATGTGATTTATTATGAAACACTAGAGTACAATCTGAAAAAGATTTATCTATGTTAGCTCAGTTGGCTAAGGTGTATACCATGTAACCACGACGTCCGGGTTTGAATCCAACCTGGGACCTTTGTCGCATGTTCACTTATTTGTCTTAGCTCTTGTTTATTTGATTCTCTTATTTGTCTCATTTGTTTAAGATAAAGTAGGTTGCTAACTTATTGCACTCTTACCTTAACACTAGTTATGCTCTTAGTTGCTTGTTTAGGAAGGAAATGCACTTACGATTTCTGGTGACTAGTAGTTTTCTTGCCTACCTATGTTGAATGCACTCATTGTAAGTCGCTTTTGATAAAAGCGTCTGCTAAATGACTGTAATGTAAAAATGTAATGCATGTCATCCCCCTCTCTCCCAATCCTTCCTGTCTCTCTATACATTTTGGGCACAAATGCCAAAAAAAAACAACCTTAAAAAAGGATTTAGCTGTATATCACCATGCAAACCTGTCCATCAGTCCACGCAAACGAACAGTGACAAAGTGAATTCTACCGTTGTGTGACGTGTGTCAAGATTCATAGTTTGAGTTACATTTTCACAATAGTACAGCTTTTACTTCCTTTTATTACTGCTCAAAAAAGAACAGACTTCTGATTTGCAGATAAAGTTTGATAGCATAGAAGAGTGAAGTGTCTCATTTAATTAGACCTCTCATTTAGTGCCCCATATAACTACATACGTACTTGATTACAGCGCTAAATATTATTACAGTTTCTTCTTTTAGAATTGTCGCTGCGATGACCAGTGATAAATACTGTGGTCGTCGAGCAAAGCTACTCACCCATCGGCCAGTTGTCATAGACGTGTTTGGCGATGTCGGCTGCCGAGTCGTTAGGAGAGAACAGGAATTCTTTTGTCTTCCCGCTGACTAAAATCAGCCGCAGATTAATCTGCAACACACAGACACGCACACAGAGGATGTCAGTATGGGAAACACATTGATGGACACATCAAACAGCATATTACACAAACAAATGTTGCATGTGACACATTCCAACATTGAAAATCTACACAATGAGAAAATCTACACAATGAGGTACAAGTGCGGTGGTTTGATGTGTAGAGCCGACTGTGCAGATGTCACACCGCAGAGACCGAGAAGGACGTCAGGACCCTGCGGGAGTCAGCGTTAGGTGATGGGCTTCCTTCCACAGGATCGCCCCCGTCTCTCGTACTTCCTTTCTATTTTTCTCTTATCCCTCCATATCTCTGTTCCCATGACTTTGGTTTCCACTTCTTTCTTTCCCTAGCAATCTCTCACCTTCTCATTTTTACAACTCACAAGCCATTTTTTTTCCTTTCACCTCCCTCTCATTGTATCTGTCCTAGAGATAGAAGTATGCATGTCATTGTTTACAAATATATTATTTGACATACTTCAGAAAGATAATGGGACTGAAATGTTTTATGAGCAAAATATTTTGAATGCAAGTAAGAGCGTGCATCAGTTTCTTTGCATGTTTTGTGGGCTACCTGGTCTTCTCCTACACACCCTTGCTTACAATACTCAGGTGTGCAAAGGACCTAGTGCTTTTGCTAATTGCAATTTTTTTTATACTTGGTTGATTTCCTGGGTAACTGGGTACACTCTTGAACCCAGTACCAGGCCAGCAAACATAAGGTATATTCAGATTGTTTTTCTGTCTGAATGAAACACTGATTTAGTGTTTTTGCTGGCCTGTCAGTGTCACTGTAACATTGACAGAAGCAAACTTGGCTGTCATCATGTAAAACAGACCACAAATCATGAGGAATTAGTTATTTTGGATCGCTAACGGACAAAAACCTGGGGTATTACTAGCCTTGCCAGCTGTCCTAAATGAAATAACTAATTCCTGATATTTTGCTCTGGGTCGGGGTGACAGCCAAGTATAATAATGATGCTAATAATACTGTCATACTGTATTGATCCCTGTAGGGAAATTCTCTTTTCTCTTGCCCCCTCCGCTGGGAGGTCAGAACGCAGGGTCAGCTGCAGAGCCTCTGGATCGGGTAGGGATTTAGTGTGTTGCTCAAGGATTCTTCAGTGGGGTGGACGCTTGCCAACATGGGGGCTTCTGACTGAAGGGCAGTCTCCCTACTCACTGCGCCACCATGCTGCACCAAAATGCTTCTGTCAACATTTTGAAAAATACTAACACATTTTAAACAGAAAGACAAATTTCACTGTTTAGATTTGATTCAGAAACAATGATAAAACATTGGTGTCATTTTGTCGGGCATCTCCACATTGGGGAGGTGAGGTGGATGAGCACAGTGTTGTGGTGCCTAGCAACACATCTCACATCTTTTCTCTATATTGCTTTTAAATCGCCCAAACACAGATGCTGAATGTGGAGGTGAATTAAAAGTAGCATGCAGTTCAGCAGTTACATACAACCAGTATTTGCGTATCATCAAGTATTGCCTGGCATAATAATGCCAATACAGACCAGAGGTTATTTTAAGCTTATCTCTTAACTGCCATGATGTGTGTTTAGCAGTGGTGCGCCTTTAAGAGCAAAGGTCTGGTCTGGTGTGTGTTTGCTTTTGTGTACAGTATGTGTGTGTCTAGCTCGCGCTGTGTGCATGGCACAGGCACGTGTGTGTCATTGTTCCTAGTGCATTCCCATGTGCCTAGCGTCTGTTGGCCCTCTGCATCACAACCCCCCAACCCCCCCAAGACACACACACACACACACACACACACACACACACACACACACACACACACACACACACACACACACACACACACACACACACACACACACACACACACAGCACACACACACAAGCACACACGCCGCCGGCTGCAGTGATGTAACAGAGCTAACACCACCAGATTGAAACCGAGATCTCTCTAAGCACGTTATCAAATCAGCTTATAGTTCTAAGCATGGGAGAGTCATACACAGACACACAAACACATTCACTGAAACAACGCACACACACATACACACACATCTAGTGATATTCAGAAAACAACAGTGTCTGATCTGAACATCGACATCATCACAACATACACTGAGATGAAGCAGTGCGTGAAAGATCCGACGTACTCACTTCTGAGCTGTGAGCTTTCTTTAGTACCGTGCATACACACGTGCAAATAAATGCACATTAATGTATATGGATGGATAGACACAAACACACACACACACACACACACACACACACACTGCAGTATTAGCTGGTAACATATGGTACTGTTGCTACCACTACTGCTCCTTCTACACACACACACACACACACTCAGACAGTCAACTGTTACTAACAACAACTTATGACACTCCAATCTTTAAACTGACATAAATGACAGACAACATCAAATCTTAGCCTAGAGGTGCTTCTTCTTCCCGCTGTATCTTTTCTGTTGAACCTGACTGGCTGGGAGGTGATCACGTCTGCTGTGCCTTTCATGTACACACACCCACACAATCAAAGATACAGAATACATGCATACATACATAAAGAGAGAAATCATGAGGAAGGAGGGAAAAGGAGGAGAAAAGCACCTGGCCGTTACCATGGTGTCACCATGACAACAGCCAGTGGTGGGTGGCTGCACCTGATAACACCTACAAGATACAACAGTATAACCCACACCCACCCACCCCCACACTTCTTGCAGCAGTCTCTGCAACCCCCCTGCATCCCCTTCTCTCTCTTTCCGTTTGTCTCTCCATTGCATTATCTCTCTCTCCATCCACTCCCACTCTCTCTCCCGCTCTGTCAGTCTCTGCAGTGTAGGAAAGAATGTGTGAGGCTAGAATAACAGCAGGCACCGATCTAGCTTCAATTAGACAAGGTTGACTCAGTCTTTCTCCTCTTATCGTCACCTTGCCCAACTTTTAGTCCAAACCAAACCGCCCAAGATGTTTGACGCACTCGTAATATATCTCTATGGGCTCTTCTACATTTTCAGACGTCGTGGACAAAGCCAGCTCACTTCGTTCTTCTTGTTCTTCTTCTTCGCTGAGTCGCACTTTGTTGGCGCGCAAATGAGTACGTACTTCCGCTTACGCAGAGGACGTCAGTTGAGTAGGCGGTCCTTCAATGTGGCCCAGGACACATTCGCGTACACACTGCTAAAAGAATGTGGCCATATGAGACCACCTCCGAATGTGGTCTCAGCGATCGGATCTCATTCACACCTGTACTTAGTGCTGTCCACTTGTGATCGGATCACCCAAGACACATGTCAATGCCAGGTATGAACAGGGCCGCTGTGCCTTCTCCCTGTTCTCTCCTCCACAGAGGGACTAGTAATGAGGTTTCACAACCCGCTCAGGGAAGTCTATTCAATTACAATTTATTCTCTCTAAACAAATACAACAGCTCTGGGGATGGACGGGGAGCACATGCGTTCACGTTCACGCACATGCACTCACTCACTCACACACACACACACACATACACAGCATGTCCCAGCTTCCAACCTGCTTCACTCTGAACTCAAGTATGGTGTAGGCTTTAGTCTGACATCAGCTCTATGAAGCCTAGCCCAGTGTGAAGAATCTGAAGCAACCACGTGGTGAATATGCCTCTTCACCGATGTGCTATGACGTTCTCAAGGACAAATTATTCTACGACTGCACTGTATCACAGCTCTGCAGAGAGAGAGGATGTGTCTGAGCGATGCTACTGTGTGGTAGGACATGGGAATGTACTGGTGCAGTAGCCTTTATTCTTGACTACTTCTGAAGAAACCTGTCAAACAAACTAATTGTGCATGGAGTAGTTGCTTTCCAAGCCTCGCCACCAGGCATTTAGACATACTCTGACTACTACAACAATGCAAGTCTGCTGCTCAGTGCTCCTAGTGATAGTGTAAACACGTGAAGTGAGCAAGCACTCCTTGGCAAAACACTGTTTGCACAAAACACACAGTGGAGAACGGGATACCCAATGTCCTCTGTAATTATTCTACTTGAGTAAAACTCTCAAACGCGCCTCGAGGCAATCCCTGTGTGTGTGTGTGTGTGTGTGTGTGTGTGTGTGTGTGTGTGTGTGTGTAAGTGCATTAAAGAGTATTGCTGCTCTTCAGAGCTTCTCTAGCAGTCAACAAATTATAGAGTGGGAAGGCTTCCTGTGGGAATATATTAGAGGAGCCTCATACATAGTCTGCACAGTAAGTCTGACTCTATGAATGAATATGAAGAGAGGAGGTGGATGATTGGCAAGATTGTGGTCTTGGCCGAAACCAGAAGCCTAACTAGTCTGACTCCCCATTTACAACCAAATCCTGGGCAAAATTCAACAATTACTTGTAGACGCTTTCATTTTGACATTGACTTCTGCTTGTCAACAACTGTACATGAATGCAGACAGCTTCACAGTAAGAGAGGTAAAGGCCATGGTGCTGCTTGTTGGCGACCTTGTGAACAAACTTTGCCAAATGAAAACGCTACAAAACATCATTTTCAGATTTATGGATAGGATCTTAGTCAGCTTACAAATTGTATAGAGACAGAAGACTACTACTGTTTATTAAACACAGCAAGGCAGTGTTTTCCCTATTTTGTCCGACTATGGTATAGGAGGCACAAAGCCATGTCATGTATGAAGGTCTGGGGGCATCCTAACCCAGGAAGAACATTTTTAGTCAAGAAAACTGTCAGAAAATGACCCAGATTCAGAATACATTTAAGATCAAGTTCACTTTTTTTTTAACATGGTCTGTAATGATCTCACTGCGGTGTGCCGCCATGGTTGGATACACATGCAGCAAGGTTACTTTTCAAAAGGATTTGACCATACAGGACGCTGCGAGCCAAATGCTCGTAGCTACATCAGAGGCACTTGTGGCGGCACTTCACCTCCCTAGATAGTATTGCTGTGAGCAAGCCTAGAAAAAAATCTACTCCTATTATTCAGCAAATAGCCTCGTTTTCAGTTCATCTTATAGAGAAAATTGTGAGCGTCTTTGTTCATGCAAGTTTTGTCACTGTATTAGAAACAATGCCCTAGGCAAGGATTTCCACATACTGTAAGCTCTGTTTCTCTCGGACGCTAACCAGTCATGTGAGAAGGCTGACGCTTAGTTGGTCATTACGAGAACATAAAGAGGGCTAGACTTGCCATTTTGGGAATGAAGGAAAAGTTGGGTAGTATCGAATATAGTTGCCATCAAGAATACCATCCATGCATCGCAGCTCCGTGTCTGGAAGGGCTGAACCTACTGTCGTTAGTGTACGAAACAGTCTGGACTTTGACCAGCTAGAACCACTAGGGACTTACAGTCGGGCGTTCATGGGGTTAGGACGCCCTGGTAAGCCTAGGCAACGGCTGAAATGGGCAGCCTTTGGGTCTTCATGGAAGACAGGTACTGAAAGATGTCCCACTGATCCTGTGAGTCATTTCATCGATAGGAGGGGAGCACGGAACGGAGTGGAATTCTGAAGCCGAGACGACTGAGCTGCTGTCAAAAGAGGCCGTTGATCAGAAGATATTCATTTTTGTACGGTCGGATGATTAACGGCACAAATGAAAAGGATAACCTCAAGGTCTCTGTGTGTGTGTGTGTGTTGTGTGTGTGTGTGTGTGTGTGTGTGTGTGTGTGTGTGTGTGTGTGTATATTACTGAATTAGTTACAGTTCATGCCAAAATGTAAGTGACAATAATCTGGCTGGTCACCTGTAATTGAATCACTCTGTGAGTGTGTTGTTGTCTTTTGCTCTTATCCTGGACGATTTATTGGCAGACTCATCAACACAGATACAGGAAAAAGATACGGGAGACATGGACTATCGTCATTTTTAGTTGTGTACATCATAACACAACACAATAAAAGGCATAAGACTTCCATTTTGGGAATGAAGGAAAAGTTGTGGTAGTATCCGAATATAGCTTTGCCATCAAGGCACATATCCATCCATACATACACAGCCCAAATGTCTGGTAAGGGCTGTAACCTTTCCACTGTCGTTAAGATGTAGAAATAAACAGTCTGACCTTTGACCTAGCTGCTATCAAGTTAACCACCTTGATAGGGCACTTATCGATCGTGTGCGTCATGGTGTGTTTTTGACCCACTTGCTAAAAGCATGTACTACAGGCAACCGGTGTACAAAACATGAGCAACCTGTTGTTTTCATGGAACAGACACCAGGTGAATCCAGGTGAAAGCTATGATCCCCTACTGATTTCCCCTGCTGAGTCTATTTCATTCATAAATGAGAGGGAGGAGGAGGAAACGAGATGAAGAATAATTTTGAAGCCTCGAGACAACTGAGACATGAATTGTGCAAAAGAGGGTATGACTCAACTAGAAAGATATTGCTAATCTTTTGTACAGAGTGTACACGGCGAGGCGCAATAACAGGCTAACAAACAAACTGGCAGAGAGGAGGGGAGTAAAAACCTTCCCAAAAGGTGCTAGGCCGGGAGCGAAAACAAAGCCACTGCTTCCCCACGTTTTTGACCTTTAGACAAATTGTCTTTTTCACTGTTATACAACAGGTAGTTTTCAGCCAAGCAGCATGACTGGGTCCAACAGCACTGATAATTCCCATAGTCATGCAGTATTGGTTGCTATGCCAACGCCTGTGGTAACCAGGGAGCTAGTTAGTCATCTATGTTGTTTTTATTATGTATGTACACTGTGTGGTAAATCTTTCAGCCAGTATGCATGTGTTGGTACCCATTGTATCAGAAAAAAACATAATAGTATAATCATTACTAAAATCACTTATGTTTTGAAACCACACATAATGTTTGTGTGTTTTGTGTGTGATATTAATAAAACATCTGCACAGTTGCAGTTGAGAAAGTTGCAGAGATTTGAGCTTGTTAACTCACTCAGCCAGACAATGGGACTCACAAACATGACTTAGTACAGTGACACATGAGGCAATGAAAGAAAGAAGACACCAGCAAAGACATTTAGTTTGAACAGTAGAGTGTCCTCAAAGGAGGAAGCAGCGAGCTCTATTCATCTAATATGTCACTAGTGACCCGACAACTATTTACGTCATGGCAGATTTTCCATGACCCTGTCTCGCTCCGTTTTTAGAGATTTCAGATTTTAGAGATTCTACAGCTAAAAGCCATTTTGTAACATTTCTTTTCAACATTAGACGCAGAATGAATTCAATTCAGAGGTAGATGACACGGCTTGCTAAAACACAAGTGGGACACACACTTTGTGGCTTAACAAATATTTAATAGAGATAGTCTGCTGAATAAACACAAACTGTACCAGGATCAGAGCCTTCCAGTTTAAAGTTCAGCGAGAGACGTGATCACTCAGCATGGATGACTTGTTACAACGGTAGAACATTTTGTTCTGGACGGTAGATTGACACCACCACGGTTCACATTGACAGTATTTCTACATTTTTAAGGTTTATGCATGTCAGAGTAAAAAGTTTGATGCTTTAACTAATACTACTGACACAATGACTCTAAGGTTAAAGTGCAGGATATCAGCTTTGATTTGAGGGTAATTTAGTTGTAGCAGATGAACCATTACTGAACTACAACCTTTGTTTCACATCATTTTTAATGTGAAATGACATCTAGAAGTCTGCAAACCATAAATTCCCAGCATCATTTCACCACACTCCCAGCATCAATCTCTTTCCTGTGTTTCCCTGTCTCTGTACATGGTGAGTGAACTGCTGACTCTCCTTTAAAAAAAGATGAACATAAATAACTTACTTCCCACAGAACATCAAGAGACAGAAACACTGTCCAACAGAACATTATGAGAAACAACAACATTGTCCAACAAATGTTTCTTTCCTTAACAATATCATCACATATCATTGCACACTGCACTTTTGCAAAGACTATTGTTTATTATTTAAGGGTGTATTCATTAAATGGTGTAATAAATGAAATGCTATTTAATGTTTACGGTCATTATATGAAGTTAAACAATAAATTCACAGTCTATGCAAGAGCACAGCGTGTGGGAGTTTCTTGTCCAAGCCATATTGTTGGTCTGAAACACCCTATACATTTTAAGCTCTGTGGTGAGCATATACCAGCCTTTCAGCCTGATCATCACTATTCCACTGCTGGAGTTATCACGCTGGATAAAGGAGAAGATCATTTCCTCTTCGTTTTCCCTGCGCTCACCACTATCAGTCATGTGTCTGCTCACACTCTATTCATCCATCAATCATCACTCAACTGTCCCCATCACATCTCATATCTTTCACCGAGTCCTTGTCCTTGTGTACTGACATTCAAATGTACTGATCCTTTGATCACTTCCTCTTCACAGCAGGAACCCGCTTGTTCCTCCCTCTTCTTTTCTCCCTCCTTCTCCTTCTTGTCACAAGTTTGATCCGCCGTTTCCTGTGTTCCAGTGGGCACTGCAACCCTCATCGCTCTACCTGACAGCTCCCTGGACTCTCCGCCCGTTCACACATACATAACTCCTTAATCCATCAGTAGCGCCTCCACTCTCCAGAAACAGGTAGAGACCCCTTTCATCCTGTCATCGCTCCTTCTCTGAAAACTCACCTTTCGTAACCTGCACGCTCACACACACACACACACACACACACACGAGCACACACCCAAGGCTGCATTCCTCTCTCCTGACAGATGCCAGGTAGATGCCTTTGATCACACATTCTTGCTATCCCTTCTTCGCGATCAGTGCTGTCATACTACATTCACAAGGTTTCACTACGCATGGATACCTCCCCCGTCTGTCCGTCTTTCCACACTTCAAATGACTGTTTAAACACCCCAGGGCCGAATGAATGCTAAATACAAGCAATACCAAAACTGAACAGAACTACATTACCCATCGGCAATCTCCACATCCAGAGAGATCAAAGGGATCTTTACCTAACATCACTTTGTGTCACTGAAGAATGTAAAAGGTGTGATTGAACTGAACCCCCCAGTCTTCTCTTTTCCCGATGTGATGAACCACACGGCATGCTAACACAACACGGTTAGCTATACTGTGGGCAACCATGTCAGTGAAGTAACAGCCCAGCCAAACACTTACACAAGAGCACATCTCACCACCACGGCTCCTTTCACACCTTGCATTAACACGCGTCTTGTTTCGCTGTATGTGCTTTTTCTTTTACTATATAAACATGCTGACAAACTGTTCAGATACAATCTGGGGGCCCCCGGATGCCATTAATAAGAAAGGTGTCAAGGGGCTTGTATCTTTACATGACAATCCACCACATCACACATGTTCTTTATCTTGCTGTTAACTGTTAAACATAGACAGAAATTAAATTCAACACATTCTCTCACATTCTCCGAGCACAGGACACACAGTGCCTTTCAGATCAGCCTTTATATCCGCCAAGGTCTTGGACCCTGTGTGAGGAAGACTGCCTGACTGACTTGAGACTAGCATCTGGCAGCACCTTGACTCTTCCCTGTGACTAGTCTGTGGGATGAACATCATTACAGAGACACACAGGAAGTGAAGATAATGACATTAAGAGACATGAGATCTGCCTCACAGATGACACTTTACAAATGACCAGAGGAAATGAGAGAAAGATGGAAGTATGTCTGTGTGTGTGTGTGTGTGTGTGTGTGTGTGTGTGTGTGTGTGTGTGTGTGTGTGTGTGTGTGTAGGTGTGTGTGTGTGTGTGTGTGTTCAGAAAGAAAGCGAGACAGAATATCACTTCGAAGAAAAGGAACACAGTGTCACTTCAATATTTCCATTGGGGGTTTTTTTTCTAGCAAAGTCTTCCAGTGTCTATAGGCTTACATCTGTAACAGTTTAAGGGTTGAGGAAAGCCCTGCGCTTTCCACATCAGACCTTGGCTAGGGGAGTTAAACATGAAGTATTATAGAGGGAGAAACATACCGAAAGAAAGAAAGAAAGAAAGAAATGAACAGTGAGAGAGAGGGACAGACAATAGCAGACAGAAAGATTGACAGAGCACAATGTCCTGTATCAGACAGCACCGGTGAAGTGCTGATGCTGTACAGACGCCATGATAGTGATGACGAGGTCTGATGCTACGGGGAGGACAGAAGAAATGCTGACACTTCTAGAGACGAGCCCAGGGGATCGAGGGAGGTAATGAGAGAGAATGAGAGAGGACTTAAAGAGGCAGCAATAAAGGGCAAGAGAGAAGAGGACGCATGAAGGTGAAGAAGGGGAAGAAATGTCACTTTGCCATTCCAGTCATCTAACAACTGCGTGGTGTTGAATCACCTATCACATTCACCAACATGCAGCACACATGCATGCACACACACACACACACACACACACACACACACACACACACACACACACACACACACACACACACACACCGCTGGGCATTTGCTGAGGCTCTGCTTTTGAAGCGGTGGAGCGAGATGTGAAATTGCTCTCGTATGCTTCAATCGATTCTGTTCCCGTCCCTCTGTCAGCGTCTAGACTTTCCGTCCATCCCTCCCGGTGAAAGACAATAGAAGAGATGTGGTTAGAGGCTGAAAGCGACGCGATGGTGCACGGTTCCACAGCGAAACGAAGACGTACCTATGGCTGTGATACCACCAGATGAACACTGTGATATTTCATTGATCAAGATAGGGAAAGTCTTTTTGTTTGGGAGGTCAGAGTGCAGGGTCAGCCACGGAGCAGCGACCCCGGGAGCCGGTAGGGATTCGGTGTCTCGCTCAAGGACACTTCAGCAGGGTGGATGTCTTGCTGAAACTGAAAAGACTTGAGCCCATATGCTCCGGGTTTTACTGTATACTCCGGCACTAACTTTGTGTGTGACTGCTGTAATGTGGGACAGCTGAATTTACTGCACAATGGAGATGTGTAATTTACCCAAACGTCTATGATGGGAGGTGCCCACTTGACAAAGTCTTCCTACACCCACACTCACCCATCCCTTTTCCTCTGACACCCAAGCCGGATTTCATGTGAACTCAACATCAAAATGTTTGTACTCCTTTGTCAATAAAGAGAAGGTTGGGAAGTGTGAAGCTATGACGAAACCAGTATTGGAGCTGGCTGGTGTAGTTTAGCGGACTACGGTATTGAGCTTCGTTTTGTATTGTTTGTACGCAATTGTTGCGGCTTGCCGAAAGGGAGGCATTTATATTTGATGATGCTAATCTCATCATCCATGTTTCCCCTGCTCACGTCCCCTGAGAGTGCAACGCTAGGTTTACAAGTGCTCCGACTACTTCAGCTATAAACGCACAAGGGAAAAAAGCAGCTGGAAACAAGCTCACAAACCTAAAAGGGCAACATGCCAGATGTTGAGGGACCGGTGATGTGAAGGGACCACACAGAGGGATGATGATGATGACAGGACCACCTCCCCTTTTCCTCTCTTCCTCCTACCCCTTCGTCATTCCACTTCCTTTGAACTGGCGCTCTCTGCCCAGTCCCCTCCTCTGAGGTGTCTAACCGCCGTCTTTCCCTTCCTCCCTCACATGCGTTTCCTCACCCCCGCTAAGTAAGAATCCCTGGAGTCAAGTAAAGCCTCCCCCGCTGTTCTTCCTCCCCCACCCCAAGAGAGCAACATACTCTGCATTGACTTCTACCTTCCGATGTCCTCTCCCCTCCTCCCCTCTGTCTCTAAACACCCCCCCCTCCTCCACCACCACCACCACCCTCCTAGGTGGTCTCTCCAGCGTTGTCGTCAATCCCCCGCAGGCAGGATTAGCTTGATCTCTAACCTTTCAGGGTGTCCCTAGCAGAAGCTCTTCCATGTTCTCCATGTATGAAAACATAATATATAAGAACAGATGGAGAGTTTTGTTGCAAATATCAACCATTTGAAAGAAGTGACACCTAAGATTAAGAAAAAAATATGGCAGGTTTCAACTCTTTACATCTATTATTGGACATGAAGTAAACAAAGTAAAGCAATAGGCTTGGAGAAGATCTAACAGAGGAAGTACCAAGTAACACTAGTACCATGCTAACCGTTTAGCCTGGTTGTTATTTTCTCACCTTATCTAGTTCTTCTCTTTTCCATTGTTAAGTGCCTTGGGTACCATGAAAGGCGATCTTAAATAAAAGTTATTTTTATTATTATTACCACACACACACTCTCTATGCTTACCTTGAATAGTTACTTCTTGCTTACATGCAGTTAAAACTATATGCATCCTTCATCTGGCACACATGCACACACATATCAGTCTTTGTATATCTCATACCACCAAGCCTCCGGTGTGAAAGTGACATTTCTCAGAATGCCTTCTGACAAAGAACGGGCATGAACTTGTTCCTCCTTCAATAACTTGTGAAGCGAACAAGTAAAAGCACATTAATGTGATTACTGGAAGAGGAAGAACAATTTACAACAACTTTGAGATGATACTTTTCTTATGCAATCTCCAGTTCATATGGGAAACTAAACTAAGCTATTGAAATTTGAATGTTTACGCAGTAGGAAAATATCTTCTCAAATACTGAAACCAGCGGTTGTGAATTGTTCTTCCTCTATCGGTAATCACAGATATATTCATCAATGTGTTGTTCCTTGCTTGCTTCACAAGTGGAAAAACAAATCTCCACTGAATAGCCAATAACAAGCTAACTTCACTCCGGTTTTTATATGTAGGTGTAGAGAGCAATAGCAGTAGTGCAGGATGTTGTTGCCAATGAAAAAGAGTCATGCCCTTTATGTAAAACCCATAATCTCTTGTCACTGTGCTGCATTGGGGATTGAGGATACTGTCGGTGGAGAAATCGGTGTCTACGCCTCTTCTACGATGGATTTCTCCCCGTGTGACTGTTGAACGTTTCAATTGTGAGTCTAGAAAGAAGCTTTGAGTCTGCGTGACGGACACCAAAAACCGACGTTTACCGTTTCAGATTGTTGAAATCTAAGAAGCGGCACTGGAAATATCTTGACGTGACGTGACGTTGTCTAGGTTAAGGATTTTTCTTTTGAGGTTACATGGTCCTTTAAGGGTTGAGACATGTTATGGTCCTGACGAAACCCTTTCAAAATCCAAAAAAGAGTGACATACCTCTGCAGATAGACAGGCTGCACAAGACACACATTCAGTCTCTTTCTCTTTCTGCTCCTTTCCCTCTGATACTACAACAAATGTTAGCAGAAATGTAAAGAAGAAAATGAGAGATGTGAGAGTGAAGAATGAAGAGAATGAACACGGCAGACTAGAGAGAGGGAATGTTTTGGAGACAGCAGACATGTCCATAACACTGCATTTTCTCTTTCTCTCTTTCAGAACAGAGTACTGCCCTGCAGTCAGAGCCCACGTGATGCTGTGTGTAGAGGGGTGTGTGTGTGTGTGTGTGTGTGTGTGAGTGTGAGAGTGAGAGTGAGAGTGAGAGTGAGAGTGAGAGTGAGAGTGAGAGTGAGAGAGAGAGAGAGATTGCTGGCAAGCTAAAATGCCCTCTGTGCTGGAATTTACCAGATGGCATTGGACAGGAACAACCAGGGGCATTACTACCACACACACATACACACATACACACACAGACACACACACACACACACACACAGTGCATTTTCTATGCCAATTCAGCAAAGAGACAAACTGTCCATTAACCATTACCAGTACTGTATATTGAAAAATAGATCAACCTAAAATAAATCAATTTCCTGAATTGTTCCTGTGACTGTCCAATGCTCTAGGCAGCTAAACCCTGCCCACACACACACACACACACACACACACACACACACACACACACAAACACACACACATACACACACACACACGCGCCTTCTTATTTTTGGCTCTGCATAATTGAATTAGCCCTTATAATCTAATAGCGTCCACATATTTTTCATTTTTCATGATTATTTTTAATAACATCTCTGCTTTAATGAATTACGCTGCGTTAGGCAGGGGACAGGAAGAGATGCAGGATAACCTGCAACAAAAGCAACGGGCCGGATTACAGTCCACAATGCAGTGAGGGCAGACAATGCACCTTAGGCTGCCAAGCCTCCAGGATGCCCCAATTCTAGTAGTTTGTGTAGAAATGAGGCCCATTCCTCTCTTCTGTGATACATTTACACTGAAGATAATGTGAAATTTTAATCATCATATGAAATTTGTATGATCCCCGTGGAGATCTCAAGCGCTCTCAAATACACCATGGCTTATCAATATAGATAGAAACCTAGTGTGTTTACATTATGAAGACATGAAACTCTGGTTTGTTTTTTTATTACCCGGTTAGAGATCTGAGCAACTGGGCGTGTTTGTGCTGCGCTGTCTCAACAGGAAAAAGGCAGCCTCAGTGGGGAGACACCAGCGTCAACTGGTTACACAAGCAACAACAGGAAGGCACTGCGCAGGGGAGGAAAGGGGAGGCTGGGGACCCAATCAAGACCTTTTGACAAACATCGTCCCATGCCAAGTCGAATGAGAAAATATGCCTCCTTGGATGACAGCCAAGGAGTACTGTTTATGAAGACTGGCGTTGCTAGGGTTGTCCTGTCTGTTGTATGGGGAGGAGATAGTAAAGTATTTGGAGCAGGGATAGACAATGGTTCAATGTTTTGTTTAAGGACACTGTAACGGGGATGGACACATTGGCTGTCTGTGAGCTTGAAATTGAAGTACTGCCTCTCTAACAGATTACCTTCCACCTTTAGACTGAATGGTCCTTGATAGCCTTGAACCATATTGTACTATGTTGAGATCAGCTGACAGAGCGGTGTTGTAAAGAGCTAAATTGATTGTTAGCTAAATGATGACAGCTTGACTCACCCGAAAACATACAAGGGCTCTAAATCCCCACAGATTTGGCAGTCTGTGAACATTGCTGTTTTTGCAAAGTTAGATGTAGTCAATGGATTATTGCTAGTAACCTAACATTCAGTCAACTATTCTCTGGTGTGGTGCAGCCACTTCGCAAAATGTGTAGTTCAATATCTACTGATGTCTTCTGCGTGAAGGCAAGTTCCTGCTGCTTCCAGAGATGTATGCACGGCCCTGCTGCTTCCCTGGAGATAAACCAATGCTTCCTTATTACAAGAAGCTGATAAAATGGACGAAAAACCCGCAATAATTCTAGTCCAAGGTCCAGTGCTTCATTACTGCTCACTCACTCGAGTGTACACACACACACACAAACACACATATACAAGCACACACACACCGGCATTATCCCCGGCAATGCTCTGTAGGATCCAACATGCAATAATAATTTTGTGCAAGACAGCATGAAGGCCAAATACACCCTCTCTCCATCCCCCTCTCTCTTCTTTCCCCCCTCCCCCCTCCGTCTCCGTGGCTGTCTCCTCTCTGAGCTCCATCTTTAACTTTTCATGTTAACTCTTCTTTCGCCGTCCTTCGATCTCTCCATCTAGCCTGTGTCTGTGTCTGCCGTGAAATCAGTGAATGTGTGAGAGTGAATGTCTTCTATCTTTCCATTATAGCTCACAAATTCTATTATATTCTATTTTCTATAGTTCTATAGTTATTTTACTGTTACTGTTAGTATTTTACTATGTTACTTTCAGTTCTACATAAACAATTTTACATTTTTTTCAGAATTGCTTTATTTTCCAATCCGGTACGAATACAGGACTATTTCTTGGGACATACGGTGTCATCATCTATCACAGTACATACAGCCACATACAGCCACACATGGTACAGGACCTCACAATCAATGCATGGAAACAGTGCAAGACATACAATAGTCATTAAGCTATACAAATCCATCTACACATGTACATATAGATCCATCCATTCTGTCGTTACGTGCCTCGATTATAGCATTCAGTATGGTTGCAGTTGTGTCCCGCAGGCAGTGGGACAGTGAACGTACCGTGAGGCGTTAAACTGAGCAGGATTACTGATATGGAGACAGACTGTTCTTAAAATGATGAAGACGGCTCAGTTTGTCAGCTGAGGATTAAGGCTGCAGTTAAGTTAGTGCTTGGTGGCGATCATGCACAAGCTGGACTAACTTTCCGGCCGGCAACCTAGCAACTGTTGCTACGCTACCATAAACCCAGGCAAAGCTGTGATGTGTTGCACCAGGTTTAAGCTGAACCGGGTTCAAGGAGAAACACCACTGGAGACCACATTGAGACCACAGAAAATGGTGCACTCTTTTAAACAGGAGTTGGAGTCAGTGTGAGAGTTTGGGGTCAGGGCTTGTGTACGAGGACTGGAGGCCAGCTGATCCTGTTGTAACATCCAGTAGATCAGGCCTGACCTTTGGCTGACTGCTCTGTGGCTAAAGTCTGCCCTGTCTGGGACCCGAGGAGTCTCACTCTGACCCTCTAATTCCCTCAGTACTTTTTGTCTGTCTGATTGCATTCACTGGCACAGGACAGCAGGACACCGGGGCAGATTTAAACATTGATGTAGAAATGGTAGTCTGTTCTGAAATGTATCAGGAAGAGGGACAACAGTCTATGCCTGCTGGTAGCGTACGAACACACACACACACACACACACACACACACACACAGAGGCTATGCTAGCACGGAGTAGCCTTGATATAAATGTCCCCTCAGTTGGAAATTGTTTCCAGTGCAGCTGAAAGGATCCTTTTATTGAGCTAGTCTAAACACCCCTCCCCCTCTCTCTCCACACACACACACACACATTCACACACACACACACACACACACACACTGTCTTTACTGAACATATAACATACTCTTAAATGAGAATACTGTTTTCTTTTCACTTGAGTCATTTATTTTAGTGCACCTCAGTTTACACTATCTGTAGGGAACTTACAGTTGCAGGGTTTTGTTGCTCTGATTTCATGGGAAGGTCCCTTTAATTGAAAGGTCACTTACAGTAATGATGATGTGTCCGTGCAAATTAAACAAACAAAGGAGCAAGGAATTGAAATCAAGCTTCCTGGTTTCACTGAGGCAAGTAACAGATTTAAGATCAATACATGCACTGATCCTATTGATTGAAAGATGACTTATTACATTACAGTTAAACAGTTAGTACCTAAAGGGAACAAGTATGCTTCTTCTATAAATAACATGAGCATCCTCCACATTAACGATTTATGGCATCACACTGACGAAAATGTCTGTCAATGGGATATTTGATAGAGAAGACTTTAAATAACCTCACTTCATGATGTTCTTGATAGAACTGAGATAGAGTAGCAGAGAAAAGTCCTTACTAACACATAAACAAAACCTCTCTCTAAAATCGTACGTAGTGCGGCTCCTCGTCCTCCTCTCTAGGTCTCATTTTGTGATCCCTTCTCATCCTCTTCCTCTTCCTCCCTCCAAGTTCAGTCAGCTCACTGCATCTTATGACTTTCAGTTTTCACATGCTATGGCGGTCCCCTGTTCTATCAGTACTACAGAGTACTATTTGTACTAGAGAGTCTCACTTTCATGCAGTCTGGTGGTTTAGTACATCTAGCAGCTAGCTTCCTCTTGAAGATTACATCTTGGTGGTTATTAAAGTTAGCTTTTTAAAGTTTGTCAACTGGCTATATTATCATGAAGATAGAATAACCCTAACCCTGGCAATACATGTACATAATTAACACTCAGTGAAGGGACTTGGTCTCAGCTTTGTTAGCAAGTTTAAAAAAAAGGAAGAAAAGGAAGAAAGGAAACCAATGTGCAGAATTGCTAAATACAATCTAAATGTGACATCTGAGTAACAGTACTCCGAAATGTGGAACCCATTTTTGCTAGTGCGGCAACTTGCCCATCGGTGCAATCAGTCAGGTTCAGCAAACCATGTGCATCCTGTATAGATAACAGTATAGATATACACTTCTATTTCTAATTTCTTTTATACATTACTTATATTTTCATATATTACTTACACTTCTGTACTGTTTTCTTTATATACTACCTCAAAAAGTGACCTATTCCCTAAATTCCTACTTTTATATTTGTGTTTTTTCTGTTTAATGTGACCTACAAGAGCAACCAAATCCCTTATGTGTGCAAACTTATTTGGCCAATAAAACTAAATCTGATTCTGAGGTAAGATGGCCTCTTTACAGTTGGGACGGCACCGCCCCGGCTGAAGAATGGCAGGGACACATGAGGCACTCAACAAACACACATACACACACAAACACATACACACAAAGACACACATGAACAGTTGCATAAGCAATCAATGGATGAGAGGTTCTCATAGATCTTCTGCTTGGCGTTGCAGACATTTATCAATATCTCTGAATTAACCCTACAATCACAGGGGCATAGTGAAAAAGAGACAACAGCTTTGTTCAGACCATATTACATACAGAAAGAAACTACGCTCTCACAGCTAATACAAGTACTCAATCTGCTGTGATCAACCTTGCAACCTTTCACAGTCGTCAATTCATTTTCTATTCATTCAAACTAAAATGTAATTTGAAGGAATAATTGGCTTCTCTACTGATAACGACGATAGATCAATCTACCTTCAGTACCACCAGTAGTAGTAATTATGAAGTATTCACTTTTTATTTTATTCAACTGGATGAATAGCCACCGTATCGCAAGAAATGTCAACGTTTGAACTTTGATAAAAGATCCACTGAATTACCTGACATTAACATGAATGGAGCCCAATCCTGGTACCTTCAGAAGTTCCCGGGGCTCACGGAGGCCTGCATGTGACCATGTCAGAGTCGATACATCAGTTCGTGTACCCAGGCGGGGTACACATGATGTAATCCTGATCTGTGACTCAGACGTCCAACACACGGTGTTGGTAACACTGACATGCATCATCCCCAACTGTCACTGTCAGGGTTCAATGGTGCTCTGTGCGTCCTCCCCCCTCTCCCCTCTCCCCTCTCCCCTCTCCCCTCTCCCCTCTCCCCTCTCTAGGTGTGTCAATCTAAGCCCTGTTAACATCCCACCCCTGAAGCTGAGGAATGGCTGCAGACCTCTCTGCTGTAACTAATCGGTGTAATAACTGCTGAGCTAAGGAGTAGGAAGAGAGACGGGGTGTGCTGTTTCCAACGGCAAGGATTCCCTTCCCATTCTTCTTTATTACCCCGACCCACACACCGCTCACCTCTGACCCTGACCTTTGACCCCTTTGTGTCTGCGTGTTTCTGTGTGTTCATGTGTTTCTGTGTGGCGTAAAGGGAGGCTAACCCTTTGAGAATGAACTATAAACTGCTTTCAATGCACAAAAACAATATATTAGCGAAGCACAAAGTAAAAGGAGAGTAGGGCTCACATGCTAGTTAGTTGGTTAGTTAGTGGTGACTATTCTGAAATGAGATTTAAACATTTATTAAAAGTACATGTATGTTAATAACAATAACATGACTGCTAACTGCTAAATGACTGTAATGTAATGTAACATCAACGGGTCATTGGCTTTCTCATCTCGTCGTTTGTTCTCGTCCATTGTTGGAACAGACGAGACGCACCATGGCACAACAAAACTATCAGTCAATAATACATAGGTACTAATCGCAAAAATGAATACGTGACACTGACACAAATACAAATTTGTAAGCAACCCCCTCACCAGGAGGAACCCTCTCACCTGTCCTTTAGGAGATGATAGGTTTACAGTACCTGGTTAAATATAGGCCTGTTGACTACGGGTTGTGATTGCCACCTCCAACACAAATTAACACATACTCACTACAGCAAAAATGATGGGGTGTTTGAATACTTCACACTGAGTGTGTGTGTGTGTGTGTGTGTGTGTGGTAACACCGCGTATTTCTTTACAAATGTTTGTATCATACCAGGAACAAAGGTGTGCCTGTATGCCTTGTTAAGTATCCAGTTCAGTACTACCATCTCTATGTCATGCAATACACACATACACGCTTCACTTCCACTTCAACTCAACCCAGGTGAGACCACAGTCATGCACAGCCTCGCTCTCACTTCCTGAGATCCCTCTGTTTGTGTGTGTGTGTGTGTGTGTGTGTGTGTGGGTGTGTGTGCACGCATCTCTATCTGCCTGTCTTGTCTGCTGTGCTAGCTCATGTTGAAAGCGGTGATGTTTGAAATCCACTCTCTGCTCCATGTGACTCTCGGTGTTTCCTGGAGTGGATTTATTCAGCGGGGCTTATCTGAACAGAGGCGCTTTATTCCTTCACTGCTTCTGCACTACGCTGTCTCTTTTCAGTCTGCTAGTCATTACACACACACACACACACACACACACACACACACACACACACGCACGCACGTCGCATACCTGCACTTCCACCCCGTCCCCTCCTCGTCGTCCACATATTCACACACACAGGCAAACAGACCTAGGATCCGAGCGTCCCAGTGTTGCCATGGAGACCAGTTCTGACGATGTCAGCACTTCTGAGGCCTGCCTGGAGGGAGGTAATTTGCCCTCTCTGTGCCTCCCTCCTCTGACTCTCCTTCATTCTTCCTGTCCCTGCACCCTCTTTTTTTTTTTTTTCCCTTCAGAAAAAAAAAAGATCCCCATCGTCCGTACTTGAGAGGCACGACTATTCCTACTCCTATTCTCTCTCAGATTCATTCACCCACAATGTTTGGCACCAGCATTCTCCTCTCCTCCTACTCTCACTCCTACTTCTATACAGCCTTTATATGTGTGTGTACATACACATTCACACTCTCACACTCGCTTTCCACAGACTGAGAGAGGGGAAGAAGCAGGAGGGAGAATGTGTCCACTGCTGAATTCAACCACATACAGTGAGTCAAATACAGAATGTAACTTTACGTTAACTAACATTTTGTAATATTTCCTAGGAACACACAAGGAACTAGTTTCATGACCCTAGACGTGGGCCTAGCCCCTGAGGGAGAACACTGCTTTAATGATTCACACTGACGGGAACCTTTTTGCTTCCTTGTATGTGGAAACTGGCCTTTGTGTTTCTGTTATACTCATGTAAGTAACTTGAAGCTCTGGCCCATACCCGACTGCAGTAGTCCTAGCATGTAAAAAAAAACATTTAAACCACCGTTTGAAATCTTTATGTCTTTATATCTATCTGAAAATTAGCACGTCTTCCCCACTTCCTGAGTTTTTTTGTCATTATGTTGGTGAAATGAGCTTTTTGTCTGACACTGGCAATAATGTGATAATAATCTGATACTTTATTGATCCCCATGGGGAAATTCTCTTTCCGCTTGCCCCCCCTCTGGGAAGGTCAGAGCTCAGGGTCAGCTACAGAACAGCTGGTAGGGATTCAGTGTCTTGCTTGAGGACACCTCAGCAGGGCAGATGCCGGCCAACATGGACGCTTGAGCCCAAGTCCTCTGATTGAGCGAAGGTCTCTCTAACCACTAGGCCACACCGCTGCCCTAATACATAGGTCAAACTTTATGAGCAGGAATGTGACAATCATCATGCCAACACACAACCATAACTAACGAATTAGGTTGCTACTGAAGCCCACATAAACCCTCCCACATCCACACAGACGGTGACAACCTAAGGACTCCTGTGGACAGTTCTTTAGGATTCATGCTCCGCTCAGGATTTAGCAGGAAAGGAAATTCAGGAAATTCTGTTCACGACTATATCTATAACCCATGGAGATTTCTTTTGATGTGCTATAATTAGACACTATCGCTTTGGCTGAGCCACGTAGAGGCCAGCTCTCCTCCAACCTCCTCATGACATTATCCCAACATCCTGACAGCATAATGGACCTGCTGTTCAGGGGATCAGTTTAACTTGGACGTACAGGAGGACAGACACAGCTGGGACTGTGATCTCTGCATAGAGGGGGTATATTATGTGGTTTATCCTTTCTATACATAGTCCTGGTAGCATTCAGAGAGCCACTACACAACAGCAGCCTAAACGACAGACGGAGGGAATATAGATGTTTAAGTGTGCTGTGACAAGGACTGTAGCGGAGAGGGTAAAACCTACCTAAACTCACTTTACACACCTTTTTATTTAGTAGTGAACGCACCATAGGCTGGCATACATCTTTATGACGTAAAAGCATAGTACACGTCATAGTCATTAGAATCAAACAGATGTAAGTTATATGATTGTTTGCCTCGTGATGGTCTCCGACTGGGTTTACCCTTCTTTTGAATTGCCACTACATCACTGCGTATATATGGCTCAGTTGGGTTACAGTGGCAGTGCAAGTAGCGCTCACTGTGCGCTCAAAGCCCAGGAATTCCCAAACGTTCCCACGTCAATCTCCCCCTATACAGAAACCAATTAAGCCATATACCCCCATTTGATCACCATCTGAGAAGATTGCTCGTGTTGGATAGGCTTTTGGGCAGAACTAGACAACTATTTATACTGTAGGTGGGGAGACATCAGCAGAGAGAGTGAGAACTGTGATCAAATTAGACATTTCTATATCCGTCTGTGATAAGGTAACACTGAAATTAAACTGTTACTCGTTTCTGCTGGGGAACCCTTGAGCCTTCTCAATGACCCCTGGAGATCCCCAGACCCCACTCTGGGAGCCACTGGTCTATGCCAATATAGTTTCTTTACCACGGTCCTATTAGGCCTATTGGGCTGTATCTTCGTGACATTGTGGACACTACAGAACTCATATCAATGAAGTAGCAGCATAGGAGAACACTGATCAGCTGTGCACCGTCTTTTGGTCGAAAGCTTTCGGTAAAGCACCACTATGGTTCAACGTTGAATGAAAATGGTCATTTGAAACACGAGAAAATTCTCTCACCATGTCCGCTGGGGTGCTGCCCGTCATTGTGAAGGTAGTCCGGTCCTCGGAGGGGTTCACACAAGAGAAGAACACAAATATTCCCCTTTTCGACTCCCTTATAATCGCACTCACGAACTCTTACAATACGTCGAGGTTGCGTTTACAAGCAGGCGATAAAACACAATGTATTCCCGACTTGGTTTCGCTCTTTCCACAGTCACACCGAGGTATTCGAGTGTTGCAATGTTTCCTCTCTACAGCACAACCGTTTCGTTGACCATTTTCCACACGAATTGGTCTTTTAAGAATACAATTAATGTTAAGTCTGTAAGCAGTCGACCGGAGGGCCTCCTCCGACCCTCCAAATATGAAAAATATCCTGCTTTGTAAAAGGTGCCTACGCCATGCGAAAAACCAAGTATTGCTGGCACATCCGGACACGGATCTTTATCTTGGTTAAAAACCCGCAAGGTTACTGTCTTCTGATAAACAAAAACACTTCCGCCGGCTGGTTCATAGACGTTATAGACTAAAAATCTCTCGGTCGTACTCTGTAAAACCGGAGTTTACAATTATTGTCGTTAATGTCACAGACGGTGGTGCCCCTGTCCCTTTAGGACCAGTTCAGCTGTCATCCTGCCTCAGAAACCAAAGTCAAGTTAGGCAGCATGACAGAAGAGACACGTCCGGTTACATGTTTCAAAATAAAATAATTTATCTTCTCAAAATAAAACCATTATTGGCAAACATGTCACGGCATTTTTAAGTAATACAAGCTGAAAAGTGTAAATAAAGAACTTATTGTAACTTGTAACTAATTAATATTTAGGTCCCGGTTTCACAAAACGATGCGGATAAAGCTATGGACGACTATGGACGTCTTCTCAACTTTCATTGCGGCACTATATTTACACAAGTTTTCAATGTTGGTGCAGGTATCTATTTAACATCAAAATGTACACAAAGGGTGCAAACCTATATAACAACAAGTAGCCACAATATTACTCGAGTCAGTAAAATAGAATATTAAAATACAATTTATGTTTTTTCTTTCCTCAAAATGTTCTCTACACATGTTATAATTTTATTTTGAAGGCAAAATCGCTTAATTTCCGATTTTAGTCTTACTAACTGCAGTTTGCTTGAGGGCAGTTCGCCCTAAGAACATGGCGGCAGTTCACAGAAGGGGGAGGGGGGGGCAGCATTGAACTGAGTGCTGAGACGTGTGTGTGTGTGTGTGTGTGTGTGTGTGTGTGTGTGTGTGTGTGTGTGCGTGTGTGTGTGCGTGCGTGCGTGCGTGCGTGCGTGTGTGTGTGTAGGGGGGTGCACAGAGTCTGAAAGAAGGAGAGAGAGAGATAAAACAGCACGGTGCAGCTCAGTGGGGAAATGATTGCGCACGTCTACTGAGAAAGGGCAGGGAGGAGGATTTTCCGTCCTATGAATGCACAAAGAGAGAAAGGTGTGTGTGTGTGTGTGTGTGTGTTGGGGGGGTATAATTTAATTTATGTGCCTTATGCAAACACAAGTGCTAAGTATTTAGTCTATACTAGTTTAGTTTATACTATTGCAGAGAAGGTTCGGTCAATCGAGCAGCTTAATCAAGCCTTTTCTGAGCTTTTTGTCTGGCACTGACAATAAATAATGTGATGATTAGAATATGATACTTTATTGATCGCAGTAGGGACATTCTCTTTTTACTTGGCCACCTCCGGGGAGGTCAAAGTGCAGGGTCAGCTATAGAACAGCATCCCTGGAGCTGCTAGGGATTCAGTGTCTTGCTTGAGGACACTTCTGCAGGGCGGATGATGGCCAGCATGAAGGCTTGAACAGCAAGTCCTCTTGTTGCACAGTGGTCTCTCTCATCATGACATTGTCTTAATGGTGTACACAAATATACTGCACATGTGTGAAGTGGTTTAGGTTTAGATGCATAGTCACGGTTTATGTCGTTTATATCAGTGACAGCCAGGGCTAATCAGGTGTCTCAGTCACTCCATCAGAAGTGGCTGGTAACCAACAGGATAAGACTCAATCAAACAATTAATCAATCAATCATAATCCAAGATTTTTCCACCTTCTAGTACATGGTGTCAAGAGTCATGAAGAGTTCTCATGAATTGTTAAATGGCATGGAGAGAGGGTGGTATCATCGGGGTTAAGGGGTATTATATATTTGGTATCGTTATGGAGGGGACACAGGAGGAAGAAGTGAGAGCTCAATAGTATGATTTCAATATGATTGTGAGTCTATTTATACCATGCATATGATACATACGTAATAGTATATCCTATAAGCCTGATGTCTCGTGCATGAGTGCAAGTGTGCATGTGTGTGTGTGTATAGTATATGGGTGGCCTGTTTCAGTCAGAGGTCTAGATGTGTATCAGCGGCAGGTCTGTCCTCTCTCTGGTGGGACTGAGCGAAATCTATTGTGACACCAGGAGTGGCTTTTTCTCTGAGATCTACAGGATTAACCACCTAATCTCTCCGCCATGCCTCCGCATAGAGAGAGAGAGTGGACTGGAGAGGGAGGGGGGGGTAGTGAGTCTGACACACACACACACACACACACACAAACACAGTCAAACACACACACACATGCACACACAGACTAATATGTGAATTTATTTATGTTGGACTCTTAGTGTATTAGCTTAGCTGTAAATGCCACATCCCCCCTTTCTTTTGCTTTTACACACATATACACACGTACACACACACAGCGCGCGCACGCACACACACACACACACACACACACACAATCCTGTGTGCGATGGGATGTGCCCCATTGTGACTTGTGTCTTGCTGCCAAGCCAAAGTCCACGACGTTCAAAGAATCCAAATTTGGAAGCCTCTGATGTGAATACACAAACACACAGACATGCACACATGAACACACACACACACACACACACTCATACGCACAGATTTATCAGCAGAGCTTGTGTGTAACTGGTTCAGCGAGAGGACTTGAAATTGTGTCGCTGAATGAAGTTGAAAGCTTTTGTCTGCCAGACTTCTACACGGGGGTAGAGAGGAGAGATTGTGCTTAGAGAGCGGAACAAAAAGTCACTGAGTGGCAGTGTGTGTGTGTGTGTGTGTGTGTGTGTGTGTGTGTGTGTGTGGCTGATCGTTGGGGGTCATTTAGACCGGAAGTGTCTGTGTGTCCTTCATATCACATTACTTGACTAACTGCCACCTCATATCTTCACGTATGTAGGAAACAAAACAGAAAGGCAGTGGATCAGAAAGGATGTGTTTGTGTGTGTGTGTGTGCGCCCCCCCTCTCTCATCCGTACTTGTCTGTGCTTGTTAGACAGTGCAGGTCTGTGTAATATGAAGCTTTAGGTCACCTTTACAATCCCTTAGTCCCTCTGTCAGGTCTGCTGATCAAATATAAATGCAACATTTTGTGCAAAGACAATACAACACTGTAATCCTCTCAGCCTCTCGGTCATGTTCTCGTTCAGGTTTTATCTGAGCACCTAGACCACACACAGACATACACGTGTAACACATATATATTATATATATATATATATACAAACGTATATATTGCCCTAGAAAGGGAAATATTTTGTGTGTGTTTTAAAGGTCAAAGGTTACGACTAGAGTTTAGCTTTCAACAAAAACGATACCTACGAATGCGATACTATCCACTTCCCCATCTCGCACAGTTACTGCCGTTTGGCTTTCGGCTCTGTACACACAGGCAAACACACTTGTTGGTTGCCACCGCTCCATATATAAACATTGACACTCCCGCATAGCTGTAGTGGAGGATCCTGCCGCTTTGCTTCTGCAGCCGCTCCCATATTTCCTACAGATTATTAACATGCACGGTGTGTCATGTGCTATTCTGAGAACTGGCACTGGCAGCTCGGACCGCGGAGCAAAAGGTTGCTGTTGGAAAGCCACCTACGCAACACAACACCCTGCGTGACTCTTTACACCCCTGGCTGAGGAGACAATTCGGTTTGACTCCCCCCACAGGAGTCGTGTGCAGTCATTTCCCCACCCCAACCACCCCGTGCCTGTTTTGTCTCTCTCTCCTACCGGTCTACGGTGTCCCCTTGACTGGGGAGGGAAGTCTCCCCTAGAGATCAATGGCATTAGCACCATCTTTTCTCAAAAGGTGATCGCTTGCGTGTGTCTATTTCAGCCATTCTCACGAGGTTACATGAGCTGGTGGTTACATGCTTTGTAGTGTAACGACCTGTTTTCCTTTGATAGCTCGTCACAGAGTTGCCTTTATGACCAGGATCAGGTCCCGCTCAAGAGTGATAGCCTAAGTCTGATTTAGATTTGGCTGAAGCTTATCAGGAGAGAGGGGCTAAGCCTGAACTTATCTGGAGTGGAACTGGAGGAGGAGGGGGGGGGGGGCTCTTATAATCTGCCCACCTGTCCCAGACTGAATGGTAAATATACACAGGGATTTGCCCTGAGATCCCCTTGAAAGGCCTTTCGCTGGAGACTAACACATGAGATACTGAGAAGTTGTACGTGTGAATATGGCAATGTATTACTGTGTGAAGTGTCGAGTGCAGTGGGTGATTTGTACGGTTGTTGGGCGGCACTAGCAGAGAGTGGCAGTTTTCACGCACTCATCGTGGTTTAAGTGTCCTCCCCGAGGCGGCGGAAATAATGTGCAGTCATCTCATGTTTGTTTTTCGTTTTTTTTTTTTTGCCTGTCATAGAAAGGGCCCTACAGTATACGCTCCGCACTTGTGTCTATATCGGCTCTTGAATGCTTGTCTTGTTCTATTTCTGTGAGCGGTGAGCGAGGCGGTTTTTTTTCTGCGTTTTATGTGTCTCTCTCTCTGTTTGTATATGTATAATATGGGCTGGGGGAAAGTCTAGTGTTAGAAGTGTTTTTGTAGGTCTCAGCTGTGCACCGTGTCTAACAAAAGTGCCTTTGAACAACCTGTTGAACCTGCTGAACTTACAGCTAAGATACACACCGGGCCTTACACACCAACATCTAACGCGCTGCTACCAGTTTGTGCATGTTTGCGTTATAAAAGTATCAATTCTCATCATTTAAGTCAGTCTGTAGACACTGGAGACAGGTGACTATATCCAATCCAATCCAATCCAACTTTATTTATAAAGCACATTTAAAACAACACAGTTGACCAAAGTGCTGTACAATCAATCAATCGTAAAAACTTAAAAACACAAAAAAACACAAGGACCAGTTTAAGAGAGTAGTGCCTGTGACGCTTTTCATATGGACCTGGGTTCCCTGGAATCATATGTAAAACCCACTGTAAAAAATCTGGGTGTGATAATGGACTGTGATTTTAAATTGGACAAACAGATAAATTCTGTGGTAAAATCTAGCTTTTTCCAGCTGAGGCTCTTATCGAAGTCTTTTTTATCGTTTGCCGATTTTGAAAGGGTTATACATGCTTTTATCACAACCCGACTTGACTACTGCAATGCCCTGTATGTTGGTGTTAGCCAGGCCTCTCTCTCACGCCTGCAGTTGGTCCAGAATGCTGCAGCTCGTCTTTTAACAGGAACGCGCAAGCGAGAGCACATTTCCCCCGTACTGGCCTCCCTCCACTGGCTCCCTGTACGTTTTAGGATTCATTTTAAGATTTTATTGTTTGCTTACAAGTCATTAAATGGGCTTGCTCCACCTTATCTCTCTGATGTTTTACAGCGATATGTTCCATTAAGGTCACTCAGGTCCGCTGATCAGTTGCTCCTGGTTGTACCTAAGGCAAAGCTTAAGCTCAGGGGAGATCGCGCTTTTGCAGTTGTAGCCCCCAAACTCTGGAACGAGCTGCCTCTACATGTTAGGCTGGCCCCTACATTGTCTGTTTTTAAATCTCGCCTCAAAACACATTTGTACTCCTTGGCTTTTAACTCAGTATGAGAGTTGCATTTTTCTTTTTGTTTGGTCTTGTTGCTTTTATATTACTGTCATTCTGTCTCTTAAACTGGTCCTTGTGTTTTATTGTGTTTTTAAGTTTTTACGATTGATTGATTGTACAGCACTTTGGTCAACTGTGTTGTTTTAAATGTGCTTTATAAATAAAGTTGGATTGGATTGGATTGGATTGGATCTCTCTCTGTGTGTGTGTGTGTGTGTGTGTGTGTGTGTGTGTGTGTGTGTGTGTGTGTGTGTGTGTGTGTGTGTGTGTGTCACTCCAGCCAGTCCATTTCAAGGCCATTAAAATAACATGAGCTTTTAGGGAGCCCTTACCGTACACCAACCTGTCCATCTCTACGTCTCTTCCCGTTGTGGTTGAGAGTGTGTGTGTGTGTGTGTGCGCGTGCATCGCTGTTTTTTTGTTTTTTTTTACTCAACAGTGATTCTCTTCACTTGTTCTGCTGTGTGCTTTCAGTTCTCATATTTAATGTGTGGGAGACATGTTGTGTTATGGGTGGGTCAGCTTCCTTATTCTTATCAAATATCTTTCTATCAGCTCTATAGCTCTCTATATAGGTCTTTCTTTCTTTCTTTCTTTCTTCACTCTCTCACAGACACACAGAAACACTTTGGGATGGAGCACATGACTTAAACAAGGTCCTAAACTTGTAAAGGAATAAAGGAACACTTAAAATAAAAAAATAAAATAAAAAGCCACTTGATTAGAGGCGTGTATGTGTTTGTAGTTGTTGACCAGCCTGCCTGTCTGCTACTGTACCTGATATAATCACACTTTCCATTGTTGTGAATTTGTCCCAACCCTATTCACTCCAGTAACAGTCTGTACCGTCAGACGGAGTTGGCACACACACACACACACACACACACACACACACTTACGCACACAGTCACAGTAATGTTCTGTCAGGGTGTGGACACACAGCTGTGTTATTAGAGCTAACCACAGGCAGTGCCAGCCTCTGCGTACCTGAGTCAGCCACCACCTCTCCCTCTCTCTCTCTCTCTCTCTTTTTCTCTTCCTTCTTCACCTCCCTCTCCCTCTCCCGCTTTCCATCCTCCGCTTCCTTGTATCATGGTGACTAGGCAGATAAAAAGTGGGTGGTAGGTTATCAACAGTAGCTTACAGCACAGCATAAAGCAAGAATGACTGGCATTACAGCTATCATGAGGAAGTCAGGCGGGCAGAGAGGCTGTCGCTGAAGCCGGTCATTATGGTACAGCATCTCTATGATTAGATGAACTTTGGTGGTCCCCAAAGCTCAAAACAAAAACAGGAGGATTGTGGGAGGGCAGTGACTGTAGGTGTAAGCTGTTTCCCCTTCGGTGGCAGTCCTCAGACATACATGGCTTACTGATACAGCCGAGTAACAGAGCCTGCCATCAGGGTTCACTATAGTGTAAAGCAATGGGGAAGTAACAATCAGCTCATCTGCCTCATTTAGTTCACGGTCTTCATTACATCAGGTTATAAACTACGTGTTGTTTTTGTTCTGCTCAGTTCTCAGGTAGCCATTGTTTTCCAGGTGCTCACTTGATTGGTGTCCTGTTGAGTCATCCGAGGTGAACGTCGCGTTTTCTTCCACAAAAACACTGCAGGGTAGATTAGGTATTAGATTAGGATTGCACTGTGGCATAGATGATGCACAGCATGAACTTGTGATGCTGTGACTAGGAGTCCAGCTTTTGACATTTGATATATGTCATTCTTGCACGTCCCTTCCCTCTCAGTCTCTCCTTGCCCATATCTACTGTATACTACAGTCAAATGTCACAAAAATCAATCTAAATACATATAAACATTAACTTTATAAGATTGAAGAACTTTATAAGAAATTGCAATAAGGACAGTTTTTAATGTGTGTGTGTGTGTGTGTGTGTGTGTGTGTGTGTGTGTGTGTGTGTGTGTGTGTGTGTTCCCTCTGTTGTCCTCAACTGCTGTTGGCGCCTCACTTCCTGCTTTGGTTCCCATCAGCTGAAATTCCCTGGCTTAATGCCAAGGGAGGATATGTGCACTCACACGCACACACCACACACACACACACACACACACACACACACAAGGTACATTAGGCACCAAATACAAAAGAATTATGAGGATAGATTTAGAGCTTAACGAAAGAAACTATTTTCTTTACGTTACCTAATGAAACTTCTTGTTTTGCGGAGGATATGGGAGAATATTGATCCAACATCAATGTCAATGTTATTTCATCATCAGTACCTTTTTTGTATTGTGTTATATATATATTGTACTGAATGCCATTGTTGCAATTAATTGCAATATATCTACAGATGAAATTATTTGGCTCCTTTACTCAACCTGTCATATGTAGAAAGACACACAGCCAGGCCAGTTCTCTAAACAGTGTCCATGTAGTGTTAAACTACTTACTTCCCAGCTGAAGGATATTTTTATTTCAGCTCTATGCGTACAGTATAATCAGTGTAAATCAAACCAGCAATAAGTGGATGTAAAGGCTTCATTACCTCCTTCAGTCTTTCTAGTCTCAACACGTCAACAGTCAGTTCTGATGTACTGAGGTGAGAAGACAGCAGAAAAGCAAATCTACTCATTTCACTCAGAATAGTTTGGTTTTCTTATATGGTTCGTTTCTCACTATTATATTAGTATGGACAATACTCTAGCAACATCTTTGACAACATCTTTAAATTTCAATGTCAGCCTTGGTCTGTGTCTCTGCAACGCCATGCGCACTCCAACAAACATACACAAACACTTGCTCATGGACACAAATAGACACACACAAACATACACTTTTTAGATTACAAGTAGAGAGAGGCAGGAAAGATTGGGAGAGAGAGAGAGAGGATTATGACATCCAACAAGGTCCTTCAAACCCAAGACATCCCAGTTACATGGACCACTGAGCCACCAAGAGCCCCCCCACAGACACACACACACACTATCCAGCAGAAACTGCCAGGAAGACTTACAGGGGAGTGTATCGGACAAAGATATTGATCACAGATCAATACACGGATGTTTAACATTGCTGTTAATGTCACATTTCCTCTTTTTCTCTTCTCCCCTGTGATTTGCTCTCAATGTGTCCTCCAGTCTGTCGATGCTAATCACAGCGCCTCCACTCTACTCAAAACGTTTATCATCAGCAAACGCAGGAGAAACATTATAATGCAGCTTTGTTGCCGTTGATTGAAAAATGATAAAATCAGCATTCAGACGGTGCATTTTTACATCCGCAAGCTCCTTTGTCAACAGACACATGTCAAACAGCGATACCATGCCCATCTGATCCTGATGAATAAATTCTGCTCTCAGACAGTTTCTCTTGCATCAAGTGTCTTTAATATAAAAGCATGATCACGGGAGGAGATACATACACAGCAAGTGTCATGCAAGTCTTCAACAATATGCCAAGTGTGCCCAACCGTTGTAGGCAGAGTGTGGTTAACACACATGAAGAGGTGTAACTTCTCAGGTTCCAGCTCGGTAACCCTTCATGACCCTTCATGGTGCTGTCTTTTTGTATTGTGGCGTGGTTTGGAAGAATAGGCTTGGTCGGCTTGTCAGCGTGGCCAGTAAAGTCATTGGGGTGTACCAAGCACAGCTCTCTGACCTTCACGATCGGCAGGTCAAAAGGAAGGCCCATGCCATATTGGACTGCACTGACCACCCCTTGCAGAGGGAGTTTAGGCTTCTACCTTCAGATAGAAGATATAGAGTCCCAACTCAGGGGACTAAAACTTCAAAGATTCCTTTGTTTGGCAATTTGAAGGCTGAATTTGCATAAATGATTGCACTAGGCACTTTCTGCATTCAGCTATTTGATTGTCTTTTGTCTTCACATGATTCACGTGATCTTGTACTGTACTGTATTGTATTGTTGTCTCTGTGTTCTGTCTGGTATGTTGCCTTTGATGTTGTATTTATGAGGGATTGAAAGTGTTTTTAATACCTGGCTGCAACCAAATTTCCCCTAGTGGGATAATAAAATTTGACTTGACTTGACCTAATTGGCTGGAACTCTCACACTTCTGGGGAACAATGACAGTTTCATACCCGGCTACCTGATAGGGATCAGGAAGAACTAGGAGTAAACTCTTAGTTGTCAAAAGAGTTCCTGAAACTGATGATTGACGAGCACAGTGATAAAGGAAGCATTATGCTTATGCAGTATTTCTTAACAAGGCTATGCAGCATTCCAACACATGGATATACAGTATTACAAAGATAGTATTTTCTTCAACAGATCCTAACAGCAATAGTACCTAGGAAGCACTTTGCAATGATTTATTTTGATATGACGTGTCCACCGGCATTTGACTGAACAGATGCATTTATCAAATGTTTAAGATGCTTTCAACTAAAGGTTCTCTCTGTATCTGTCTCTGGGCAGATCCAAACTCAGCCATCCAGGCCTTGTATTTATTCAGGTCTGCAGCAGAGGTAGACTTGGAGAGCTTTATGAGGATAAGGGTGAAGTCTTCCATGGTTACGGATATCTGCAGCACGACTCTGATCAGAGCTCAGATTTCTGCGGGGCTCAATCCCTGGATATAACACACAGCCGACGTAGATGCATCCCTGAGGTAAAAAGACGCGGTGCGTATAGGCACTGTGCAAGAAACTGATGACATTTTTTGTGCAGTAAGTAAAACTAAATGTGATTCTTGTGACAGTTTGATCAAAAACATGAACATCTTGTTCCCACGATGGAGCCAAATAACCAGGCTGTGATGTCACCAAGACATACAACTTGGGAGTTGCTCAACTTACAATAAATCACTCCAACGGAGATCTATTTTGTAGTAGTAAAAAATTAGTTTGTGAAAGTGTTTTATTTCATTTTAGAGCTAAACGTTTTTTAAAAATATGCCCATATCAGTAAAGTCACCCTGGTTATGGTCTTCCAATCATTATCAAGAGAGCCAATCGAGCATTTGTCTTCCAGAGCCAAACACACATACTTTCTCAAACAGAACGTAACTCACTCCCAAACACACCCACGCACCCCCCCACACACACACACACACACACACAGAAAACGTGCTGATGGATCAAGATGACTCATGAGATACAGCCGTGAGTACATGATGATAAATGTAATTTCACAAGAACACAAGAACGTTTGTGTAACCGCCTACTCAAACTTTGTACTTTCAAACACTCACTTAAAAACACAAGAACATGCAAACACGCATACATACACTTGTTCTCACTGTGCTGCTGTCTCTCACATACGCAAGCATGCACACACACACACACACACACACACACAGAACAGGTTCAGAACAGTGGGGTTGAATTGGGCGTGGTATTTGACGCAGAGAATTCATTAATCCAATCATTAAAAAATGCACGTCAGTTGTCCCTCCCCCAACAGGTGCAACAGCTTGACAGTTTGACATGGGCGGAGCTATCAATCGTGTCAGGATGTCAATCAAATCCTGATCTGACACGCCTACACAGTCCTGAGAAATGGTCTCAACAGCTAAATGAGCTGTTTTTGAACTAGGTTTTCTAATATTTCTGAAAGTTTATTTTCACTCAGATTTTTGTGGATGCTTAATTAGACACTAAACTTTGATATCATATATTCATTTTTACTATTTCAAGCCAAGTTTCCTGGGGCTTTAACACCTCACACACATAAACCTAAAGTAGGCTTGTCCTTGACAACAGCATCATCTACTGGAAGAAGTGAGGAGATCAGAGAAGAAGCCTCTTGATCGGTTTAGCATGCTTTACTTATGAAATAATTGAATTCAAACATGCCTCTCACAAATGAAAACCACGGTGCCTCTGAAAAGCCAGCGTTGACCCTCACACTCTGGGTCTGAGGCAATCAGCCTATCACATTATTGGTTCAGAGGCGGGCTGGTACTGAGACAAAGCACCTGATTGGTCATTCGGTTTGAATCATGTTGACAGTGAGAGGCAATGCAGTAGCATGACTGCAAAGGCTCTTTAATTATAGATGCTGATGTTGCAAACACACACACACACACACTCCCCCAACACAGCCAAATAGTATTTTTTCAGTGTTTGATTCTGCTTGATTGTATATAAAAGTAAGTGTGTGAGCAAGCACGTCATGGTGTATGTGTATGTAACCTCCAGAGGCAACAGATGCCCTTGAGGAAATCAGGTATAGACACAGGGACGCCACACACACACACACACACACACACACAGAGAGAGATTAGTTATGTTAGGAATTATTGCCTGAGCAGCAAACATGTTTCCAAGAATGCTTGTCACTGTCACATCCTGACAGCTCTCTGTCTCCACCTCCCTCCTCAGCCCCTTTCCCTGGGAGACAGCACAGGAAAACAATTTCCTGCGATTCTTTTTTTTTTTTGCCGTTATTTGATAATTAGTAAAGAGAGACAGGAAAGAATGGGTGAGAGAGGAAAGGTCCCAGAACGTCACGATTATGTGGTATGCGCCTTAGACCACGAAGCCACCAGGACGCCCAACAACACCACACAAGCAATTACAAAAGCATGTTGATAACATGTTAATGGTTTTGACTTGCACACATACCCGTGGAGAGCACGGGAAGGTTTCATGTTAACAGCCATTCAGAGCTTTCACACCACTGTGGGGGCACTTAGGGTTCCTACACACACACACACACACACACACACACACAACCCACACATAAATAAAGCATGCACAAAACTCTAAAACCAACAACACATACAAATGAGTATGCACAAACACACACAACACAAACACATGCACACACACACACACAAAATAAAACAACACACATTGATATTATGCAGACATGCCTCCAGACAGGCACTAACCAACAAATTTGCCAAGGAAAACAGCTCATTGAATCACTGCCATTCGGAAAAATGCAATTAATGGAACCATTCTGTCAGTCTTCTGCAGAGCCCTGATATGCTCACTTCAGTGAACACAAACCCATCATGAACAGAGTTACAAAGCGGCTCTCATGCTGTAACACCTGATACAACCTAAGACTCCTTGCTGTGTGAAATGCCTTTCTTGAACAGAAGTTTTGTTTGACAGATTTGGCTATAGCCAGAGATGGGTCTACCATAAAATGGCTTTATTTCCAGGCTCTCAGGTTTGGGAATCCAAGAGGGGTCAAGATTTATCTGTGCTAAACTGAGAAATCTAATAACAGTTGCTCAAGTGCAACGTCAGCAAGATTTGTGATATGTTTAAATGCAAAAAGTAATGGAAATAAAATATGAACGCATATAAATGTGGATAAATAATGAATTCACATGTTCTGCATTAGCAGATATAAGTGACCGACTCGCTCTCAGTGGCTGTTTTAGCTTTTATGTCAATACTAAATGTAGTTAGATGTATCCGCAGTATGGACGAAAGGGTGGAAAGCGTTATACATTGTATTATCCCGGTTTCGCACCAGTCACACGATAAATACGTCATCAACACGGCCACTAGCTCGTAGAGAATACTCCGGAGAATCTTCTGCTCCATTCACACTTGGGCTTTCACACATACAACCCCTCCGAGTAATGTCTAGATAACCTCTCACTGCATGTGTGAAAGAGGGCTGCTCCCCGAGGGTAATATCTTCATCAGTTCATCAGCATGTGTCAGACAGCAGTTGTGCTACAGAATTATGGACTCGGACCTGATAGAGAAAATGTGAATTCAAATATATAAAGAGTGCCCTACTACTGAATGGAGCTCCAGTGCATTTGAAAAGATGAAGGGCTTGGAGGCTTGAACACTGATGATTGTAGGTCAATAATGTAAAATTTGAAAGTAACATAAGGAAGAAACATCATGTTTGTTTATATGTATATATGATATATTGTTATATATATGTAAGAAATATGTGTGTACAACCTTGACCACATGTTTAAAAAGTGTTATAATAACTAAAATAAATGTTCATGTGTCTAACCTCTAAACAGTTATATGAGACAAGGCACAGAAAGAGAAAGTTGAAGTCACTCTGTCTAAATAGATTCTCTCTCTCACACACACACACACACAAAGTAAATTATTATTATTATGAGGACAAGTCTAAAGATACAGGCACATACAGTCAGGCACTAACCAGCAACCACAAAGGCCTTCCTTTAACCAAATAACTTGATTATGAACTGCAAAACCTTTGTGCAATGTATACTGCACATGTCAAATTGATTCTTTGTCAAAGAAACTTTAACCAAAGAGATTAAACTTTTGTCATTCATTCCTGGGTTTTCCCTGGCTTTGAACAGGATGGATGTTACATCTGACGTGTATTGTCACAGTGGATTTTACATGTACGCTGCATCAAATCATTCAGAATACATGAAAACGAATGTTGTTTTAACTCTTAAGGCTTAAGTTTTCCTCTGGGTGGTGACAAAACACAGGTTGAACACCTAAGACTTCATGACCAACAGAGGTGGGAGAAAATTCAAATGCATCCTGTTACAATATACATATATTGTAACAGGATGCATTTGTAATATACATAGTCCTCCACAAATGTATAGAGCATAGTGGCTGCACAATAAACCACAAAATACTGACTCATTTAATAATTAAATACATTTGGTCATTTTAAACAGTGATTTCTAAGCATCCATGATGACGATGAACCAACAAAACCTCACCTATTGTCTCATGAGAAGATACAATTTTTCCGGAGAAAGGTTTTTCGTGGTAAACTTAGTGGGAAAAGATTTTGATCCAAGGGGTTTAATGAGCACCCTTATATCATCTCCACATCCAATTCCATGTGAGTCCTGGGACTGGATGTGCAGTAGAGTATACACTCACCGGCCACTTTATTAGGTACTCCTGCTCGTTAACGCTGCTCCTCCAAACAGAAAACCATGTGGCTCGATATAGAAAGCATGCAGACATGGTGAAGTGGTTTATTTTTTTGTTCGACCAAACATTAGAGTGGGCAAGATGCGTGATCTAAGCGACTTTGACCGTGGTATGATTGTTGGTGCCAGACGTGGCGGTTCCAGCATCTGGTATTAGATATGATAGTTTTATAGCCATAACTATGAGACTAACAGAGATAGACGGTATGTTTTCATGGTCAGGAAACCAATCACCACTTTTTAAGTGATAGGAATGATGTCTTTTGGTGTAACAGCAATTTGAAGAGTAGTGGTTTTCTTGTTGTTCTTCTATCTTCTGACACATATTATAATATATGAAAGTATGCAGTTCAAATACACATTCTGGAAATACTACCAATTCCTGATTTTTTAAAAATATTTATGCAGTTGCAGGCACATCACCACTAGATGTCTCTCTGAGACCAGTGATTGTGTGCAGTGTGTACAGTAGACACCAGGTGGCTGGGATTAACAAGGTTTTAGAGTCCTCAGTGGCTGTGTAGCTAAGCCTGCTGTATGTGTGTTCCAGCCCTATGCAGGCCCATACAGCCGCTGATCAACAGCGGAGTGCAGCCACTATGCAGTACAACTGTTTCAGGATTGTTTCCCTTGCTTCCCTGTCATTACCGCCATGATCCCCTGCAATATGAGAGTAGAATCTCTGTTGGTCAAATCAGAAACCTACCACAGGGGGTGTGAAGATAAACATTACCCATTTTAATTGTTTCCTTCAATCTGCCGTTGCTCTACTCAGCCCATAACAGCATATTATTTTGCACAGAAAACACTGGGTGCAAATATTTACCATTGAGTGTAAAATATTCCCCCACCCTGTTGGAGATGTGACTTCTTTCATAATGGTACTGCTACGTAAGTCAAGAATGGCTTAGTTTTCAATATGTAGCCTAATGTAACGACCTAACGACAGAAGTAGACTACACAACCATGATAAAGCCCCAAGGTTGAGGGTTGAGGGAAGAATCGTTTCACTCTGGAGCATATTAGCCACTTGATTCAACCTTGGTTAGCAAAACAACTGGGATCATCATGAAATTATCAGGAATAGTAGGGTGCTGTGACTCCTTCAACAACTGGGCTTTATCATAGCAGTGCAGAGGTCAGCCGTTGCCCAGTGGCTGCCTATCCTCTGGCCTACTTGATATCAAAACCTTACTCAGTAGTGCAAGGCTAAACAGACAGGAGATGTGCAGCACGGAAACAGACACACCCCAGACATACCCATGCTACTCAACACGTTTCTATGAAGAGTATGTTTAGTATAGTATCTTCAAGCCTAAGCAGTAGAGGCGTGTGTATATTCACGCTGAGAGGTGGTACCCCCTTCTGAATTAGCTCTCTCCCTTGGGGAAGACTGTGTTTTACATGTTAAGAGCATGCTGTGTGTGTGTGTGTGTGTGTGTGTGTGTGTGTGTGTGTGTGTGTGTATCTTTTAGGCTTGGGCTGCAGTGATTTGTAGTACTGTGTGTATACAGCAGCCGTACGCCATATTCTTGTGTCACTGGGTTTTTCAAAGCACATAATCCTTCTTATATAAATGGTCTCTTTTTTCATCCTGGGTGGGACATAGAGGAACAGAAAGAGAGAGAGAGAGAAAGCGAGAGATGAAGCAGCTGTATCTAAATAAAACAGGAAGAAGAGTCAGTGATGCATGTTGGTGCGCAGAGCAGACAATGACGTTACAACTTAATGTACCTCCACCGGGGCAAGAAGCTTCAACACACGGCTCAATTGCATAGCGCCATAAAGGACAGCTATCAAGGCTTGGTCATTAGATGGCTTCCCAGTCTTATTTCGCTGAACACACCGCCACACCAAATCAATTACGTCAGACAACGATGGGAGTAGATGCACAGGGCAACTTGAGGAATATAAAAATGGATGCTTCCTGCCGTCTTAGTTCAATTACTGAGCGGGACTGTCACAGCTGTTTATTTCCAAGTCTGCTAGCACACATTGCCAATATTGGATAATCTGTTTTAATTGTGATTCCTTTCCCTGTCAGCCACATTGATTTTAACTGTACGGGGGCAACAATGACGACTACTTTATTGAGCATGGGATCCCTGTGCAGAGAACATATGGAACATGTGTGTGCAACCTTGCATCTCTTCCTAATTGAGTGCTACATACTTTTGGTCTTGACTTGAGGAGTCTTGCACCTGTGGGGAAAATTTGTCTACATACACTTTTGTCAACACAAAATACAAAACTGATATATTAAAAAAAAATGTTTATTGACATCAGAAGCAATTTAATGTCAACAATAAACAAGGCATTTTTTTCTTAATTTTGCAATTACAGTGGTACTCAAAGAACAGTAAAACAACTGTGGTACTTCAATTTTGATAACATTTCATTTAAAATAAAAACACAGGAAAAAGGGAGGAAAAAAAACACTCAGATCCAACTCAGGAAGGTTTTATGTGCTGTGCACCTCTAGCTAGGGTAAATACTGTACGCCCACCCTTTTACACTGTACCAGGCGGGATAGTGGTCTAGGAACTACCACTGGAAAAATAAGACTGGCAGAAAGATACACACACACACACACACACAATACCTTTGTAGTGTCAACTATACAAGGAGAAAAGAAACTGTACAGCATAAAAACAACTGATATACACAGCCTTACTTTCTTTTTTTCCCAGATACTAATTTATTTTCTTTCAGTAAGTGAAGTGTGTACAAGGGGGTTAAATGCTTTATAAACAAGAAAATGAGCACTATGTGTCACTCGCCAGCTACTCATCATCATCATCGTCGTCGTCATCCTCCTCGTCATCATCGTCATCATCTTCTTCCTTCTTCTCTGCCTTGGCCAGGGCTTTGGCAGGTGCTGCGCTACCCACTTTGGTCTTAGCACGGTATGCTGCAATGTCCTGAGATGAAGGAATGAAAGAAATGGAAATGTGGATAAATATTTTAGGACCGAAACACCATCCTCAACGACATTTCCAATATTAAGTCTATTTAACCAATGGAAAGCAAAACCATGTGAATTATCATCATTCATGTGTTGTACATCCCCCTTGCAGCATTCCTAAGACTATAGCAGCAATACAAGTGCAGGTCGAGCATATTCAGGATAAAGGACAGGTCAATGTTTCTTTACCTTCTCGTACTTCTCCTTCAGTTTAGCAGCCTTTTTCTCATATGGATGCTTGTCCTCGGCCGGGGTACCGTTCCACATCTCCCCCAGTTTCTTGGCAACATCTCCAATGGACAGGCCAGGGGTCTCACCTTTGATCTTGGGGCGGAAATCCGCGCAGAAAATGAAAAAGGCCGATCTGGAAAGAGGGTGGGAAAAATAAATGAGTTTGTCATTCATGCAATGTGACATTTCTTAATCAGTGTCTTCCCAACATGACTCGGCTACTTATGATTTAGATAATTTCTTCTTGCATTAGAAACAAGGCTCAATCAAATCCAAAGTTGACAGGCAGTACTCACGGAGGTCTCTTGGGGGCATTGGGATCCTTGAACCTCTTCTTTTTCTCTCCCTTGGGTGGGTTATAGTTCTTCATCTCCCTCTCATATCGCACCTTGTCCTGCTTGGCCAAGTCCTCAAACTTGCCCTTCTCTTTGGCAGACATGGTCTGAAAACAGACAATGGTACTAGGTGACAATTTGTGCCTTTGGTGGTAGTAGTAGTATGATCTGAATCCTCTTGTAGTTAAAATAATTACTGCAAAATAATTACTCTGAAATGTAAAAGACTAACTGAATGCTAACAGGGATCTCCCTTTTTCCTACCTTCCACCGCTCAGAGCACTTCTTGGAGAACTCCGCAAAGTTGACCGAAGCCTCAGGGTGTTTTTTCTTGTGCTCCTCTCGACAGGTCTGGACAAAATAGGCATAGGAAGACATCTTCCCCCTCGGCTTAGTTGGATCTTTCCCCATCTTGATGGCAGTATCTAAAACAAACACTGTTATTTCAGTTAACTTACTTCAGTAACATTAACATTCCATATTATCATAATTACTAACAGGTGACCAATAGGTGGAAGAGGAAAAGGAGGATAACTGGGTTGGGAGGTGGGGCATAGACTCCTATTACATGTGAATACATGTCCATGTACAGTGATGTAGTGTCAAATAAAGGTGGCTAAACAATGACTTCCAGTCAGTGATCATCATAAAGTAAACAATACATTTATAAAAAAAAAAAAAAAAAAAAAAAAAAAAGTAAAACTATAATATAGTAATTTATGGAATTAAGATTTAAGTCATCTTAAAAAGGTGGGTAAACTGAGTTTAATTGGCGTTACCCTCCACTACATGCCTACCCATACACCATGCTCATAATATTCTATAATGAGCATGTTGTTATAAATGTGTTTAAATCCGTAAAGCAAATATGCTTTCAAAAATGAAATAAAGTTTTGTTGTTTTTAAGATTTTTTATACAATTTGTTTTTTTGTACATAAACATATCTATCTATCTATCTATCTATCTATCTATCTATCTATCTATCTATCGACACAATGTGTCCTTAACCCAAGATTCAGTAGTCACTAGTCAACCCCTATTATAATTGTTTAAATAAGCATATCGCTACAGATTTACACATATATACAGATACGATCCGCTCCGTATCATTTTCAAACGAAACTATTAAAGTTTCTAAAGTTCAAGTGCAGAGCACAAACCATAGCCCTGTATGGGTCTACATCGGCGGACTTGGTAAAATTACTTTGGCTGTCTTTGCAAAAATCTCCCCAAACATGAATTGCAATAAAGGACTAAAAAGAAATGCGCATTACGGTTCATGTATTCGTAAATGTGTAGATTATGCAAAAAGAAGACACAAATCAGTCAGAATGCATTTATTGGGGAAAAACCCTTAAAACAGTTATTTTAGGTAATCAATCCTTCATATATCATTAATCTTTCCTTTTAGAAACAATTCCACATGATCTGTGAATATCATCAAAATTGGGGAAATTTTCTTTATGTTTTTCCTATTAACGTTAAATGCTGCTGTAACTCCCAAGCAATCTGTGTAGAAGTAGTAGTAATGGCGCATAGGCTCTCGTTGAGGAAAAGGAGGTCAACAACGACGGCAATATTTCTTCTTCCATTTTGTGAGAAAGCCTTCTTCATGAAAGAAAGTCCCCCTCAAATGTTTCCTCCCGCCTCCCAGTTCGCTTTGAAACACGACAAATATATCTAGAAAGCCGGCGATATTGACAAAATTTCCCCCCGATTGAATCCTATTGCACTAGCCGCCTTGTATAGTAATACATTGGGTCTGTACTGTGTCTATGAGCGGGGTGTAGTACAGACTTGGTTCCTATGAGCTCCTAATGGCCGCTTGTCTTCATCCACTAACATGGAGAATATGGCTCCTTCTCTTTGTGTCAACGCACAGCCATTGCACTGCATGCAATAGAGGGCAGAGCGACCGCGGCGACCACCTCATTTCAACCCAGGATTTAAACACTTTAAATTCATCGGAAAAATCCAGCAATGGTGTCGTTGAAATCACGAAAGATTGAACTTTCTTTCGCCGTTATTACCTTTTATAGTTGCATGTTTATTTCTCAAGAAAACATGGTTAGAAAAAGTTGAAGTGAACTGCGCCTCTACGGCTGGCTCCGTTTGCCTCGCTGCCTTGTTTCCTATGCGAATACAGTCAGCCATTACAGTAAAGCGCAGATCCTGAGGTAATTTTTTCATCATTTTATGGGGTGATTTGTGAAAAACAAATATGTACGTGTGCGTATTTTGAGATGGCGTTTCTTTTTCTGAGGTTTCTGTAAATTGGTATCCAAATTCCCATGCTTCCCAGCCTTCACATGACAGGCAGTCAGCCTCGCAATGCACTGCAATGGCAATGGCTAGCTAACAGTCTCCTACCATTGTCGCTAACAGTGTTGAGCGCTATACCCAGTTGTCCGCTAGACATTCCTTAATTTTTACGCGATTAATACCGTGTGATTCGCCTAAGTCTTACCAGAAATGGCATGGTAGTAATATACAAAATTAGTCTTATTCAACAGAAACAATGCTTTTCGTCGATTTTAGTCAAAAGTTAATATTTTTCTTCCTTTTACAGAGCATCTGTTCCACACTCCCAGGCAGAGTAATGTAACGTTACCTGGCTAGCGCTAGCTAATTTTTGTTGTTTTTTGACGTTTCTACACGATGAATTTTCTGGAAACTGGAAAGGGTTTCACATTTGACCATTGCTGACATGTAATTAAGATATTTATGAATGTTATCGTCATTTTCATCTTTACCGACACTTTGAATTTTCGTGTGTGTGATACTTACCTAGAGTCTATCGCTGGATCTCAATGCTCTGCAATGGCTGTATGAGGGAACACCAGCGATACGCAGTGTCTTCAGTCCTCGACTCTCTAACATTACTCTCGACGGGGCTCGTGCGCTATTGGCTAGCGCCCAGTCTAACGCTTGTTTGATTGGAAGGAGGCTTTTCATTGTCCTAATATAATACGATGTCCCATTGGCTGTCTTTTGTGAAACGTCACTGAACTTTTAGGACGCGCGTGGATACAAAAATATTTCTCTCCGAGCACGCTGGAGCTAGTAGTAGTGTAGTGTGTTTGCCATAGTATTGAATTCACTATGTTGAGCACAGTGTACAGTAGGCAAGTTAAATGAATGAGACAACTTGGAGCGCATGTAGTTAGTGAACAAGAGAGTTGTAAAATGTGCTGCGATTGTGTTGGTGGGCCGTCCCCCACTTCATCAATCAGCACTATTGTCCATTCGCCCCAATCAACATTAACTTTATTTGCAAATTATGACTTTGAAAATACATAATAAAAACGTCGCATTTCATATGTAAAAACATGAAAACTGCTTGGTGAGTCCATTTCTGGGATGGTTACGCACTGGATATGAAATTTTAAAGGATTTGGAAATAGTTTAGACCCAAAACACAATACTATATCAATGATATATCATATATGAGTTTTTAACGTAGTGTGTCTGTTTTTTCATTCCATAACCCATTAGAAAGAAAAACATATTACACTGACTAGCTAGTAGTGTGTTTTTTTCCAACAAGTAGACCTCTTAATACGCTATGAGCTCATTCAATGTTATGGCTCTGTGGGCTACATGCTTGACTATAGCTAGTCTCAGCCTATCCATAGACTGCAGCCCCACTCATCAAATCTTGTTAAATGCGTTTTATAAAGCATATGAAAGTCTCGATGGCGATCATTATTCTTTTTGTCAACACACCAACAGTTGTTTCCAAGCTTGTTTAGTGTACTTAGTGTGACTGACGTGATTATGGCTCGTTATCGCTAATTATGAGAGATGCTGGAGCGCTCAACCCCAATTAAGCCGCACAGACTGACCTGGAGATCGATAGGCTACTGGTTACAAAGTAACCTACAATGAAAGGGAAGACATTTGGCAATAACCTACTGTAAAGAATTAATGTGTTAGGACCTGATAAAGGGGTATAGCCTAGTTCAACTATTTTCCCGCTTGGGCTATTGGAAGGGCCATAGGCAAAAATATACTTCCATATTATGGTTTTATGTACCAGTATGGTTTTCGCACTCTAGTCAGACACATTATCGTGTACAACGAAAAAGCAAAAAAACGGACCATGATAAGGAATCTAATATCTTATCTGTTTAACATGAAATAACTTTTAACTACAACCCATTGTTTGTCAACAGCCTTTATCATATTATATCATTAATACATGTTCTTTTTAGGGGGCGCGGGGGGGGGTGTTGCCTTCCGTTTAAGGTCGAGTTGAATCAGTTGATGCCTCTTATCCTCTCTAATTACATTAGATCTAGATTAGTTCTAATTGCACTGAATTTAGATTTGTTCTGAATCTAGTTTATTTCACCAATTGGCATACGGAATGGCAAACATAGCACAGTGTCTCATATTCCACCCTCCCGGTTGACACAAGTTCACTCAGTAAACTAACTCTTTCGACGTGTTTGTCTAAAAGTATTGCATTCCATTTTAATACACCTCATTTCACCGTCTTAATTTGTCGTAAAACAAACTTGCAGTGGAGGGTATGCATAAGAAATTGAGTGCGCACTGTGTAGCTGCCCGCTACACCGAGGGGTCCTCTGTAGGCTTAACTAAAGAGCACCTCCACAGGTACAGCAGCCTACTTCTACAAATGAGCCTCAGTGACCAATAGGAGTGAACCACTATGTGTTCAACATCCAGAGACAGATGCATGCACCATGCTCTACGTCCGGCCGGATAACTGAATGAAGTGTGACAATCATTCTTATTCTATAACTGAATGACATAGCTTAATTGTATAGGCTTCAGAATTACATAGTGGCGAAGGCAGTAACCTTGTCCCATACAAAAATGACTGACTTAATTTTTCTTATCCTGTTTTAAAAGCTTCTGCATGCGTGTGTGCGCGCGGGGGGGGGGGGGGGGCGTAATGAACATATTTGATCTGTGTCACGATGTTGAAATAAAGGAAAAGGTTCATGGTTTCAGTTGACTAAATGTAGGTATTAAAAAGCCCATGGTTCTGCTACAATCATACTTCCTCGAGAAATACATATGTCTATCAATATTTCCTGAAGAAACAGGTGATATATGCTCCTTTTTTGCAGCTAATACAGAAACAAAGAAAAATGGCTGACACAGAGTTAATCCCTATGCCTGAATTAAGAATGGGAAGGGTAAACTGATTCCAAATGCCAATCACAACCCAGACTCAAGCCACATGTCTGCCTGTGATGCTGTCTCTGTCTCATTTTGCATCAGGGGATGCAATGGCAGAAAGCTACCCTGCTCGTGAAGCTAGGAGGCGACCAGTTTATGCATTCTAATGAGCGCTCCCTGGGAAAAATATGCAAATTCATTTTGTCATCAAGAGGAAAATAGAGGACAGGAGAGCAGCAGATACAGGAGGGGTTTAAGGGAGGAGGGCACATGCAGGAGGAGGGATTGGGTGGTGTAAAAGGGAGACATAGGAAAGGGGGAGTGAGATACAAAAGCAGGAGAGGAAAGCAGGAGGAGGGAGAGCAGAGCTGTATTTCAGAGTGGGGTACATATGTGGGCGCCCCCCCCCCCCAAAAAATCAACTCCACCCTTCTTCTTCCAAAGGCTTATACTATAGGTCCTGAGTTAAAAACAAAACAAAAAAAACAGTCAGGCTTTATTTATAATACAGAAACTATGAGCAAAGACCGGAAGAATGGGAGGCCTTTAATGTCGAGAAAGTCTATAGTCTAGTCTTTTAGCTTACTGTTGCAACGGTAAGTTAACTTTAATAATATATCTTATATATCTGAAGCTGCTTCATATGTTTCGCTTTCAAAGTGAAATAAGCACGCTAGGTGTATACCTCGTTACTAATATAATAGGCATATTTCAATTAGCATGAATGAAATAGGCTATAAGCAGTTTGATTTCATTACTGGTTTTTAAAAGCACTAGTTAATAACGCTGGTTACATGGGCAATACTGTTGCCGTTGAGATGTACAGTATGTTGCAGCGAGGCTACTGCAGTTGCTTGAGTTACCAAGTGGAGGCAGTAGCCAGCGGAACACATATGTCCCGGAAAAGGGGGAAGAAAAAGGCTGCTGCACACCCGGCGCCAAGCGGAAAGGGGACGTTGTTGATGCGAAGTGGAAGAGGCATGCACATGGAAACGCAACCGCCAGTCAGGACTAATAATTAGAGCTGTATTTGGATGGGGTTTTGTCGGAAATACCATCAAAGGAACACATAATATGAACTTGATTTCGGTATGTATGATTTTCCACACATTAAGATGAAAGGAAGACCCTGCGCCTGAACTGTTCTCTGTCATGTGGTCCCCGGCTAATACCAATAGCAGGCTAGCCAGTTGTTCAGCTAATTAGTGCTTCTAGGCTTGTTAATCTAGTCAACATTAGTATTGTTGCTTGGGAGGCTAGTGATTATTATAGTTAACACATTAGTCAATGACAAATTATTTACTTACGCTTACGCTATCTTGTATCATTCAGTAAGTGCTGCTATGAATGTAACGGGGTAGTTGTATAGGCAATAGCCCTGATACAGGACCCTTGGGGCATCTTTCATTATATGGGTTGTTTACCTGTCCTGTCCTGCTCCATTGACTTTTTCCCCTACGAAAATCGGGCTCTATAACGAAAAAACTATTTCACTTACCCAAACACATGTCCATTATCCTTCACTTGTCTGCTTTCCCCGCAGTGGCACGCGCTTCATCTCCTATGGTAGGAAAGCAGGACAGGACCCTTTGGGAGAGGTAAAAAACCCATACGATGAAAGATTCCCAAAGGGTCCTGTGTCAGGGCTAGGGCAACACTAAAGGGTAACATTGCCAAAGCAGATGTCTCAACTCTCTTGCCTTAAGTTGCATTGTTTCCTAAACATATTCTAATGCATTTTTGCGGTGTCTCACTTCACTTGCTGTTGTTGATGGTAAACTATGTAATCGGTCTTGCCCCCATAATTACTTATTGTATCACGAATTTGACAAATTGTACCATTCTGATGTGACCTTGGCGCTTCAGCTTAGTTGGCCGACTGTCTGGCTGGGTCCAAACACTTGCCTATGGTCTGATGACGTTTCTGCAGAAGCCCTGTATTTGTAAGTATGGAGATATTGAGTAACATGTGCTGTGGTGTTATTTTTCTCCTCAGCTCCTACGGAGGTGAGCCAGGTTGCTGTGACATGGTAATGTTTATTGAATAGCACCGGATAGCATTGGACCAGAAGAGAAACAGTGGTTTGCCAATGACTGGTGAAGACACTGGTTTGGGGGCTTTGACCCCTCCACTTGTGGGGTATTTGGAAAACGTCAGTTGAACTCATGTTTCCCTCTGTTTTCACCTGTGCAAAGCTGTTTTATGTTTGAAAAAATACTGTTCACTGAGCAGTACCAGTCTTAATTTAAAAAAATCACGGGAGAAAAAAAAACACGGAAATCTTTGGTATGAAAAGGCGAAAGGTTTTTGTTGTAGGCTTAAAGCCTGTGGTGCTTAAACATAACAGAACCATTTTGTGCTGCACTCAGAATATAGATTGAGCAGCATATGTTGATACCTAAGAAGGAATAGTGTGATATTCCTGGCTGTGTACTTTTATATGTACTGACACTCACTGATACTCCACGGAACTCCACGGCTCTCGTGCCGTTTTGTCTCACTAAACTGTCACTCAGTGGCACATAATGGTTGATCCGTTAGGTAACCAAAAAATGGATTGGTAAAACAAAGTTAATCAATTTACCTCCAACACTATTAATTCCAGCAGTTATTCCTATTTTTACTAGTCTTATTCACCTTTTGTACCATTGTACCAATTTGGTACAATGTTAACTAAAAACCTAAAAACTAAAATTCCCCTTTTTGTTAGTTTAATGCTTTAAACTAACAAAAAGGGGAATTAGTGGTTTTAGTTGCTCAAATGTGTAAATCAAGGATACAATTTATCTGCCGAAATGCCTGACAACTGTCAGTTTTGAAAGGTTTGAAAAACCTATCCCCTCTTTGTAGAGGTGTGCCTAAGAGGCTACTACCCAGTCACTCTCAGTGGTCTTCTTATCAATAACATGTACTGTATGTTTTCCAAAGGTTCAGGAAAGAGCTGCCTCATTGGAGTATTGTCCCTGGTGTGCTTCCAAGGCCTTGACCTATGCTGTGCGCTCCTACCGCATCAACTTCCAGGACTCCATCGTCCTCTGCACAAATGCACAGGTCAGTTGGAGTCAGCACACACACACACACACACACACACACACACACACACAAAGATCCAGTTTTCATCTTCTTTTTATTCTAAATGCCCCCTGCAACTTCCATTTTTACTCTCCTTTCTCTTCCTACACAGTGCCTCTTCCCTCTGGTCAGCCAGCCTTTGGAGGATGTCTTCGCTAACCTGGTTCCTGTGGAGTCTAACATTCGGGGGAAAAGGAAAAACACCCTGCCACTGGAAAAAGAAGACCTGATTGCACCCTCACCCAAACGGCTGCGATGGAAAGGAGATGGCTGTCCTATGCTACAAAGTGTCACTGACACACTTATCAGCCAAGCGGAGCCCGCTGACATGAAGGATATCAGCAATGGCCAACGCCCAGCACCCAAGACGGAGGTTGAAAAGGTAAACGGATGCCATAAGGATTCTGGTTATGCTGTTACAGAGACAACAGTACATGAACTACCTGCAAGATAAGACTCTGAACTGTTGTTCTGGAGAAGGCACCAGAGAATACTGCTTGTACAGAAAGTTGGACCTCTCCCTCGTGCTTGGCCTTAGATGGGCACCCCCAGTGCTCATCAGAGGATTTGTTGACCAATGATGGGGATGTGCCAGTGGTCTCTCCTCATCATAATGGTCTTGGTACCTCAGAGGTGGTGGATGAAGATCACAACAACATGGAATTTAGGCAGGTGAAGAGCCCACCTGAGGCGTTGTGCAATCTGGACTCCAGCCAGAATGGTTTTATGAATGGGCACGTTGATCCAACTGAAATCAGCACCTCATCACCTCCACACAACAAGCAACCAGAGAAGACGGAACAGAAGGTGATCCCTGCGGACAGTAACACAATCTCGACATTTAAGGACAAAGTAGGAATTAAGTCAGAACATGAAGATTTGTCCCCGACCTCGATAATTATCTCGGACGAGCCAGAGAAGCTTGTAGCCGTCCCACCTCGGCTGTTCTGGAGGAATAACGACAACCTGTGTTGGCTGGACGCTCTGCTTGTTGCTTTGGTGAACTGTGAAAGCCTGAGAAAGTCCAAACCTAAAGACGGACTTGAGCAGTCGTCGGTCTGGCGGCTGATCACAGAATATGATGAGGTTTGCACTAACATACAAGCCCACAAGCAGACTGGCAGAGGTGAGCAACATAGATAATCTAAGTCAGTGTAATGGTATTTTTTTTAACAGGTTTTGTGTTTAAGTGTGTAGCATGACATATACAATGTAATAACTTTTGAATCTCTTGTTTTATCAGTGCAAATTAACTTAAACTAGCAGTGTCACCAAGTTTAATATCGGTTTCAGCCAAATTTGCTCTCATGCGGATTGACGTGTGTTCCTCATTTGAACTTCTTCCTGTCTAGATGGTGTTGAGAGGGTGCCAAATCAGGTGCTTCAAAAGGCTAATGCAGACCTACAGATTCTCAGGATGTCTATCTTCAAACTGCTGCAGCCCAAGCTACATTGCAAACTGGGTAAGATAAAATCACCGAAGAACACCATGCCTCAAATGACCCCAGTTGATATGGTTTCAGTTCAGGCAAATTGGATGTTCTAGGTTTGTGTCTGTTTTTCCTTAACTTCCCCCCCCAAAATGCAGTGTCATCAGCAAGTCAAGCAGTAGAAAAAGGCTTGCACGTTGATCCAGCCAATCACACAACTGAAAACCTTGCATGTTGTTGACGTACACGCCCACTCAGAACAGCACCAGCCGATATGGGGTGTAACAGATCAGCATTGTATTGTATCAGGAAATGAACAGGTAGTTCATTCTAAACAGATGCACATTTCACCTAGTTGATCCGCAGTATTTGGTTGCCGTGTTTAAAATGTGACAGACATTTCTTTGTCTTCCACTTCTCGCCCTTCCCTGAACTTGTGTATGTAGAGTGCACAAAGTGGCAGGCCGACTATTTCACAGAGAAATGGAAACCGTTCAGACCTTTTAGTTTGCTGGTTCTCAGAACACCATAGTATAGTGACAAAACAAGGTTTACCTTTAACAATAAAAGGGGTTAATGGCCTACTACAATGACATTTTTGACACTATAGCACCAATATAGAATTGGTAAAATGTGCAGTTTTCTGTTTCTAGTGAGCGGGAAAGAATGGTGAAAATGAGGCAGACTAAACTCACAGCTGTCAAAATAAACTATATTTTTCTACTATATTTTTCAAACCAACAGCACTGATAGACTACCAATGTTGGCTCAGAACCATGTGCTGATTGTGCTTGCTTTGGTTAACTGCACTAACTGTATAGCTTATACACAACGTTCAAGGCTTCGTAATGTCTTCAAAAGGTAGAGCGCTCTTCAACCTTGAAACTGTCTTTTTATTAAATGCATACCACGGTTCTTATCAACCTCAATAAATATGCCCAAACACAATCATGTTAACTTTTTTGCTCATAGCGTGCAGCTCTAGTAAAGATGCACAAATAAAATGTCCTTTAGAGATGTGAGTGAGGTGAGATAGGTGTAGCAACGGAGCCACAACACAAGCAGAAATAATTTGTTTATTTTGACTCTTTGTCGTCTCACTGCGATGCCATGAAGTCTTACTGAGTGATACATCTTATTTTACTATCTAAGGCAACAGTGAGACTTGATTCAAAGCGACTTTTATCATCTTTTGTCATCAAGCGTGTGAAGTGACTGCACTGGTCTGGACTTCCAAATTCAGGTTTTCTTCCCATTGCAATTGGATCTTCAGAACCAGAGGGGTGTTCCACGAAGCGAGTTTACCACTTATCCAGGCTTATTTCGCTTAGTCTGGCTCATTTTCAGGTTTATTCGGTTCCACAAAGCAAGCTCAGCATAGTTCAAGCTAAGTTGCTCTGGCAACTTATGCTGCCTCGGGGCAGGCTAGATATCAGGCTAAACCACAGTTGAAGCTGAATCGGTACTCCCGTAACACTGATCCGACTGAAACGCAATGATTTTCAAACAAGTTTCCGCCATCCTAATGTTCAACACTATTACCCTAGACCCTACACTATCAGACATAAAATGTAACGTTAATAGAAAATAAAAAATATAAAATGATGTAGGCTGTATCGGGGATACAGTCACGGTTCAGAGCGTTGCTAGGCAACCCCATTTAACCATGAGTGTCCAGCGAGACCTCAAGTGCCGTATTGCTTTTAGAAAACGGTTACAACTTACAGAAATAATTATTTGATGACACAATATTTTATTTTCTAAATTATTTTTATTTAACAAATTCATTGAAATAATAAAGTATCTTGAATATCTTGAATATATGTCAAGATGTTTCCACGGTTGCTAGGAGACGCATTCACTGTTTCTGTATGGGATTTACAGTCACTGTAGAACACGCTTTCAACCGATCAATTTCCAGGATGGAAACAACCGATTTCATAAAAATATAATAGAAGTAAGAACCAACCCGAACAGCTCAGTCAGTACAGCATGAGACTCTCAGTCTTAAGGTTGTGAGTTCGATCCCCGTATAGGGTCTAGTACAGTACGATGATTGTAATGTAGTAAGATGAAACCTTACGTACAGCCTTTACTACATCATTTATGGCGATAGATAGTACATTTACAGTCTTGAGGTTTCATATATGGCATGGTTTCATTTATAATATTTTTAGCACAGCTTTTCAGTTCTTTAATGTTGTTGGAACACATGATATTTAATAAGGTCTATACAATTTGTTCGTTTTTAATTCAACAATTACTTACGCATTCAATCTAGCAGCAATTCGTTGCCAATCTTTCTCTCTCCCTTTATTTATGGCAATCGTATTTCCCTTTTCATTGTAATATGGCTGAATTCTCCATAGACCTCCACTAAAAGTCGCTGTTCAGTGGCCGTGAACATTGCGGCTCTGTCTTTACCGTCATTTTTCGCCATGATGAATCGATCAGATCCATGATCGACCTCTCGGGCTGCTTAAATAAACTGTGTATAAATGTGCACGCGCAATTATCTGGATTGCTTGAGCCTGGCTCGGTTTAGCCCGATCACGGTAGCTTGACTTGGGCTTCGTGGAACCGCTTTAGCCCCGATTGATTTGTTAGGTTAATTCAAACCAGGCTTGCGTGGTTAATCACCGCTTTTCTAAGCCTGCTTTGTGGAACAGCCCCCAGATATGGAAGTAGTCGAGCTCACACTGTGATGGCCACAATACAGACACAATGTGCTTACAAGGAATGGAGAAGGGAGCGGGAGATGAGGGGAAAAGTAATGTAGACACAGATTTAAATAAATACACCCACAGGAGACACGTAATCGCCATTTTCAGGCCAAGTGTGTACACAGCGGTGTGATGTCATCAAATCCAATCCCCCGAATCAGATCTCAAAAAATCACCTTGAAATGGCGAGTGTGACTGCAGCCTCAGATAACACATGTACATTTGGCTCTAACTGCTGCGTGGTTGTGTTTCTCAGGTGAGAGGGAAACGCCGGTGTTTGCCATGCCCCTCTTGCTCGCTATTGACTCCTGGGCGGAGCCTGTCTTCCAGTTGACCTTTCATTGGGAGTTGGAGTGCCGTGATTGCAAAACGTCCACCAACCTCAGGCAAGTAATGAAATAAACTGAAAATAATACACATTTTACTCAGTACAATGAAGCATTTTGTCTTGAGGCTTTTAGAGCGCTGCTTATGAGATTTGTCTTACTTGACAAGAAACGTTACAATTGAGATTGAAAACACAGCTAAATCATGTTGAGGTGATAGTTGGAAGAGAGCCCATTCAGCCTCTGTCATCTGCTTCAAAATTGGTTTCTAAAAAAAGTTAGTGTAATTTTCTTGTAATCAATTATCCTTTCCTTTTTTTTTTCCAAGTACATTGGCTCAACAAATTTCTGCCAAAATGACAAGACATTACTGATTAATCTTCTTCAGTCATGTCTTCAAACTCACTTCATAGGGTTTGGTGACGAAATAAGCTGACAACAAAAGCAAGTTGGAACAGAAGAACTCAGGGAAGCTTTGCTGCCTTCTTATATGTCCTCATACTAGTAACATGGTGGCGCTTGGGTGCTGTTATATGAAATTATGCTACTGCAAAATGGTAATGGTGGTGCAAACTCCAACACATTTCTGGGACAACCTGGCAGCCTGGCTGAGATAGATGATAGATGGTTTCTGAGATACATTTTCGATGTTTGCAGAGGACCAGCAGATGAATAACTTTTTTAGTCTATTAGAGACCGATGTTTAATGGCTGAAATATGACACATTTCCCAGTGCCAATTAGAGACTCCTTACTATTTAAAACTCAGTTGTTGAGTGTTAGGGTATACTAGCTGCTAATGATATTTTCTACATGGATTGTACAGGTGCTGGAGATCCTTGATTGCTTTAGTTTTTGATTAGTTATTTACAAGGGTGGGAAAGTACTTGAATAATAAATTACGCACTCGAAAGTACTTTTGTGAACAATGTCACTGGCTTAATCAGAAATTAGAAATTTGATCACTACCACACTAGCAAAAGCAATTAGTTTCTGATATCAAATCAGATGTTTCTGTCCCTCTCCACCACTTACTATGCTCTTTCTCCCACTTCTGCTTTTTGTTTGCTCCTGTGTGTATCTCCACAGTGAGCTCTGAGTATTTAGACAGCAACACATGGTTTGATTTAAAAACTTGTACTAGTTTGTATGTATGACTTTGAGCTTAAACTGATGACTGTCCACTTTAATTTGAGAGCATCTTCAGCCATATGAGCTAAACGGATAAAGAACTACAGCTCTTTATTCATTTCAGAGTCAGTTGTGATATGTAGTCAAACATTCTTCCAGTTCACTGACTTTCAGCAGTTTGCAACCCTTAACTTTCCCAGGATCTTTATCTTATTGATTATTTACATTCCAGCCACATGATTGGCTAAATGAGTATGAGTAAGTGTCATCAAACCATGACTCAACATGCTCCTCCTTAAATATATTACAACATTAGTATCATTAGTATCTTATATGGAAACCAACACTTGACCCCTCTGAGGTCAAGAACTACAGACCGGTTTCCCTTCTACCCTTCCTATCAAAAACTCTTGAACGTGCTGTCTTCAATCAACTGTCCTTGTACCTCCACCAGAACAACCTCTTGGATCCCCACCAGTCTGGGTTCAAAGTGGGTCACTCGACCGAGACTGCCCTCCTGGCAGTGACGGAGTCGCTCCATGCCGCTAGAGCGAACTCTCTCTCCTCTGTCCTGATACTCCTGGACCTGTCTGCAGCGTTTGACACGGTGAACCACCAGATCCTCCTCTCCACCCTTGAGGGGATGGGTGTCTCAGGCTCTGCACTCTCCATGTTTGCATCCTACCTAACGGATCGCTCCTACCAGGTGACGCTGAGAGGGTCTGTGTCAGAACCACGCAGGCTCCCTACTGGGGTTCCGCAAGGCTCGGTTCTAGGTCCTCTCCTCTTTTCCCTCTACACAACATCTCTTGGTTCTGTTATCCATTCACACGACTTTTCCTACCACTGCTATGCAGATGACACCCAGCTGATCCTGTCATTTCCCCCCTCTGACACACAAGTGGAGGCACGCATTGCTGCGTGTCTGGCAGACATCTCGGAGTGGATGTCGATGCACCACCTGAAGCTCAACCTGGACAAGACTGAGCTGGTGTTCCTCCCGGGGAAGGGCTGTCCGCACCGAGACCTGGCCATCACCATTGATAATGCTGTGGTGACGTCCACTCGGACTGCGAGGAATCTGGGTGTGACCCTGGACGACCAACTGTCGTTCTCGGCAAACATCGCATCAGTGACACGCTCCTGCAGATTCCTCCTCTACAACATCAGGAGGATTCGCCCCTTCCTCACTGACAAGGCAGCGCAGGTGCTCATCCAGGCTCTTGTCATCTCCCACCTGGACTACTGCAACTCCCTCCTTGCTGGTGCCCCGGCGTCTGCTATCAGACCTCTGGAGCTTGTTCAGAAAGCTGCAGCTCGTCTGGTGTTCAACCGCCCCAAGTTCTCCCATACAACTACCCTTCTCCGTTCTCTACACTGGCTCCCTGTAGCAGCTCGCATCCAGTTCAAGACCCTGGTGCTAGCCTATAGGGCAGTGAAAGGAACAGCTCCTTCTTACCTCCAGGCTATGGTCAAGCCCGACCACTTCGCTCTGCTGCCTCGAGGCGACTGGTTGCCCCGTCGCTCAGAGGGCCCTGCGGCCGATCTACACGGTCACGGCTCTTCTCTGTCCTGGCCCCGCATGTGGTGGAATGAACTCCCCACTGATGTCAGGACAGCAGAGTCGCTGCCCATCTTTCGCCGCAGGCTGAAAACCCACCTCTTCAGGAAACACTACCCTGACCCTTCCCCTTAGCCATGCCTATTTGTCGTCAATTATGTGTCTGAGCTCTTGTTTATTGGCTCTTGTTCATTTGATACACTTATTTGTCTTAGCTCTTTTATTGGTTCACTATTTGTCTTAGCTCTTGTTTATTTGATTCTCTTATTTGTCTCATTTGTTTAAGATAAAGTAGGTTGCTAACTTATTGCACTCTTACCTTAACACTAGTTATGCTCTTAGTTGCTTGTTTAGGAAGGAAATGCACTTACGATTTCTGGTGACTAGTAGTTTTCTTGCCTACCTATGTTGAATGCACTTATTGTAAGTCGCTTTGGATAAAAGCGTCTGCTAAATGACTGTAATGTAATGTAATATGGCTGTTTGTCTCTACTAGTTTTACTATAACACTATAGAAATACTAATACTGACATTTGGTGTAAAAAAATTTAACAGCATATTGCAGGGGGGAATATAATTATTTCAATCATTTTCCCCTCCTGCCCTCATTTTGAAAATGCTTGACTTTTAAAAACCTGTATGAATCCTAAATGTATTTTATGCTCCGCTTTCAGGGTCATGAATCCTCTTTCCACTTTCACAAATATTGTGCCTGATTGGCACCCACTTCACGCAGCTCACCTAGCTCCCTGCAATGTGTGCTGTAAGAAGAATCAGATGAGGATTATGGTGCTGGAGAGGTGAGGGTGTGTGTGAGTGTGTGCATGTGTGTGCATGTGCACGTACAGGTTACAGTACTATGAAGGCATTTCTGCCTTTGTTTTAAAAAAAAAATGTATTGGCGAAGGGTTTACAATGACTACTCTCCTTTAGAGGTTCGTGATTTGAGTGTTGATTCATTCACCTCAGGTTATGATGGAACGCGTGTTTTGGTTTTTAGCTTTGCATGCAGAGCTGTAGCTCCACTGGATTCTGGTAGAAATGCCAGTTTTTCACTTACTGTTTGTTTTTTTCATCTGAGGGAAAATTGGTCTCAAATTTCAGTCATACTGACCACAAAATTGAACTTTTAAATAACAGCACCTACCCTGCTATGTGGGCACGGCCTATCACAATGATTACACAATGGTACTCAGCTACAGAGGTGTAGAGCTTCCTGTACCCTTACATTTGCTGTTTTTATCGTGACAAATGGGTCAAATTATCGTGATGAAGGTTTTTGTTATACCCTTGAAAGCGTGACATATTTAACCTTGCCTGACTGAGAGATATTGAATACTGAGCTTAAGTAAATGTAAAATGTAAATTAAATATATAGAGTTGTGGACATCAGATGTTATATATTATTCAGAGAAGATCCTACTCTTTATCAACGACTTCACCAAACTTTGCTATGTGTGTTCTCCAGAGTGCCTCCCGTGTTCGCACTGCACTTTGTTGAGGGGCTTCCTGACAACGATGTCAGAATCTACTCCTTCAACTTCCAGGGGAAACGCTACTCGGTCACCACTGTCATACAATATGATCAACATCTCAAGCACTTTGTCACCTGGATCCGTAAATCTGATGGTTGGTATAAAAAATGTTTTTGTAAAATATCACTTTCTGCCTTCATCTTTGCATCAGTGGTGAAGCCGTTCATCAATTGTGTTAATTTAGCTTACTTATAACAACACAGTATCTTATATATAAATACTTTATTGTGTCTTATATATCTTAAGATGTTTTTTTTCAGCTGGTATGTGTTATGACTGTTTGTATGTGTAGTTTTTGTAACAATGTAAGTGCCTATTCCTCACAGGATCATGGCTAGAATTTGACGACTTGAAACATCCAGACTGTGCCACCCATGTGAAGCTGCCGATTCCTGCCCAGGACATCCACGTTGTCTTCTGGGAGATAGAAACAGATGAGGAGCTCAGTGCTTGTTCTCCCTCGACCACCGTTAAGGAATCCCCCCCTTCCAAAAATGAGTTGAACCGCAGCCTAACGGAGAAAGACTTTATGGCAGATGAACTGCTGGCTCAGTCACCAGACCAGTCCCTTCTCAGCTCACAAAATGACACTGACATTGTTTGTGCTCTCACACTATCTGGCGACAGGAGCAATGTCATGGACGACACGACAGTAGCGGTGGGCGTTGATGCATCCATAGGTTCCACGACGCTGCTTGACACCTTTGAGGGCCTTACCCACAATGACATTGTTACATTGACGCTGGTGGAGATCCAAGTAGACCCAGTTGTGAAGCCTCCTGATATGCATCTTTCCAGTAGGAATGAAATCCTGGAGTCTTCTCCTTCTCCAGATACCTCCTCCACTGTAATTTCCAGTGAAATACCTCATGACACTGCTGCTGAGCTCCCCTTGACCCCCAACGTATCTGACCCTGAAACTGTGGATGACTCGGCCAGTGATCCTACATTTGTGCCTGGTTCCAGGAGAGGAAGAGGTCGAGGCAAAGCCAAAGGCAAGAACAGAGGCAGACCAAGAGGGAAAAAGGCGGCGTCGGCCAAAGTAGCCCCAGCTGCTTTGGGTGCGTCTTTAGAGCCCTCAGAAATAATCCTTCCCACACAAACTGGTGCTACTGCTCAGGATGATGACATACCACCTGTTGAAACTACACAGCAAGCCTCCCCTGTGTCTTCTACTAAAACCTCACCACCACTCGTCTCTCAGAGCTGTCCCGAGCTACCGCCACCACTGGACCAGAATGCCCGTTGGTCCTACCTGCTCAGCAAACGCCCCCTAACCCAAGTCCACTCGTCCACTGCTAAACTCCCTCACGCCCCACGCTCCACCACACAGGTAAAGCCCAATGTACCCAGCCACTCTACCCCCAACCCAGTGAGACGACAACCGGCTCCTGTTCCACAGCTCAGTAGAGAGGACAGTGGGGTTCTACCACTGAAAGCTGCAGGGATGTATGGTGCGTTCAGTGCAAACGCCTCAACTCGTACTCAACCAACTCCTGCGGCCCTCCACAGTGGCAAATCACCGGTGTTTCAACCGGTTAACCCCCTCTGCCAGAAATCCCTAATGAACACTACAGTTGTGTCCAAGACATCACTTTCTCTCCCTGGAGCGACGTGGCTCCCTAAAATGTCCTCCTCGAAGAAACATGGCAACCACTCGTTGAAGGCTCCTCCTAATCTCAGCGACACCGACGCCCTCAGGTACAAGCTCCTAAAGAAACTGAAGGCCAAGAGGAGGAAGCTTGAGGAGCTAAACCGCCAATTGGGTCACCTGGGGGGAGCTGGAGGCAAGGCCACCCTCAGACCAGACAGCACCGACCTGAGCTCCCCCCATACTGTTACCTCCAGTACCTACGACAGCTCTACCTCTGATGGGTTCCTCGCTGACTTACTTTCACCAGCGACAACAGCCAGCAACCTATCGCCAGACAGCACTGGCTTCCTAGAGATGCTTACCAGTGGGCAAGATGTAAGTGAGCATTTGGACTATGGGGGGAAACGCTGTTGGTAGGGCATCACAGGTGAACACTGTCGCCGATGGGTCCATGCCAACCAATAATGACAACTTCCTGGAGGAGTTCATTTCTGGGGCTGCCACTCTGCAACAGAAGGAGATGGAGACAGAAGCACTCAGTGCACTCGATTATTTCTTTTAGGCCGTGGGGGGGATGTTGTCTGCAACGTGCAAGCACAGATAACATATTAACCTTGGTATTAACCTTTATGCAACGTTGAAACTGTATTAAACCTAATTTATAACAAAGAAACTACACCTCATCTCTCACTGACATAGGCCGGGCCTGAGCGACACAGTTCCTTATAGAGGAACTCTTATAGATGCAGTTTGGAAGTTTAAAGTAGTAAAATATCTCTACATGTTCATGTGACCTTGAATTTAGAGGGATAAAGCTTGTAAATGTCTTGTCCTTGTATCTCTCCTGATAGATATCATGGATCTTGTTCATGGAAGTTGTGTTTAGTTTGACAGTTAGCTGTTTAGCTAGAAGACAATCTGTGGGTAGCTAGCAACAATTATGGAGGCGCCATATCCAAAGACTAGTCCACTGGAGTTGGCACATAGCTAAAAAGTTGTAAACTGCATCTTTAAGCATTTATATGGCTAGTATGGCACTTTATGTATGTTCATGTATTGGTTTATTGTGCGAGGCCACAGCAGTTCGTTTGATCTTTCTTTGTTTATAGAAATTACTTGAATTATATGTGTGGAATTCTACAGAATAAAGTATTTTTTTGTCTGTAAATGAACACAAACACACGTCCTTGTGTGTTTAAATGTATTGAATTTTTCGTTTTACAAAATGCAAATGGCAAAAATTGTTATAAAACATCTTAAAGAATGTGTATGTGGTCTCTTTTACTAACATAATAGGTTGAAAAATCTTCAGCTTTCTGATACTGCAGTATTCAACAGACATGGGAGTGGTATTAAGCTTCATAGTTCTGTTGAGAAGTCAGTAAATACTCAATTAAAAACCACTCAAGTACCTAGTTGCTTCTGAGTGACCATTAAGATTTTGTGCATGTTCCAAAATCTTCACACCAAACGTTAATGTATTGACCATTGTGGCTTGGTCCTTGCAAATAATTTAGTGGGTCAGTATCAGCCCAAGATTTGTAGGTAGCTCCTTATTTATCTTCTATCAACCAAGTATGGGAGTTAAAATTCAGAAACGCTGTTGTATTGTAGGTACCAAATGTCACTACGCATTGTGTCTAAAACTCAAGACAAGCAGAGGGGGGAAAGTCAAGTCAAATGTCTTTAAAAAGATATTGATCAAAAAGAAAATTGATTGCACACAATCTACAGTAACTGGAGGTGTTGCAACTAGTCACTTTACATTCATTTTCATTCAGTTTCATGTGGGCGAAAGACCGGCGTCCTCAGTTTCAGCATCTTTTGTTGCTGTGTTCTGCAGATCAAAGCATAATATTTTGGTGCCAGCAAGTTTTCATCTACTATTTAAGGAAACATCGAACTACTTAATACGTTAATATAAATGTAACCCAGCTGAGGAAATCTTGGATTGGAGTGAGATGTCTGCTTAGGCAAAAATACAACCTGAAAGAAAAAAAGTTTGGTTTCTCGTGTGTGGTTTAGTCGGCGCCAAAATGTAGATGCCTCTCACTTAGCAAGCATAAATCATTTTTAAAATATCTGCGGTGTTGCCATGAATTTGCAACTTTGGGGCCAGCTTGTTCATGTTCCACGGGCAGGTAAAAGACCTGCTTGAAGTTTCCTTTTCAATTGGGAAAAGGCCTGTATAAGCGTTTCCTCTTATCCCTCTCTCGTTTTCACTGAGGTAGTCACATATTCCCAACGTGGGGTCCAAGGACCGCCAGGAGATCCTTGGCAGGTTTCCAAAGCATCCCCAGGAGAACAATGAATAGTTACATTTTTACATGATTTCACTCAACAGTCAGCACAATGGGAGATTAAGAGTAACTGTTTTGGTCACAGCTTTGCTTTCCCCACTGTTATCTCCCCACGTTCTGCACTAAATCTAACAAAATGTCTTTCAAATGGGGTCTTTGGCCTTATGCATATCATAGTTTTCTTTGACCCGAAACAATTTGGGATCAGCTGATGTAGTGTTGTGGAGGTCGACACCCGCCACCTATCGGTCATTTTGTGGAAATGTACTGCATTTTATTCTCTTTAGCTTTCGGTACAATTACTGCCGTTTTACTACTATTAACATCAGCCAAGAGACGACGCACCAAAAAAAGTCCGTTCGTCGTCTCTTGGCTGGTGTTAATCATGATGCCACCCTGAAAAGCACAAAAGTGTGTTCCCATACCGGGAGTCGAACCCGGGCCGCCTGGGTGAAAACCAGGAATCCTAACCGCTAGACCATATGGGACTTGCAGACAGGTCAGCAAAATTACAGTTAACAGTCTAACCTCCATATGGAAAGATTAGTATTGAATTGTTTCTGTGTAGATAAAATAAGATGGCTCTTTAAAGTAACAAGAAAGACGCACGAGAGATAATAGTGGTGAGAGTGAAACCTGTGATTAGAATAGTCATTCTTACACATTCTCTCTAATCTCGATCTGGTTAGTTAAATTATAGTGACATTAAACTATTCCTCATTTTGCTGGGGACCCCAGAGTACCTCCTCAAGGGCCCCTCCACTTAAAGGACCCCTGATAGAGCAACAGAATCCCCCCCCCCCCCCCCCCCCCGGATCAATAAAGTATCTATCTATCTATCTATCTATCCATCTATCTATCCATCTATCCATCTATCTATATATCTATCTATCTAGATGCAAACAGGATGCTGAAAAAGAGGTGTACCTTTAATTATTACTAGTTAAATTAACCAATGTCTGCCAAGTGTGAAAATGGGTGTGCATGTTTGTAACATCTGACAAATCTCTCTCTCACTCACACACACACTGAGGGAATGATGGGCAGCACAATTTACCTAAAGAGGAAACATAAGTATGTGGGCGTGAGAGGTAATGGGGAGTGTGTATCTGTCTGAGTGTGTATGTGTTTCTCCCCTCGGACTAACATAACTACGCTGTTTCGGACCTGAAAGAGAAACACTCTCTCCCTCTAGCTCTCCATCCACCTGCTCTAATTCACAGACAGATCATGGGCTCCAGCGAAGTGGTGGAAACCATTTACCTCCTAGTCATTGTCACCATCATCAGTGTCCTTCAGAATGGTGAGAAAAGTCATTTCTGTTAGTAATATTTATGTCATTCAATTACATTTTTGTTGCTTTGAATCATCAGTGGTTAAAGGTCTAACACATTCTGTAATGATGATTTTATCTGTTTGTTTGTTTTTTATTTGTTTCTGGGTGTAAAGCGTTCTTTGCCCAGAAGGTAGAGAAGGAAGGCAAGGACAACACCCATGCATCTGCTTTTGAACGAGTGTCTTGTGCCAAGTAAGTGTGTCTTTTCCACGTGTTGCTCCAACATACACTGAAAATAGTGTAATACTGCTTATTCATAAGCCTGTTAGGTTTCTCAGTGACCTGAATGGTCGTGTGTCATTACGTGGCCAACATTTACATTTGCATGTGACACGAAAACTTTCCATTTTGTTTTGCATGACTCCCAATATCTGTTCCATCTACACGCAGTCCTCAGTTCCCTGAACACAACAGCCCTAGCTAGGTAGAATGTTATGTACAGAGCTCATTTGAATCCTACCAGCCACTAGGAGGTCAATGGTCACCAAATAAAATGTCAATATGCCTGATGAATGGTAGTTTTCCAGATTAGATTCTGGATCGCTTCATACTACACACACTTTATTGATCAGTTGTGCTTTGACCACTGGGTTAAAGCTAGAAATATAAGGATACAATTGGGGCTATTTCAACATGTAGACACCTACATACACAGTACATGTATACATATATATATAAGGAACTAATTGAGCCACATCCTGTCTTGCAGGCAATATCATGGTTTCAAAGAGGTGACAGTTGAAAACCTCAGAAATACAGTTGGAAGAAACACCTGTCGATGTCTATATCACTTTGGGCATGTTGTTCATTTTACATTTACATTATTGTTGCTACTATTTTTTTATATTCACATTACTTTAATGTCTTTTTGAACCAATTAATTGAAGTGCCTTTAGAGTACAATCAAGTTCTTATGCTCTCAAAATAAAAGAAGTGGGAAGAGGGACTTTAGAATATGATATGACGGTCGGGTAGTTTTGAACATTTAACTCAGGGACAAGAAAGCAGAAAAGTTGACTGTTGCATCGTAAGTGGTTTGAGGAACACAGTTCTGTGCAACATACCAAAACCTCCCAACAGCCGGTTAGTGCCAACCAGAGCACGCTCAGTTTTTCCTGGCTTCCCATTTCATCCTCACCCCTCCAATGCTCAGAAGCAACACTGGGTTTTGGAGCTCATGTATTGTTTTATCTTTAGAATATATCTTTATTTTTTCCTAGCTACGGCTGCGCAATACAGGCATGGAGCAAAGCGCTTGGTATAAATCATGTCACAGTCTAAAACAGATTTGGTATTGCTTCAGAGCCGTTTCTCGTTGCAGGCCGCATTACGAGGTAACTTCCGTGACATGTAGTAATCATGGTTTTTGTTTGCGGTTCTTTCCAGTCGTAACTGCATGGATGCCTATCCCACCTTCCTGGCAATGATGTGGTGTGGTGGTCTGTGCCTCAAGCAAGGTAATCATTAAATCAGGCAACTGATATAGCCACACTTTGGTACTGTATATACCACACACATAGTACCACAGAGAAATTTAAAAGAGCATTTTTTAGAGCTCCTTTTTTGGAAATGATTCTAATTTGTTTTGAGAAATAGCAATTAAGAAGTACACCTAGTCTAATAAGTAACAATAAGTAAGGAAATGGCCACATATAAAGGCTATACACACAATTCATAGGGTGATGTTTTTCTCTGTCGTCTGTTTAAAGCTCCTGCTGCCTTTGCTGGGATGATCTATCTGGGGGTCAGGCAGAAGTACTTTGTTGGCTACATGGGACAAACGTCTCAAAGGTAAATACAGGCGATGTAAGTACTGTTTCAGGGTGTCTGCAAGTTTAACCATATTCAATGTAAGACCCTTTAAGGCCTTTATGGCATGAAAACAATTGTAGATCAGTCTGAATGTATCCAATTTCCCCACAGGGATCAATAAAGTTTCATCTTATCTCAGAATATAGGTGTTTACTCTCCAGAAAAACAGCACACCAAGAAACCACAACATTTTTAAGACCTCTAAATTTAAGACTCTCTGAATTTAAGACTTGAGTTTCGATACTTTGATTTAAGAACTGCAGGCACCCTGTGTGTGTACTCAGATGCATAGTCTTACTTCTTTTTATTTCTGTGTAGCACTCCAGGCTACCTGTTTGGAAAGCGTGTCCTCTTCTTCCTGCTCCTGATGTGCATTGTGGGTATCTTCAACCACCTACTGGGGATCTACTTTGGCGGAGACTATAAAGAACACGTGGAGACCATCACCAACGCCGCATCTGCTCTTCTCCTCATCCCTTAGTCCTGTGTGTGTCTCGTATCAGACTCCATTTACCACATGTTCCTTTACATAATTAAAAATGTTGAGTTGAGAATTGATATTCATTTTTTTGTAAAAGAGGATTTTTAAAAAAAAATTTATTTAAAAAAAAATACAAATAAATAAAAGGACAAGTCTACAAATGCCTGAGTTGCCAAGCACACGGATCAGATTTTTCCCCCTTAACATCCCACACAACAGTTGTAAACCATGTGAAGTGAATGAACCTGTACTGCCAAAAATATACATCTTTAAAATGTATTTCTCAATCTCAAATTAGACACGTAATTTTCCTAAATATACTTTTATATACACACAATATTCTGTTTATAAGTATACAATACTTAGCCAATGTTTCCATCCAATGAACACAAGAAATATCGGGACCCCAAACCAACTATAAGGTAGGTCCTGCAGTCCTATAAAAGGTAGGTTGATCTGACACAGGGTCCTTCCCACTGGTACATTGGTGCTTCCAGTCACTCAGGCCATCAGTCTATTGATCAAGCGGCTTCTTGTGGAAGCAGACATTGATTCCACCAAAAACAGAGTGGATATACTCTCTACGCCTTTGCCTTGCTCTCCATTCCCTGATGGCTCACGGCAGCCTCAGCTTTAATTAGTAAGAGATAGAAGACAAGTTAGAAATACACACATTTTAATAATAATAATAATAATAATAATAATGATCATTATCATCTAGAGATATTTACCTTAAAATTTCGTTTACTGAAGCCAAACCAGTGCGGGAGGTCGAAGAGGGCATCAGAATAGTATTTCAGGGTGAAAGAGGTGTCTCTCCACACAGCTTTGACCTTCCCTCTGTCCGTTAGTACATGGAGGTTTCTTCCCGCCCACGTCTGCAATGCCTCGCTCAAGTCAATCTGACACGAGGAAAAGTCACGTTCAACACAGGTATCCGGGTAGATTCAGTCCATCACATGATAGCATATGTTTTGTGATCAGTGCATGATGATGAGTTTATGATTATGAAATTGAAAAGGAAAAATCCACCCTAAAACAGCTGTCGACTAACTAACCCTAAACAAGGTAGGTTCAAGGAAAGTGGGTACACCAAAAAAGTAAATTACAACACTGCATCACCAAATAACTCCTGGAATGTATTGAACCTCAAAGACTGATGAAATATCTGAGTATATGAGGGTGGATTTTTCCTTTAACAAACATTTAACCAGACACAACTGCCTCTGTCTGTTATTCATATAGGAAAACATCTGCTTACATCCACCCTGTAGCTTTCCCCAGCAACGGAGGAGATGGCCCAGTCCAGCCCTCTCTCCATCTCCCACTTGATGAAGGGGTCGCTCCCATCAATCGACACCACATACTGCTGCAGCACTGGCAAAGAGTTGAGAATCGTGAGAAATAAAGAAAAAGGGGAGTGAGAGGAAGAAAGAGATGTCCTCAGGTGGAATAAGCACTGTGCTGCGGTTGAAATGTATCTACTCCTCCCAGTGCAAAAAAGTTTGAAATCCAGCGTGAGTCAGTCATGCCAGTCGACTGCCACTAATAGCCCATGACCTACTTAGCAGCTTACAAATGGGAAACACATTGGTTGTAGAAAATAAACTTTTCTCTAGGCCATTTTGAGAGGCAAATATATATTTTGGATATGCTTGGAGATAAATGTTGTCAACGACGCATTTCCAGAGTATCCAAATGATAAACTATTTCTAATGAATGTCACCTACATGTACAAAAACATGTTTGGCCGAACATATTCTCTAAACTTGTTCTGAAGTAAGATGTATTTTTTATGGCAGTATGAGTACAGAGGAAAAGTTACCATTCGGTTCTTTGGCTTCCTTTTTGTCGGCCAGTAAAGAGTTTTCTTCGCAGGCAGACATCAGTAGAAAGATCCTCTTTGACAGCAGACTCCTTCTGACACGTGTGTACTCCCATAAATTTTGCATTTTAACTTTTCTGTTTTGAAAAATAATTGCAAATCAAGACAGTTTCAGAAGCAGAAGCAGAACCAGAAACACTTTAGTGCCAAGTATGGTTGCATACAAGTAATTTACTTTGGTACTTTGTGTTGAATACAAGCAGTGTAGTTCCAACAATAAACATTACAAATTAAACCACAGGACTGCCAACATGGTGCATGGGCACACAGAACACAATAGTGCAATAGGACATTGCAGAACACACAATCAGTGGACTAGACAATGGACAGCAGATAATACACTTAACTCTGCAATGAGACTAGAAGGTAACAGTGTACGATGTGTGTATGCAACGAATAGAGGAGGTAGGGAGGTAGCAACATGGTCAGGCAGGAAATAAACATGCTGATTTACAAAAATATGCAATGGCAGGGTATAAAGTTGATCATAGTGTGTGTGTGTGTGTGTGTGTGTGTGTGTATGTGCAAAAGGCCTGATGACTTTAGAGTTTGATATTCCACATTCACATCAGACCTAGGGACCATTAGGGACCGTGAATAAGCAAATGAAAAACTACTGATTTGTTTTTCAATAGCTTCCAGGTCACATGGCCAATATCAAAATATTCTACCACAAAGGCTTTATGAAGCACACCTCTTACATCCCTGCAATGCCGCTTCATTTATTTTGTATAAATATTTTAATGAAAACATAATGCACTTTAGTTCAGCAGCTTCCTCGTGTGGGCGTTATAGTGCAATTATTTGATATTGGTTTTGAATCAGGAGGTCATGTGACCTAGAGGCTATTGTACAAAAGCTGCATTATTTATTTATATTATTTTAATTAAAATATTTATATAAAATAGACGAACTAGTTACAGTACTGACAAATGTAAGAGGTGTTATGGTGACTTTGTGGTAGAAAATTTCGATATTGCTTTTGAGTCAGCTCTAAACACAGTAGTTTTTAAATTGGTCAGTAACGTTAACTTTATTGCTGTTGGGTAAGAGTTTGTTTGGTAGGTCTCACATGAATGTCTGTCGAATATCCAACTTAAACTGTCTTTACCTCAGTACAGAAAATGTCCCATACAGTCCTCTTTCTTTACCTTCCCAGTGAGCTCTGGAAAACCACTTTTCCTCTGCAGCAGTCGAAGTCATCGATGAGCACCAAGCACGTCTCGGGATCGCTTTTGACACAGTAGCCTGTGCTGAGAGCCTCCACCGTAAAACCCGGCGGTGGGTCTCTCATGAATTGTTGTATCTCTGTTACACTCATCTTACAGTGCGATACTTTGTCTAGCATCATGGACGGTAATGTTGCTGCGTGCCTCACTCCTGCAGCGTCACCGTGACTAGCTTCGTACTACCACTGTGAAGGTAGGCAGTGTGAAAAGTAACTTCCGGTCAAAAAAATAAAACTAAACTCCTTTTGAAGAACATACTGTATTTCGTAATATTTTGTAAGTAATGCCAAGTACCAAAAGAAAAATAAAGAATGTGATAGATAATACAATTGATATTCCTCCACCGAATGGTCTGTACGCCTAAATAATAATAATTTTTTTTTTTTTCCAAAAGTGACACATTTCATGCTTTTATGTTGAAGGCAAAAATCCCGGTCTTGCTCTACTGTTTAGTAATTGACATGTGAAACGCGAACGACCCAACAATGTGGTAAAAACGACTGTAAAGGGATAGATACCAGAGCTGCTGAGACATGGGGCGTCCTGTGACTCAGTTGAGATACATACACGGTACTTCATAGGCCGTGGTTACACCTGTCGTTTCATGCGATCTCGGTAATCGGAATCTGCTAATCGGAACACACAAGTGGTGCGTCTACACTTGACAGTTAAATGCGAGCTCTTTGGCCAGATATGTGTTCGGATTTCCGGTTCCCGCGCAGTATTTAAATAACCATAACAACAATCCCTGAAAATGGTGCTGGGTGTGCGGGAGATTATGCTCCTTTACTTTATGTTAAGAATTGTGTGTAGTCGCGGTAGGGCCCCGTACAAGGCGTTTGCTATTGAGGAGACAACAGCAGCGGCGCGCAATGTGCTCATTCATTGTGGTTCTTGGTGCAACAGCATGTGGGTCCGAGAACGCAGCCAGCACTGGTGGGAAAACATCGTCCTTCAAACATTTACTGATACAGACTGGTTGCTGAACTTATGCGAAAGCATACGTTTGATCACATCTGCGAACAGCTACAGCCCCGTCTGTGTCGCCAGCACACTCACCTCCGCACCCCCGTGTCTGTCTCCTATCGTTCTCATCATCCATGGCTTTTCCTCCCGGTAAATAACAAAATTTGCGGCAGAACTGGAGGGAAATGGGCGTGATTTGATGATGTGTCCCCGCTGTATGCGTTTTGAGGTGCCTGGACCAGGGATGTCAAACCGTGTTCCATGGAGGGCCGAGATTATGCAGGTTTTCATTCCAACCGAACACTACAGCAGGTGATTTCACTGATTACCAGACCTTCAACCAGAGAGGAGGGACTAATCAGTAAAATCACCTGGTGTAGTGTTCGGTTGGAATGAAAACCTGCATGTCATCCATGCGAGCACAAAGCGACCTCTGTGCGTCTACACCTGTCACTTCATGCAGCCTGGCGTGATCGGATGACCGAGATCGCATTGAAAAGACAGGTGTAACCACGGCCATAGACTGCTTTGAATCCGGCTTGGGACCTTTGTCACATGTCATCCCCCCTCTCTCCTGTCTCTCTATACTGTATAGACAGTCAATAAAGCAAAAGCTGCCCAAAAAAATGTTCCCAAGATGTGACGTTTAGGGGGGTGGAGAGCATGGACGCCATGACACTGATTGATTCATTATTTTAGGTTATTGTTTGGAACTTTATGTAACTATTCGCTTAACTTTTAAAAACTAATTTGTTTTAAATACACATATCAATGACATGTCATACATAAACCACGTCTGCTACTGGATCCGTTTGTTATCATTTACAATCAAAAGCACTTGAAAGTATGACAAATCACAGTTAGGATTTCTGAGTTTGGAATGTAGGAGTTTATGAGGAGCACCTGAAGGCAGCAGTTGGCCTACTCCTTGGAAACTGGAGCATAGACCCTTAGACTCAAATTAAGTACAACACCCAAACACAAACACAAAAAACATGAGTCACCTGGGTACCTTGTGGTGCAAACGTGGCATGAATACACTGTATAGTTGTGCTTGGTATTAACACGCCTGTTGGCACAGGCTTTTCTGCCAAGATCTTGTTGCCCTGGACCCATGCAGATGATTTGTTTCAAATGTTTAGCCAAACGTTGCCTTTTTTTCTAGATCAGATGATGACTCCTATTATTATTTCCATCAGCAGATTACAGGCATTTACTCTGTCTATCTATCTATCTATCTCTATCTCTCTATATCTATCTGACCTAGAAATTGTTGTTCATGCGTTCATCACATCTCGCCTTGACTATTGTTATTCACTGTACACCTGCCTAAGCCAGCAAAATCGTTTTAGACTTCTAGACTGCAATTAGACCGGAATGATGCAGCCAGACTCCTCACAAGGAGAAACGAGAGAACATATTACTCCTGTTTTAGCTGCCCTCCACTGGCTTCGTGTTCGGACTTCTGTTTTAGGATTGATGTTAATATTTTACTAATCACTTTTAAGGCACTTGCAGGCCTGTCACACAGCTACATCAGCTTTCCTGGTCACTGCTCAAGCTAAATTAAAGACTAAGGGCAAACAAGCTTTTGCCATCAGGGCCCCTAAACTCTGGAACGACCTGCATGAGGAGATCAGGCTTGCCAGCTTGGTGTCTTTTAAATCTCTTTTAAAGACACAACTTTTTAAATGTGTTTTTACCTAATTTCATGTCACTCTGGTAGCCATGTTTGATTTAATTGCACATTGTGTCCTCTCTGTCCAGCCAGAAGATTATTTCTTCTTACTATTTTACTGTCTGAGCTACATTTCTGTGCCAAATGTCTTTATATTTATTTTATATGTATTTTTGTTCTTTCTCACAACTGTGGTTTCACATCCCAACCTGCCTGTTTAACTTTGGTGGCCAAGAAGTCCATCTATAGCCTTTGTGGTCATGAGACTGTTGACTCATTTGTTCTGTATGTCTCTACCAGTCTGCATACCACAGAAAGTAGGCATTACTTTCCGCATACGTCTTCCTCATATGGTGCAAAGTCTATATACATTCAGCCTATTGAAAGAAAACTTTGAACACAGGATGCTTGCAACAAACATGGATATTGCATGAATACATTAAGTATCATCAGTATTTGGGCAGTGTTTGATGGTTTGGCTTCGTAGTCTCATTACATTGGATGTAAATGACACATTGACTATGGAGTTGAACAGCAGACTGTCAGCTTTAATTTAATGGTACCTGTCTGAAAGTAAACCTTTGATACAGTGTTGCTATTTGGTGATCACTGAGATTACATTTAGGTCAATGTTTCAGACATAAAAATAGATTGGCCTGTCTGATTTGTGTGCAGAGGTTATGAAGCACACGCACACACACACACACACAAACGGCAATAAATAATAAACTTGATTTATATAGCACCTTTTTGAAAAGTACCAAGTGCTTCCATTTTAACTAAATTTTAGGCTCTACCATATATTGGCCGCAAGAGGTCACTAAAACATACAAACCTAAAACAACAGAGGAGAGCACATCGTACCACTGGACCACTGTTAGCAAAAATAGCTGATTTCACCATGTAAGCAGTGCATTATGCATGGATCTTATTATCTACAGAAAACCAACACTTGAGGGAACCATGTCTCCGTGTATTGTGATTACCGGATACAAACTGGTCGGTGTGTTTCTTCTTATGCTGGGTAAGGGTGAATTCCCTATTAAAGCAGCAAGCACGGCAGCTACTGTAGCTAACCAGCTAAAGTTAGCAGGATACACGGCGTCAGGCAAGCCAGACACCGGAAGTTAGCCGATTTTGTAAAATGTATCATTTTAAATAAGAATAGAACATTTTGGAAAAACAACAATCACTACGCTCACTACACATTTCCCATATTCTTTATTTTCACGTTGATACTTTGTTTCACTCTTAACTAAAAAAGTTGCAGCCTGCTGCATTTCGTTAATATAGGTTTTATTTTGAAAAATAAAAACCGGACGTTTTTATTCTAGCTAGCTTGACAGTGGTACTTACCTCGCACGGATGCAGGACAGGTGGCGCGTGGGTTTTGTAAACAATAGGCTCAATTTATTTACCTACAAGTTCAACGATACAATTTAGGTTGTTAAGTTAAATAACATTACTTCCCTTGTATCCTAATGTCTACCAAGCTTGGTAGATATAGTCGAGACAGCTTTTATTTAGTCAGTCAGCAGATTATCTCAAAAACCTATCAATGGATTTCCATGAATTTTAGTGGACAGATAGGCATCGGGCCAAGGAGTTGATTGATTAGATTTTGGTGGTGATCTGGATCTGGGATTTCAGCAATTTAACAATTACCGTTTTTTGTAGTCATAACTTTGAAACTAATGGAGATACACTACCGGTCAAAAGTTTTAGAACACCCCCATTTTTCCAATTTTGATTCATCAGTCCATAAGACCTTCATCCAGTCTTCAGTAGTCCACTGGCGGTGTGTCATGGCTCAGGCAAGCCTCTTTCTTATTTTGCCATCTTAGCAATGGCTTTCTTACCTGTCAAACCTGCAGCTAGAAGTTTTCGCTTCACAGTTGAAACTGAGACTTGCTTACTTCGGCCAGTGTTAAGCTGTGCTTGAAGCTGTCCTGTCCTGTGAGTCACCATATCACACAAGCTGTTGACTCCCAGAAACCTGTCTTCTGATTCTGTTGTGGCTTTGGGTCTGCCAGACCTCTTCCTGTCAGAGTTTCCTCCAGTTTCCAAGTGCCTTTTGATGGTGTAGGAAACTGTACTCACTGACACCATGGCTCTGAAATTTACATTATTTTTCAGGTTTTGCTGACCTACACTTTTTTTTAACCTCTTTTACCGCTCGTTCAATGCTTACCTTTGAGCCATTTCAGGTTATTCACTGGACTTAAATTGCTTAAATTTCAATAAAAACTGGAAAAATGGGGTGTTCTAAAACTTTTGACTGGTAGTGTACATACTTGATTCCAGATCTTAAGAGTGTTTGCAGGGTCAAGAAATCAATTTAACTTAAAATGTAAGTGAAAGGAATGATGTCTTTGGGTGTAACAGCAAGTTGGAGAATTGTTCAGAGTTGGTTTTCCGGCTCTCTTTGCCTTCTAGTTTAACAAAGTCATTCTTATAATTCTCATATTGGGATTATTTCTAGTGAATTAGAGAAATTAAAGTATGCTGGGGTCCCCCTCAAGGATCTTCTAGGAGGATGGGGCGGATGACCCTCTCCCAATTTTTGAAACTTTTTCCTTAAAGACAAACCATACCCTTTTTACCCTGCAATTGACCAGGCCCTGTACTGCATTTTAAAGAATCCTGTCCTCAACCTTCAAACATAAGTCAGTAAGTAGTTTTCCGTGTTCTTGTATCATGATGCTGTTTGGTACCGTTATGTGGTTGGTCTGGATCGGTTTAGGTACTGGCAGACAGACTGATTGACCCCTTTTACTAACATCTACCCCACCACCAGGGGTTCCCAAACTTTTTCATGTGAAGGACCCGGTAATAATTCAGATCCTTCCCCACTTTGCACCTGTTTTTAATGATCAAGGCTAGAACAGGAATCATCCACACTAAATAAATGCGTAGCTTTAATGTATTATGCTGACACTGTTGTCTTTTTCCTGCCTTCTCCAGGTTTTCAGGCTGGAGACAAAAACATAGGTCATGCTCATGTAAGTGCTTCCCCCGGATTCTTGTGGTGATTATTCTGCAACATATGGCTCAACAGTGTGTGTCTGGGCTAACGAGAATCCCTCTATCTCCCTGCAGTCAGCGGAGCACCACCAGCACACCACACACAGTCCTGTTGGTGAGTAGGAGATTACACTGCAGATTTGGTCCAAATTCAGATTGTTGTTTTATACTAGAATTGAAATGTAGCTATAGACAAGGCCATCAGCGCTCCTTCATGACAGGAAATGGATTTGGGGGATTTTCATGCCAACCTTTTTTACTCAGAGGTCGTAGCCAGAAATGCAAGTAGTGCACGGTTGTAGAGAGTGTGAATGAAAAGGTCTTTTACAGTGAAAAGTTGTTGGAGGATCAAGAGCCAACCAAATACATTTAAATGAAGAAGATCCAAGAAGTTGGATCCGCCTTCTCCTAGTGTGACCTGTTAAGGAAACTGTTGATTGTCTGCTGACGTGCGTGGAAATTTAGAAAACTTGTTGCATTTCATTTTGTTTGCAACAAATCATTTTTAGCTTCCTCTGTGTGTCTTACGCTCCCCACAACTTTCCAGTTCTGTCTGACTCACTCTGTCCCTCTTTTCTCACCCCTCTCCCCCCCCCCTCTTCATCTTTCACCCTCCTTCTGTAACCCCTCTTATTCTCAGGGTTGGACGAGGTGGTGGTGGTGATCCAGAGTCAGAGGAACTCCTACCACGCCCAGCAAGGTGGACAGAGGAAGGTGGAGATTCTGCAGCAGGCAGTCCAACTGGGACAGGTAACACAAGTAACACTACATCAGGGACAACAACAGCAACAAAAATTCTAATCATATAGTATTTTTCTTATCAAAGTGCAGTGTAGTGGACTCGTTACCCCTGGGGCTGAGGCAGACAGAGACACAGGCGGTGGAGTGTAGAGTTCACTGGCCGACACGCCGTTTTATTAGTACATACGACTATATAAAACAACCGGGTCTCGACTGCCACTTTCCTGCTCGGCCCCCTGGTCGGCGCACCTCCCTGCTAGCTCTTCCAGGTCCGCCTTCAGCTTCCATACCAGGGGCCCGTTCCAGAAAGCGGGTTTAGTGAAAACTCTGAGTTTGTTAACCCTGAGATGAGGGAAACTCTGGGTTTTCCGTTCCAGAAAGAGAGGTAACTCAAACTCTGATTCAGTTACCATGGTAACTGACTCTGTGAACCTAACCTGCTCGCTGGCAGGTTTTCTTGAACAAACCCTGACTTTCTCCCTGTCTCCTCCCTCTGCTGAACCTGAAGCAGCTGTCGGACATGGCGTGTCCTTTCCTCGGTAACCCGATCGATATTCAAGACGAAGTAATTCGCATAGCCTCACGTCGGGAGAGGATTTTGAGACCCCGATTAGATGTTCTATGTCCAGGATGGAAGAGCTGTCCGAGATATAATATGCCGTTTACAGTTCACGGATTAAGCTACCACCACCCCCGAGCAGTCAAATAAAGACACCTTTCATTTGGTCTTCTTTATTTCCTACAAATACAAAAGCAACAGTTAGTATTTTTATATTGTTCCAACAACACATTTCACCTGTGACCATGCACCCACCTCTAACTTATGTTCCAGTAATTCAATTTCTAGATCTGCCTTTCTAATTTGCCGCTCCAAGTAAACCATTTGAAGTATGTCTGGCCCAGACAGCTCAGTTAGGTAGAGCATTAGACTCTCAGTCTCAGGGTTGTGGGTTCGATCCCCACATAGTGTTAACTATCACCTTTGTAAGTCGCTTTGGATAAAAGCGTCTGCTAAATGACTCTATTGTAATGTTTTTATATTTCATTTTCAGCTGCTGCCAAGAGCGCTTTGCACCCGTGGGATTGCACCTAAATGAAAATATTTTTTTTCCAATACCTATTCCACCACTTTCTCACATGTAGGTAATATTATAAGAAAGTGTGGTGAAATGTTAAATGAATACACTACTGCATTCAAACGTACGCATTGACTCAGGGCAGCGATTCTCTCCCACGCCAATTCCCTCTGCCTTTGCCGCTGCAGCCTGTGTTGCTCTTCTTTTTAAAGATTGGTTCATACTCCCCATAAGCATTTAATAACAGTTCTAACTCCAGTGGGGTGAAGTACGCCGATCTTTGCTTGCCGGTTGCCATGGTGAATCGTAGTATCGGGCCTCCCTTGATGATGGCTTTTTATTGTCGTCGTGCACGCGCTTAACTCAAGGTGAACATACTCAAAGTTGATTGAACTAACTCAAATCAGCCGTTCTGGAACCGAAAACTCAGTTTCCTATCTCGGAATGAATCAACTCAGAGTGCAGGGTTAGACTCAGAGTTTGTTGAACCTGCTTCTTGGAACGGGCCCCAGGTCAGCTTCTGGCCCCACAGCTAGCAGGGCTGCTTACCAGCTTCCCCTCAGGTCGGCGTGCCTTGCTGCTGGTCCAGCTCATCTCTGCTCCTTCTCCTTCTCTATTTCCAAAACACACCCACGCACAACTTTAAAGGTTCCCGGCTGCAGTTGGCCAGTTACTCAAAGTTGGCTGCAGGCGGTACGGGATGCAGGGAGAACCAGGCCCACCAGCTCGATTCTCTCCTGCATCCATCCAGCCCACATCTCAAGAATCAAGAATAACCTGGGTAAGCTCTTACTCTGGTTATGAGACACCCGGTTACAATGCCTGGCTTACTCCTATATTACACGGGTTAATACAGCATGGAAACATACGTGGATTGGTTATGTGTTTTATTGTGTGTTATATATTAATTGTTTGTGTTTTTCAATGTGTTTTTTATCATAAACCCTATTTGCAAACCAAGGTTCCCTTACAGGACAATAAAGTTTGAATTGAATTGTCTACTTAGTCACCAACTGCTCCTGTGAAGCTTCTCTGAGGCCAATAATAGAAGAGTGTGGTTGTACTGGGCAGCTCCCAGCTGTGACTGTGTGTAAGTGTATGAACATAAAGTAGGACATTATTGAAAAAGAACCTGCACACTCAGCACACCATCCCTGGATAAATAGATGTACCACAGTTTTGTTTTGTTTGGCATATTTACTTGGTAAGTCATCCATTGCTGTGGTACAGCATTGTTACCAATAGGGGTCCTCCTTACCATAGAGCTCACGCACTGAGGAGAAACAAACTCTCCAGCTCCACACAGGAGTTACCTGAAGACCATTTCCCTGCGCGGTGGCCTGTGAAAAGTAATTTGTTCAGAATAACAGCAACAGACATAACAGACGATAGCAGATTCTGCTTTGCTGGGAATGGCTAGAGTGCATTGAAGAGACATTTGAAGTGAGGGAAGTTAGTCATGCACTTGTGGTTAATTGTTATTACATGCACTAGTCATTGCTTCTTCCTTCAACCTCCATTCTCAATTGACAAATGATGTGAATTGTGTTTAGGAAATGGGTACCCATCTAAACAAAACATACAGGACAATCTTGCAAGAATATAAACCGTAAACATAACTCACAGGAGGGTCAAACCATACACAGACTATGTCATCACCAATAGAAATCATGTACATAGATGAAAACATGTATGCATAGAAAGAAAACTACAGAAAAAGTAAGAGTGATGTCTAAGCAATGTGCATCAAGCCAGGACCATTCTTGATGTATAAAAAAAATCCAACATGAGCCAAGTAGGCCCACCAGTCAATGTCCAGAGGGAATAATCGATGTCTTTGTTAAGTCCTGGATGTGAGGTAGCTTATAGGGTGATGGTCCAATATAGATTCTGTCACCCTCTCTGACATATCTGGGGATAACCTCACTAACTATGGCTTCAAGTGATTTGGAGCTCCCGTGTCTAGCTGCTTGGTGGTGTTTTGCATAGCGTAATTGGAAGTTGCAGCCCAAATGGCATGTTTGTTTTCTGTCAACCTGCCTCTGAATCGCTGTTTGATTCATCCATTGCACAAACAGCCACATTCACATTGAAATCTCTGAACTGCAATTGCCACATCTATGATTGTTGTTATTTCTGAAGCCATGTAGTGGTGGGCATTTCTGCATGGAGGTGGCTACATTCCAATCCAGTTCATCCTTGAGAGTGGGAGCACATCTGAAGGGAAAAGAGGGGGAGGTGGGTAGTGCAGTGCATAGAGTATGGTCAGATTGCATCCCTGAGAATGTATAGAAACACAAAAGCCATCATCAGTTTTATGCAACATTTTTAAGGTGCACAAAAATGACAGAGCTGAAACTTAAGTACTTTTATAAGTCTGCCAGAGATGTAAAACCTCATCACCAATAGGGGTCATCCTTGCCATACACCTGTCTGACCTCACTTTCCAAACTCTACATTTTGATGTAATAGGTTTGTAATGGCCATGGCTCTGTGGTTCTGCAGGGCGGTGGTGAAGGGTAATTTGCTACTCACTCCTGTGAAACGAGTGAGATGGGCATAAAAGAGCAATAGAGATGGGGATGTAATAGAGAGTATTGAAAGGTCGCTGGAAATTGGTAGAATTAATGATTCTGGTTGAAAAGAGACAATCAAATTTAGGGAAAATGTTAATGCCTTTTAATTGTACTTCACTACTAGCTTCCCATCCCTCTCTCTCTCTTTTCCTCTCCTTTCTTTGCACTATTTTTAAACTGTTGTTATATTTTGCTTATTGTATCATTATTATGTCTGTCTGTAACTTTATGTGCCAACGCCATCTTGGTCAGGTCTCCCTTGAAAAAGAGATTCTTGACCTGGTTAAATAAAGGTTAAAAAAAAAAAACCCACACGATTGATGTATCTGGTGGCATCCATTTGGTCTGTTGATTTTTCTTTGTCTCAACTTCAGCAGTAACGTTTCCACTATAAAATCATTTCAAGGCGCACGCTTCACTTGCACGGTGTTAAATCTAAATCTCTCTCTATTTCATAAGACAAGCATGGAGAAAGACAGAGCTGCTCATCAACTCACCACATGAACAAAGTAATAATTATTTTAAAGAAGACCTAAGCTACTTTTAGCAGAAGTTGAGTTTCATACACTGAGTTTCATAAATAATTTGGTTGCGTGCGTGTGAGCATCTTTGCACATGTGCTTTAGTTGACAGGCTTTTTTGTGCTTGTGTGTTCAGGTAGACGAATACAGCGAAGTGAAGGCTTATTATAGATATGTTGTTCATCACACATGGATAGACCTCGATTGCGGAGTGCTGTTTTTGATGAGAGCAAGTTGTGCGTCATGGGTTTTTGGACTGACGTACATGCCGGTGTTTATGTCTTCTAAATGCACCAATCAAAGGTGACAAACGTTGCAGGGTCACTCTGGCAGCTTGTCGTTTTCTCATGAGGTATATTTGGTGATGCTTTGAGATTTTGCCATAACAGATTCACTGATAGATTGAAATGTGTCCTCATAAGTGACATAAATATTATTTATGAGGTACAAAATGGCAATGCCGTACTTTCCACAAACGTTTTTATGGCAAGCGTTATTATACCTGATGACCATTTTCTTAACAGCCATACCACATGGAAAGTACAGGCTTTTAATCTACCTTGCTACATCTGCACATCTCATCTCATCTCATCATCTTGGAGCCTCATTACACTTTTGTCTCATTTGGCCTCTACTCTCTCAGCTGGTCTCCCTCACGTCTCCCTGGGGTGATACAAGGCATCTCTCATCAAACATTTTGCACCAAAACAGTTACAAAAGAAGACAAGTTACTTTTTTAGCAAGTTACTGTAATATTGTAAATATTGTGTTGGTTTTTTATTGTAAATAGTGTGAACCTGTTATTTTGTCCTTTGCACATTTCTGTTGAGCATTGCCACTTTTTACATTTCACTGCACACCCCGTGTGTGTATGTGACAAATAAACTTCTTGAACTTGAACTTGAACTTGAAAAGACAGTGTGTGTGTGTGAATGAAGACTCTGCCCGCTACTATGTGCCACTGGCCATGCAATATTTGAAATAAACATTCTCAAGCGAGTATAATAGCATGTATTAGCTGGGCGAATACTTTATATTTACTCCTCACTCTGTTTTAGCTATCGTTGGTGCAGAAATTACTAGTTTTACTGTGTTTACCTCCCACCCATCAGCCGGCAAACAATCATTCACATGCACACACACACACATTTGTACTTTTGGTCTTTGCTTTTGTAATGTGCTTTTCATATGGTTACAACTGCAGGATGTGCTTTGATTTTTGGCAGATGAATATAATGATGTATTGTAAAGCTGTTTTGATTCATCTAGGGAATTCCAGTCATTCTTCTTCTTCATGAACTGTCAGAGTATGAAGGGGGATTGGAGTATCCTCCCTGCTCTTCCTTAGTGAGTACAACGAACACACAGTTTCAAAGCAAATGAATCAGATAAGTTATTAGGTTAAAGGTAACTTGAATGATACCTGTGGGGGAATCAAAATCAAATGAATGGGGTTTTTTTTTGGGTCATCTTTCCAGTCTCTCAGCCTCCTTCAGCCAATCAGCGTCCTGGTTTCTCTTCTTGGAGGAGGAAACAAGAGTCACGCTGGCTGCTCTGCTGCAGGTGCTTAACAGACACCATGCCCAAGAGGTGAGACACACACACACACACACACATGCTCACGCACTTACTCCCACACAAACGTGACATCTTGTATATTCTACTGATTTTATTCTTCTGTGAATCTGTGATGGACCCTGTTGTTTTAACTAACTGCTACATTGATGCACTAAATAAAAAACAGGCACTGACTAAATAACTGGATAACTTTCCCGTCACATCCCGCCCTCGCTTTCCTCCCTCTCCAATACTCAGGAATGGTTTTTGGGCAAGCATCTCCATGACAACGAGGCGTCCATCATCCACCACTATGCCTTCTCTGAAGATCCCAGTTCCTTTGGCTACCCCGACCCTGCAGCAGGCTGGGCACTCAGCAGGCCCCTGCTCCAGAGGTACCGGCAAGTGTGTGAGCATGTGTGTTGTGCATAAATAGGTCCATCTGAAAGCTTTTGCATGCACATGGTAGCGAAGACAGCACGTTTATCTCTTGTCAATGTTTTTCTCTTTTATATGTTTCAGACTTGCCGAACGGATCCAACATGAGCCAATGAAATCCGATTTTACTATTGACTTGAAACATGAGGTACTTCGAAACTGCTTTCAGTAGTTTTCTGTGTGGATGTGTGTTTTTCATTCTCCTCCTCTGCCTGAACGTATCACAGCCATTAGACTGACAGGAGTGTGCATGTGTCTCTAAGCCGTGCACATCCAAATATTAAACTTTTGTCTTGTGGAAATTTTATTGAATTACTTTACAAGGTCATTTCAGCTGAGCAAAAAAATCCCCTAGTGTTCAATTTGATTACGAAAGCAATTGTCATATAATCAGTTTCTGTGTACAGCATGTTGAGACTTAGCTATGTGCTAAAATAGTGATTCAACCAATAGCTAGTTCATGAAAGCTTTTATATTTGCTGTTCTAAATACCCAGTGTCAGGTAGGTCTTTCCTGGGAAAAATTCTCTGGCACACAGAAAGTAATGCGTTTAATGTTCACTGTGAGCAGCGATAGTCACCATTGGCAAATCCAGGGAAACAGCGTCACAGTACTGGACACACTGACTGATTGAAATGCAGAGCAAAACACCACAGCAATGACTACTTATCACCAAAGTCAAATAAAAAAAAAAAAAGACTTGAAGGGTAATATTAAAGACAGATTACTAGGACGAATCCTCCTGCAAGGAACATGTACATTACAATAAATTATTAATTTTGGTCATTTTGTGATATGGGCCAGTAAAAATGTTACTTTTTGCCCCTTTAAAGCAGAACTGTTGTTCATGGAATTAAATCACATCAGTAGGGAAACAAGGAAGCATGATTGGCTGTGAATTGCTGATGTCCACAAAAAGTTCAGTTATGGCCAACGTTTTCATGCGACAAGCTTGTTGACCATACACACATCAGTGGACTTTCCCGGGTCACTCAGCTCTATAGGAAATTAATAGACTGCTGGTGACTTGTTGATCATGTTAAACTGTTTGTTGAAAAGTCATCGTAACTTTCGAACTATTTCTAGCCCCCAAAATCAGTTTCAGCCAATATTGGGGACTCATTTTCCAGCAGCAGGGAAAATATATGAAAGTATATTGAAATTCCTGACTACCACACAGGCTTACATCTGTCTGTCTGTCTGTCTATCTCCCTCTTTCAGATTGCTCTGTATATTTGGGAGGAAGGAAATGGTCCACGGCTGATAGCAGTTCCAGAGTTTTGTACACAGCAGAGAGACCACTGTGCTACCACATTTACAACTTACCTGCCCAACTGTGTATGTATTGAAGCGATTATAATTAAAGTGTGTGTGTGTGTGTGTGTGTGTGTGTGTGTGTATAACAACCATTATCCAACAGCACCTGCCAATACTAAAACATCAGTTGAATATTCAGTTTTACCAACCTCTAGAGAACTCTAAAGTTTCACATCCAACAGGCACATGAAATAATTTGTTTGGTAGAAACACTTGTTGATTGGGAATGAATAAACACACCTGTTACCAGCATAGGTATGATTGGGTTTTCACTACTGCTTTATTGTTGTTCCTTTCCTTTGGGAAACACTTACAAAAAACGAGGAAGCTGAAGGCAACGGGATAGATAATTCAACTTTAAAACTTCAAGCACATCTTCAAGCCCAGTTCCTGCACACCTGTGATTTGTTTTCAGCACACGGTGCATACGGAAAGTTTTCAGACCCTTTCAAGTTTTCCACATTTTGTCAGACTCATCTTAAAATGGATTAACTTCATTTTTTCCCTTCATGAATCTACACACAATACTCCACAATGACAAAGCAAAAACAGGTTTTTGGAGTGTTTTGTTAATTTATTAAAAAAGAAAAAGAAAAGAAAAGAAGGTGTGCCAAGCGTGTAGGATAATTTCCAGAAAGACTTGTGTCATTGCTGCCAAAGGTGCTTTAACCAAGTACTAAGTGAAGGGTCTGAGCCACAGGTCTATGATCATTTTTTCAGTTGGACATGCTGTGGAACTGGAATAGTGATGGGACAGTGTGGGAGTCCACAGACCGTTGGAAAACAGGGCACCCTGATGGCGTGGACTCTTCTGCACAGGTCTTTAAAAGGAGAGCAGAGATGCCATCTGGGCCTGTGGATTTCTTTGTACATACATGTCTAAAAAGTGACTGAATCTTGTGTGGATCAACAACCAGCCTGAAGCTGGAATCCATAGTTGAGATGGTCTCCAACACATTATTGCATTCCTGAGAGTAGTCCTGAGATAAAAGCAATTTATTTCATTGGCTTTTTTCAAATCATCATTAGTGATGAGGTGCTTCCTGTTTGTGTTCATATTGGTCCCTTTAACATTACATTTCCTGACATTTCACTTATATCCTGGTGGAGCCAAGACTCTGTGAACACTATCATGCTCGATTCACGGTACTCAAAACATACCCTGGCTTTGGTGTGGAGTTCCTCCAGTGTCACGTCATCTAACGTCTGGAACATAGGGTTCTTGGAAAGATAGAAAGATAGAGAGAAAGCCCAAGGCCAAATCAAGATGGGAGAAAACAGATGGCTGAAGTGGACATCTGTGAGAGCCAATCTGCATAGGTAACCAAGCAAGGGAGGAGCAGAGGAAGATGAGAAATGAGCATTTCAATGAAACACAACTTGAAAAATCCCCAAAAAACTGCTGAAGAGAATCATCTGGTAGAACACATCACATAAGCCAGAAAGGTTAGTACTTGGGTTTATCAAGGAATTGTACCAATGGTATGATTAATTAGAAGCCTGTGGAGAGCTTGAGGAGGTGGTACAGCCAGGAGCTCAACAACCAAGATTGTGAAGAAGGCCAACCTGGCAAACTTGTTTCCAATATGTTTGAAGCACAGGCAGAAGTTGGACATCATGTAAACTGAAGAAATCTCAAATGGAAAGTAAACATATGCAGCATAAACAACAAATTGAGACGGCAGAGGCTAAATGGATCCTAAGTAGTTAGCCAACACAGCCCTGAGGGGGGTGAAGGGATTGCTGCAGCATTTGGACATCATGCATTTGTTCAATTGCCAATCAAGGATCAGCTTTGTTCAGTATATGATGTTCTGCTTACACCATTAAACCTCCACATGTGTGCGGCTTTGCAAAGCCAACTGAACCCTATGCCTGGAGCACATACTGATATGACTGAATACAATGTCAATGTCTGGTAGTGGAACTTGAGCAAGCAAGAAGGAAACCACTTCATCTACCTCCAATTCCTTAAGTCAGAAGAGAGAGTGGCCAAGGTAACAAGAAGCAAATAGATCCTTGACGCAGCAGGAGATTCAACCCATTTTCCCAGAGCAAAAGTCTAGACGAGACTAGACATTGTCCTCTGGTTTAGAGGCACCAAGCAAGTGGTTTTTAATCCATTGCACTGGGAGGAGAGTGTAGAGGAGGTGCATGAGTGTCTGCTCAATAATACCAGGCCCTCATCCTCAAGAGCCAGCAGAACAGATGAAGCTTGGCACTTGGCTGGTTGAGGTTGGCTTTCCCTGACGGTCAGTGTGGAGCCCTGGGGCTGCTAAGCAAAAAGGAAGTAGTACTGAAAGGAAGTAAGTAGCTCTTACTCTTGGATCTGGATGAAGAGGAGCCGGCAGAGCCAAGCAGACACTAGGCAGGCAGGGCTTGTTTGAGTGATGGGTCGAGGACGTCACAGGATGCTGCCTCCTTCATTGAGCCCTCTAGAGGTGTTGGTGGCTTGTCAACAAAACACCAAAGACGGGGACGGTAACCACTTGAGAAACTAATGAAGGCTAATTTCAGCATTGTATTGCATATACTTTGTGCCTCAGACTAAGTATGTTTTTATATGTGGGCCTGTGTGTGGGAATACTTGTATACCATGTCTAATGTTTTTGATTGCAGATGGCTGTTGTTTTTCTCCCTCTCTTCTCTAGGGAGATCCAGTGAACAAGGAAGACATATTTGTTGCTGTGAAAACTTGCAAAAAATTCCACTCCGACCGAGGTGTGTGTGTGTGTGTGATGCCAGTTTTTGAGGGAAGGTTGATTGACTACTCAAACAGTTGATTTCATTATAAAGTCTTTTGTTCATTATTGGCCCAATGAAGTAAGAAAACCCTACTTTTGTGAGTTGTTAAGAGACGTAACAAACCACACGGGATTCCAATTAGATGACACAGGCAAAGAATTCACAAAAAGTCTGCTTACCAGCAATGTGTAACTCAAATCGCCCAAATAATTTCTGCACTGTAAATTTACTGTAAACTGATAAGTCATGCTGCACTTTAAGTTTAGGTGTAAAGGTTAGATTGAAAACTCTTAGCAAGCTTGAGGTGCTGTCCCTGGTTCTTATAAGGTAAACTGTATACAAAGCTCTCTCAGTTTGTCTTTATCACAGAGAAGTATATAAACAATTTGAAACTGGAAGCCACAGCAGGTATAGCTGGAAAAATGTATTTGACCACAATCATATTTTGCCGCTGTTTTGTTTTTATTGCCATTTACTCCAACACTGTGTACTCAGGCGTTGGCCCTGTCATCAACGAGATGCGCGCTCCTACTCCTCAACAATGCCCCCACGCAAATTTGATGTTTACCAGTGTCAGTAGTCTCAAGTGGAGATCTGACTTCAAATCTGATGTGATCTACTGAGTTTGATTAGCTTTTTGGCTAAGCTAATAAAGACATCAAATACTGTTCATCAGGATCACATTCTGTAAATCTAGACAGTCAAGATAAGGAGGATGCCTTTTAGCTGTGAAATCATGAAGTGACTGGGTTTGCATATGGGTTTGTATACCCCTTAACTTGCTATTTCCATGTACTCTGCTGGCCATTGAGGAGTACCTAGCCAGACCGGAAACGCTACCTGTTAAAATTCACTACCTCATCTAGCCTGTCTGCTTAAATTGCAACACTTTACATAATTATCCACATTCTGTTGTTTTTTCATCAGTAAACAGCATCAAAGTAAGAGTGAACACCTTATCCAGCTGTGGACAAGCTGTGATTATCGGGTCTGACAGCATCAGAAGGAGATTCAATACGTGTGATTAAGTGTTCAGAGCCCCAAGTGTCTGTACAGTTCAGTAAATGTGTTTGAAATTCAATTTTCTTTCCCCCCACCTTGTCTCTCTCTTTCTCCCTCTCCCCTTTCTCTCCCCCCAGTGCCAGTGGTGAAGGCAACCTGGGAGAAAGATGCTGCGTTTTTGGAGTACTACAGTGATGTCACAGATCCCTCCATACCCACAATCCACCTGGGAGTGCCCAACACTGAGAGAGGTCAGGTGATTGATTTTTATATCAACACGTGCTTTGGCAGGTTTTCACATTGTATGAACATTGTGAGGTTTATCTACTCTGATTCATCTTGTGTTGTAACCTGATGTGGGAAGATGCTGGAGAAGAAGTATTTATGTGAGTTCCTAGACATCGGAATCAATGTTGACATTGGATGCCTTGGAAATACATTAATACATTTCATATTGACACATTTGACATGATGCTTTCATATTTTGCTACTGTATGTTATTCATTTCCCACACACTCCACTATTTAGTCACACACACTATTTGCTACTGTTCTGTGTTAGCAAATAGTGGAAACCCCTACTGTGTTTTACAATACTGCATCAGTCATTTTCTGTATTTGGGGCCGAGCGCCAACAGTATTGTGATTATGTTGGATTCTTGTTGAGGAAGAATAGCATCTAATTAATCCTTGCCAATCCACTTGGAGTCTGAATTGCAATCCCTAATTCAAGTTGTCTTCAAGACAAAGAAGAAAAAAAGATTATCTCCAAAAGCCTAACAAAGCCTGTCTAAGCCAGCCAAAGGACCAATTAACTCTCCAAATGAGCTTCATGGTCAGTTACAGACACAACTTTATTCTGACACATGAAGCAGGAAGCTATCATTGTTGTGGATTGGCTGGTGGCTTGTGGAAATTTCTGACCCTGGTCAGTCGAGCTTTGATATTCTACCTGTAATTGAAATCCAACCTCCTTTTTGGCGGCGGTTTGGAGCTTCAGAAGATACAATCAAAAGCCCTCTCCGGATGCCATTAATGGTACCAGGGAAGGGCGGGTGATTGGTAGGTTTTACCTCAGGACCATGAGAATCTTATCCCGTCTGGAATGAACATATCATTGATTTTCTCCAGCTACCTCGGTAGAAATTCTGGTTGAAATGACCAGATTGTCCTGGGGTCACTCTAATCACATCCAGATTGACGTCTGGTATTTCGCACAATTGCCAATTTGAACACCCGACATCTGGAAGGGCCACATAACCAGTGGCAAGGTAGAGCAGCATCTCTCTTTAGATTTGATTAGATTCAACTTTATGGATTGTGGAGGAATTATGATTCAGTAGGGAAGAAAGAATATAATTATAAGTACACAAATTTTATTGTAAAATATACAATAAAAGGAGGAGATGGTGCATTTAAGCACAGTTTTGTGTCAAGAAAAATAGAGAAAATAGTGCAAAGAGTGCAGGAGCTGCTGCATCTGACATTACAGCAATATGGTTTTGCCTGTTTTGCTGTACTGTGGGTGGCGTTGTGTGGCCCATTCACAAGGGCTAGTACCTGAATTACCATGATTCCTCAATGTGCATGGGCAAAATCAAATTACCCACCTCCCGTGATAATGCTAATGCCGTCTACAGAGTGATGAAGTGATTTTGTTTTCCTCCAACTTTCAGCTAAGCCTATTGGCTCCTCCTCCTTTTTTCTGCTTCACAGAAAAAAAAACCAAGATAGAACAAGGATGGTAAAAATAAAGGCTAGAACAAGTACATCACAAACTGGAGCTTGTGTGTGTGTGTGTGTGTGTGTGTGTGTGTGTGTGTGCATAGCCTATGTGAGTGCCTGTGCACACCCACAGGTGTGTTAGTTGATATGAGACTCCTGGGAAAAACTACGGCATCCACAGGTTAAATATCCAATTACCCAGTTCCCCCTGCGGATCATTCAAGTGTGGATCTAATCTAATTAAGTAGGTAGGTTGTAGGCTGCGCTGATAAATAAGTCTGGATTTAATTACTGAGACAGCCTCTGTTTCCTTGACAAGGAAGTAATCTAAGTAAGAAGCAGGACTTCATCATCAGGATCTCAATGTTTGATATGTCCACCATTGCCTTAATCACAGCTTGCACTCTGGCATTGATTGTTCTGTGAGAATTTAAGCATTAAACACATTATTCCACGTTATTCCAGCACTCTTTTTGACCATCCCAGAGAGTGTCTTGTGATGTTGCTGTATGTTTCATGTCTTCCCTTTTGAAATATTCCTAAAGATGTTCAATGGCATTGAGGTCTGGTGACTGTGGAGGGAAAGCCGTGCAAGTCATCACTCCTTTCTCTTCCTCGGACTTCAAATAGGCCTGGCATAGCTTTGATGCATGTCTAGCAGGTCTGTAATTCCTGTGGTGGCTGTAGTGGAGATATTGAAATTCACGTCAATGTTGTTCTCCGTGTGTCACATGTCACGTAGTTAGAATGAAAACTGTTGTATCTTAGTTTTTCCTGCTTGGGGGATTTGTATCAAAGTTGAATCGGCCAACAGCTTTTGCATAGGATCTGTGCGCATTGTTTGGTAAAGCTATGAAACTTGATCATTGCTGACACACCCCCTACTGCGCCTCTCCTCCCACTTACGTTCACGGGGGAAATCACCAAAATACCAAACCATGTGCGCCTGATGAAAATGCCACTTTGCTGGCACAAAGCCCTGCCATCCACCACAACCCAATATGTCACGGCAGCCTGTCCCATCCTATTTTCTTTGTTCTTTTGTCTTTATTTCCCCCCTCTCTCTGCTGTCTCGCCCTGATTTCCCAATATTCTTATCTGTAGCTTTATATTCTAACTCCTCTCTGCCTCTTTTCCCCATCTCTCTATGACAAAGCATTCCCATTAACCTTATGCTCAGACCCGCAATAGCACAGAGCCTGTGATAAAGAATGGCCGCCCCTCTCCGTTCTTATTTTCGTGTCTTATGAATAACTATGTCTGCCTCTTTGGACGTCTCAATCCCTCACTACATCCCCAGCACAATTTTCTAGCATTCACTTCCTTTTGTCTTCTCTTCCCTTATTGTTTTTTCAGGGTTTCACTATACTGCAAACTGTTCCTTACTTTTTCTTTGGTATGCACGTCCTCTCCAAGGTCTCTGTACTGCACATTTGTTTTGTTTCCGCTTTCATTCCTTGCTCTTTTGTTCAACAAGACGTTTGATATTTTAAGATATTTAATATCAAAGGATGGATTTTGCTTTTGAGGTGTGTGTGCACCTGTGTGTTTGATCAAACGTGGTTCCTGAGCTTCAGCCATGCATGGTAACCAACTCTCAGTTGTCAGGATGGTTTCCTCTGTTTAACTCAACAAGGATCTAACAGCAGCTTATGCTCAGAGCGAGATAACTGAAGGAATGTACATCCACGTCTTAATCCTTCTGCTCTCATGCTCATTATGCTTGTTGTGTTCCGATTGGGGAAAATTGGCCTTTGAAAGACTATTAATGTGTATGCAAGTCCATGGTGGCATCACCCTGCACTTTATTCAATCTCATTCCCTTTCACATTCATTCATTGCCTACCCTCCAACTCTGTATATATGTACCATCCATTCATTCACACGCTGCTCAAAGCTGAGTTCACCTCAGGCTACGCATCCTTGCTTTCCCTCAACTTTCTTGCTCTAACTGAGACTTGGATCACCCCAGAAAACACTGCCACGCCCGCAGCTCTGTCAGATGTTTCTCTCACACTCTCAGAGCTGCGAGGCGAGGTGGTGGTGGTACTGGCCTGCTAATTTCCCGCAAATGGAAATACTCTCTTTTTTCTATTTCACAATTCTCTCCTTCCTCCTTTGAATTTCATGCTGTCACTGTTTCTTATCCAGTCAAGCTCACCATTGTCCTCTTGGTGAGTTCCTGGAGGAGCTTGACACACTAGTCTCCCACTTCCCTGTATCACATACACACACACACATACACACTCTCATTCTTTAACTTTCTTTTGCACACGTTCTCTGTCTTTCTTTCTCTTCCCTGCAGGTCATTGTGGGAAGACATTTGCCATCTTGAGACGGTTCCTGAGTAATGCTGTGCCAAAGGCTGACTGGCTGCTCATTGTTGATGATGATACACTCATCAGGTAACTCCAATCTGCACTTCTAAAGGATGTGACACCAAAACTGGCCTTTGGTCTTAAACAACATTGGTAATGAGTTTGTGTACAATATGCACAACAACAATCTCTGTGTGTGTTTATCCCTTTATTTATCTTTATCTGTAGTTTGCCCAGGTTGCTGAGACTGCTGCGCTGCTATGACCCCAAGGAAGCAGTGAGCCTGGGGGAGAGATATGGCTACGGCTTGGCACAAAACGGATACAGCTACACCACAGGGGGAGGAGGGTGAGGCAGTGGGATGAGGGGAAAGTGGTGGGACAGACTGATAAAGCTACAACACAGGCAATGATGTAGTAGTAAAGTAAAGTAAAATGTGGGCAACTCCAGCCAGTGTTCATACAGGCCGTTTTTCTTCTCCTGCTCAACTGCAAAATACAAGTACAAGTAACAGAGAAAGCTCGAAAGGGTGCAAAGTACGATACATCATTCATGTGTCTATGCAAGTATGTAATTAGCATTAGCTAGCTAACCTGAAGCATCGAAGGGGATAATGTTGAAAATAAAAAAGGGACAAGAGAAAGTTGGTGATTGCTCTGCTTGTTCTTGAAGACGGAGGCAGAGGAACCTTTATCTGGTAAGGTAGCCTGAGGAGAAGCTGTTTAATTTAAGTGTTGTTTGTTTAAGTCTTCATGTGTTGCATTCATGGTGTTGAAATTTGTGTGTGTGTGTGTGTGTGTGTGTGTGTGTGTGTGTGTGTGTAGGATGGTGCTGAATAGAGTAGCAGTCTCCATGCTAGTCTCCAGTGGCTGTAGCTGCTACAGTGATGATGCTCCTGATGACATGGTGCTGGGAATGTGTCTCACCTCCCTGGGTGTGCCCATCACACACAGCCCACTGTTCCACCAGGTAGGGTAGAATGAACACACACACACACACACACACACCATTACCATACTTGTGAGGAACTTTATTGACTACATTCATTCCCTATCCCTTAAAGGGTTAAGGGATAGGGAATGAATGTAGTTTAAAGGAAAAAGCCACCATCATCAATTTGTGATATTTAATGGATTCCAGTAGTTATTATGTGATGAAGTGTTGTAATTTATTTTTTCCCTCAAAAGTTACCCAGTTATTTACCTACTTTCCCTCAACCTGCCTCACCTACTTCAACTTCAGTGATTTTCTACTAGTTTGTGAACGGTGTGGTGCGTCTATGATCGCAGCCGCGCCCCTTACTCAAAACGCAATATTCTACAATGGCTTTCTTCCAGTATGAAATGTTGAACTTTGGTACAAAATGACCACCCTTTCACGGATTGCCCTTTGATTCTGAGGAAATGAAAAACCAAAACCTGACATTTACCACAGATCAAACTCTGTTGTAGCTACACTGGAAATGTCTGTGACCTGATGTCATGTCATCTACCTCTGGCAAGTTATCCACGGGAATAAAAAAATACACCACCAAACAACAAAATGGACCCAGAATGTTTTATAATAGTGTATAACAGTGGATTTTTCCTTTAACCCTCTTCACTACCTTACCTTAACCCTTACCCTAACCTAAACCAAATTTCGATCCTTGTGAGGACATTTGGTTGTCATACGTATAAAAATACAAAATACAAGGACTCACACACACACACGCAGTTAAGGTTACGTCAAGGTTGATATAACATAAGGCTATTAGGTAGGACAGCATGCTGTAATGTCATCCGATGAACTTGTAGCTTCCTCCCCCTGTTGTATTGAGTCTCTGTGTCTGTCTATGGATTGCAAAAGGACCTATGATGCTGCTCACACAGGCTTTGGTTGAACAGAAACGCCTTAATTAAGCCAAAGGTGAGCCAAGTATCTAAGGGTGCCAGATTTTGGACATTAACCTTCATAGATACTGCTATGAATTCTGAAGGTTGACACTCTCCACATGTGTGCTTTCCCTTAGGGGAGTGGAACAGAGAAAGACTGATCTTTGTGTTATGGGCTATCAAAACAAAATGGAGCAATGGATGAATATCGTTTTCAGCTAGGCAGACACACACACACACACACACACACACACAAACCATTTGTCCCTTGTTGTTTTAGGCCCGTCCAGACGACTACACCACGGCTTTGCTCTCATCTCAGCAGCCCATCTCCTTCCACAAGCACTGGAACACAGACCCTGTGGCTGTCTACAAACACTGGCTGCAGGACACACACTCACAAGATGAACTCTAGGAAGTGTGTGTGTGTGTGTGTGTGTGTGTGTGTGTGTGTAATGGTATGGCACATCATCAGGGAGAATGATCCCTACATGGTATTGGTACAGAGACGGAATCAAAATGGCTTCGCCAAGTACGATGAATGGACAGTGATTTGTCTTGGTGACATCGGTGTAGGAATCAATCTTTCTTCTGCTCAATTTCATTTTATACTGATTGATTTTTATTTTGGATTTGAAAACGGACATCATCTATCAAAGATGCAGGTCAACTCGTGGCATATAAAGCACTTCACAACATTTGGTTCTGATGTGGTCCAGGATGTTGCGGTAATATATCAAATCACAAAAATATAAATGTCAAATCTTTGATCCCATCAGTATTATATTGAATATTTTATTTTATTTTTGATCGGTGAAGTATCACTGACTATGAGTGTGTGTGTGTGCATGTGAACTAGTGTGTGCATACATATTGTATGTGTGTGTGTGTTCGTGGATGGGTGTTATGACCACAGCTGACTCTGCCAGGCCCATTGTAAAGCCTGTGATTAACTGCCATTGTACAGGTGTTACTGCATATTTGTTATGGTGGACAGAATCATAATTAGAAATAAATCAGTTAATAAATTAATCTATTAATAAATACAAAAATAAATACATGTATAAAATAATATGCAGATAAATGTATCAATAAATGAAAAATAAAAATGGGCATGAATTAATAATAAATGTCCTTATTAATTTATTTTCTCACTTATTTATGTATTTATGTATTTCCTGCTCCATAATATACTAATTATGAAATAAATAAATTACTATATAGTGCATCATTTATATATTTATTTATTATTTCAAGATTTCTATAAATTTGTCTTCATTTATTTATTTTTGCATTTATTAAAAAAATGTATTTATTTATTTCTAATAATGGCCGATCTGATCTGCATAGCTTGTATGTGAGTATGTAAGTATGTATGTGCACTGCTGAATTCTTGATATTGCTTTAGTTTTCTTGCCTACCTATGTTGAATGCACTTATTGTAAGTCGCTTTGGATAAAAGCGTCTGCTAAATGACTGTAATGTAATGTAAATAAACACATTTTTGTTGGAATGTTGGAAATAAAAGTTTTTTGTCAAATTGTTTTTGACTGAGTGTTTTCTTGGCATTCAAGTTCATATTCATTGCTCAAAATTGCTCATTGATCATTGATGAAAACTGTGTTTTTTTTCCAGACCAGCCAGATGAAGACACTGCACACACACACACACACACACACTTATTTGTCACTCTGTCTCTCACAGACAAGCAGCCTGTTGCTGGTTGATTGTGGTAATTAATTGTAGCTTCGCCAGATTAGTTTTGTGAATGGGGTGCAGTCGCCTTCCACACTCAGCTGAGTTCTCACACCTGCACACACTCAGTCATCGGTTTTGTTCTTATTTGTTTGATTTAATTCTCGTCTCATAGTCAGTGCTTCCAAATATTTCTTTTTCCACATCTGGTGATTTAAAATTGGAAAAAACAGTTCTAGGTTATTAATGGATTACCACGTACCTGCTACGTGAGACTTTCAGCTTTTCTTTTCTCTCTGTCTCTCTGTCTCTCTTTCATTTTTGCAGTCTTGTCACGCGTAGAGAGGATAGAATCCCATAAGTCTTGAAGTGCCTTAGTATCATGTCACTGTGACTTTAGTTACCATAGCAACAGTGACAGTGATGGTCTAAAGTGACAGTCTCTCTTTGGAGGCCCTGTATGCTGCTTGCCGTATGACACATGGTGATTCACAATGCATTCTCTCAGAACGTATCACTGTCAGACGAGGCATAATACCGCTAGGGGATGATTTCTTGAATTGATTTCTATTTAATTGGTATGACTGATATGATTTGTAAATAAAGGGGAAATAAAGGGGTTTTGTGTTTCTGTGTGGGTATGACAGAGAGAGAGACAACACTTTAAGCAAGACTGGGACCATATGGTTTTGCTCACTGGTCACACCCGTTTATCTCTTAACTCTCTTTAAATTGAAGTTCTGTTATGATGTAGCTGCAGGGTGTGACTACAGCGCTGGGGCCATCTTTCCATTGCTCTTTTGTGTGTAAATGTAATATTTCTAACCTTGCAAAAATGGATCACTCTCTTTCTATTTGTTCCTCTCTCACTCTCACGCTCTCTCTCTCACACACACACACACACTCAACAGAAAAGATGCTTCCAGCTCTCCAGACCACAAACAAAATGTTACAAAACTGTTTCCCATGTCACTCTGTCACATGCAGGACTAAATCAGTCCGGGGGGCTGAGACATCATCCCTCCAGTGCCCTGCTACTTCCTGTTTACCATCATGGTAGTCGGATTCAAAAACTACATGGCTGGTTCTCATTTATGTGTTGATAATTACTGTATATCAAATGTTCTTAATACCATTAACCTCCCTGAGGTATTGAGTGTTCCTGTAACTCTAATCTTGCATGCTCCTGTCTTTCTAAATTTGGTACTAAATGTGTTTTCCGTTTACTTTCTACTGAAGATAGTGAAAGTTTACTTTTACTATAGGGAGAATGGACAGAATCAATCTAAGTTGTATCATTGATATTATCACAGTGCCTTGGAGATTTGACCAGATTTGACCATTTGACCACCACAAGAAGGAACAAAGCCTCATCTTATTTTGTATAGGACATTTCATACACAGAGCATCACAATGCGCTTTACATTAAAATAGCAAAAATGATACACATACATGCACACATACACACACACAATTGAAGGAAGAGACCTCATCATAAGCTGTGGTGAAAAGAAATGTCTTCAATCTGCTTTGGGAAAGAGTTCAATGTTGGAGAATCTCTCAGGTCCCCAGGCAGGGTTTACCATCTGCAGCTTCCCCTGCTTTAGAATTAATATCTGGGATGGTTAAAAGGCCATTGCCTGCGGACCTGAGCGTTCTTGTCGGTTCGTATCGGATAAGCATGTCTTTTATATACTTTGGTGCAAGGCCATTTATACGAGCAGCATAATCTTAAGGTTAGTTCTTGACTGGGAGCCAGTGCAGAAGATCTGAGGACAGGAGTACTGTGTTCAGTCTTTTTAGTTCCAGTAAGAACTTGTGAAGCAGCATTTTGGAACTGCAGTCGCCGCATCTGTTTTTGGGAGGCCAGTAAAAAGACCATTACAGGAGTCTAGTCTACTGGTTATGAATGCATGCGCTAGTTCAGAATCGACCTTTTGACAGAAAACTCCTTAGTTTTGAAATATTTCTTAGATGGTCGATATGCTGATCTTGTGACATGATTGGTGTGACTCTTAAAACCTAGATTGCGTCTATAATTACAGATTTCTTTTCAGATTTCTGGCTTCGCTTTTGCTCCCCAGAGACAGAGAACTGAGGTGAGCTGCAATTTTCTGTCTCTGAGCCTTTGCACCAAAGTTGTGCAGTCTGTTTTATGGTGAAACCAGCCACCTGCCTGACCTGACTGTTAAAAGGGTCATGGTGTGGGGGGGTTGGTCCTCAGAACGCAGCATTCACAATGAATACTGGATATTGTAGGATCTGTTGGAGAAGCTGTAAGCAGAAAAGTAGCGTTTTCTCTGTTAATATTGGGTGTATTTGGTCATATGGTTTTACCCACTGGTCACCCCCGTTTATCTTCTCTTAAGTTTGGATTAATAATAAAAACTGTAGAATATGTTTCTTCTTTGAAGTGTGGAGTTGGAACTGATATGTGCTGTCTCGTCTCCACAACCTTCTCCTTACTTATTCTCAGCAGGAGGATACAGCAAACCTTCCCCCCTGTCCTGTAATGTTAGGTAGTTATATTCTCCTTTTCAAATAATCATTTCCATTTATAGGAAAACAGCCCTTGATTTATCTCAGATTCTGATATATACCTTCCTGTACAAATAAGGACCATCAAAGCAATTTATCTGGCATGGTTTGGCGATAGAAGTTAATAGGGTCTAACAGAGGAAGGATTCATTAAGTGCTAAAACTGCTTCAAAGAGAGAGGATAACACTTTTGAAGATCAATGTGAAAGTCTTTTTTTTTAGAAATGGTTAGGGTTTATACTATGCTCAAAGCTTTGATGTACACCAGAGGAATCTTTTATTGCATTAAAGCACAGACAGATCCCCTCAAAGGTATGAATTCATTACTGATCTGGCAGCAGTGAACCAGTTACTCCTCAATCTTATTTTTATTACAGGGTCACAGCCGCTGACAGGTTGATTTGTTTATTTATCAAATTAATTATTTACAAACAAGGAAACCAACCATGGTATTATTTTAAAATCGTGATTTGATTTTCAATTTGTGGTAATGCTGAAAACATTATGCATTTTTCAGTAGTACATGGTCACAGTTGTAATAGATTTGAAAATTAATATTCTCCTCTCCTGCTTGGAGGTATTCCAGGCATAAGTGGATTAGACGAGTTAGAGTGCCCTGTAAATAACCTTAATAGTGTGTGAATCGTGATGTACAGTATTTACAGTATAGAAAATGTTTGTCTCAAGGTTTAAAAGTCCCTCTTTAAAACGTTTCCACCCCTTCACCTACATCTTCCCTTCATGGCCTAAGTGGGTTTAAGTGGTGAAACCATTGAGGGGCCATAGCTTTCACCTGCATTCACCTGGTCATCATCTTTTTTCATGGAAAGAACAGGTGGTTGTAATATATCGTGGACTCAGTGTACTGTGCAAAAGTCTTAGGCACCCTAGATTTTTTAATATAAATTTGGTTTTATTTTTGTTTTCTGCATTAGTGTTTTACATTACTGCTCTTTATTTTTTTTATATTTAGAAACATTTCATTTCGTTATTTTTTCCTTCACATTACGGATTTTTTACACATGCCTAAGACTTTTGCACAGTACTGTATATCTACAAAGTTTTTAAGACCATCTGACCCAGTTTTACTAGAGACACTGTGGGGGGCTTTTCTTTTGTCTCATACCCTTCCACTGACGTGAGAGAAGAGAGAACGGAGACGAGGGCTCGAGTGGCATTCGGAGATTGCTCTGAGACAACAGATGGCAGAGTATCAGTGTGGTACGTGTGATGGAGTGGTACAGACCAAGAGGTAAACTGACAGAGACAGACAAGCAAGTACACAGGGAGAAAGTCAAGTGGGCATGTAAACAGGAAGACACGCACAGGTGGGAATTGAGGGCACAATCAGGACAGACACACACACACACACACACACACACACACACACACACACATACACATGATATTCCCTCCCAGGTTTGGATGGACAATTATCACCTGACTAGAATCAGTAATTGTATTTTTATGGCTGTACACTGCCCTCTTCCACTCTCCACATGTGATTCTACATACTCTCCTGGTTATTGAGATAATTTAAAACATTCATTACTCTTCTTCTTTTTTCCTCCTTTATCCATTCCTCTCTGTGATCGTTTTTTTTTATGTTCTGGGGTGAGAATGAAATACCACCTTAACGAGCCATGCATGATGACTTTCTTCTCATATCTCATATGTAATACACATATTATTGCAGCCTCACTGCAACAATACACCAATGATGGTTGGAGAGAGCCACATGTTCCAACACATCAAGTGTGTTACTATGAAAACTAGGAAATTGCTATGCAGGTAATCAAAAGTTGGCAAATGCAAAGCATGGTGTTTGCCTTATTATACTACTACTAATGAAGCCTCCGTTTACCTCACCCCTACCCCCCCCCCCCCCCGCCATCCCAACCCACTGTTAAAACTTCCCCTCTCTTCCTACTGTCTCTTTTTCCAATGTTTCCTTTCTATTGCCTCAGCTCAGTTTCACCAGCACAAACTCTCTGCTGACATATCAAAGACACTTTGTTCTGGAGTTCAACCCAAATTTCATCTTGTCAACAAAAGAGGTTGAGGAAAAATTAGTAATTATGAGACTTGCCTTGAGCCATTCATCTGCTACAAGTTCTGATTAGACTTTTAATTCAGTTAAAAGGGGAACATCATGCTCTTCTCCTTCATGTTACGATTGTGTACTGGACCCAAGTGCAAACCACAGAACACAGAGACGGAGTTAGGAACAAACCAGGTTTACTGGGAGACGGTACACACAGGAAGGTAATGCAGGGATGGTAAGGGGAAGCAGGGCTGGAGTAGGAGCGGGGAGCAGAGTAGGGAGGCAGGCAAACAGGTGACAAGCAGGGGTCCAGGAGACAGACAGGCGACAAGCAGGGATCCAGGAGACAGACAGGCGGATGGGCGACAAGCAGGGTAGACGAACGGTGGAGGTGTCGGCAGACGGGCGTAGGGAAGGAGACTGGATCTAGGCAAGGAATCAGGGTTAGTAAGCAGGAAGGGAACTTTGAGAGAAACTCTACAAAGCGGCCGAGAAACGATACTGACTGAGAAGTACAAACAACGATCTGGCGATGAGTGGATGGAAAGCCGGGGTCTTTATACTGGTGGTGATGACTTGATGGATAGCAGGTGTGCGGGGTAGAGCAGGTGATCGGGATGAGGTGATGAAGCAGGGAGGAGCCGGAGACTGGAGCCACGCCCGCCCACACATACACACACACACACACACACACACACACAGACAGAGACAGACAGGTAGGGACTGCTAGGAGGCAGAGGTGGAGGGCGTGACACTTCATTTAGATGCAAAATTCATACACAAATTAATGGCCCCTGACATTGACAGGGGCTTGTTTTAGATTGTCATGCAGAATATTATTATTGCAACCATGAAAGGAAGCAAACCACTAACATATTTTGGGGCACTTTGCTGTGGAATGTCTTTCAATAGATTAAACACCTGCTCAATGCATTTTTCTGGCTTATTCATACATTTTCAGAAGCTGAGAGCGTCTGTGGTTGCTAAAATATTTTTTCGAGATCACAACTTAATTAACTCCTTATCGAGATATCACACTTGGTTTTCCCGAGAGCACGACTTAATCATCCTGCCTGGCTAGTCTTCTTCTTCGCCTGTCAGACCTTGATTAAAATAAATTCTGATGTGTTGATTGTTGTCTCACCTTCTGACACTATTAGTTCCAGTTAAGTCTGTCTACACTTTGGCTACACTATCAGGGTAACTGGCTTGCCTCGTTTGAATGAGACAATCAAGTTGTGATTTCATGTTATTGCAACCATTTATTTCATTCATTTTTTGTGCGATAAAATTATCTTAGTTTTGAGTTTAGTCTAAAAAATAAGTGAAACTCTTATGCACAGCTGAAAATACAAAAATAATGTGAATCATGGGAGCATAAAACAATTTGATGGATGACACATAAGTTGATTTATGCCATAAATATGCAATGTTTCGCAATTGACTATGACTCCCAGATGGTAAAACTTGAAACTTGTGGAAATTGATTACCTAAAAATATTTAAGTTGGCAAACTTAATTGTGTTAGATAAGCAGTACTAAAAATGATGTTGTCAGTTAACTATGAATTTTAGCTTTTTATGTACTTAACACTAAGTTCAAGCCAACTCACTTCTTTTAATTACACTTAACATAAAAATTATATTTATGTTATCTCGTGTTTTTATTTTATTATTTTATATTTTATTTTATTCCATAATAAAATAATATGATTCAAGTTAAATTAAGTTCAACCAACTACCCAATAAAATGACTTGTGTAATACTCAAAAATGCAGGGAAGCCAACTCAAAACATTTAAGGACACTGATTACCTCAAGATTTACAAAAAGATGCTAAATTTTAAGTTCACAATACTTAATGTCTAAAATATGATCATGAATACAATTTCAAATGTACTTCAACCATCTTGACCCGGTCTTGACGGACGCTTTTCAGCGCAGTCTCTCCCAGCAGGCTCACCTCGGTCCCGGCAGGACAGCCGTGGAGCACCAAAGCTCCCAGAGACAGTTTCAACTTTTTTTGCTACAAATGTATGATACAAAAGTCTGTATGTTCCAACTAGTATTTTTCCACAAGTTACATTATTAAACACCCCCAGGGCTTAATAAAGGATAAAGCATCTGTCTGTCTAGCTGTCTTTCTACCTGTCTGAATCTCAGGCTGGACTCTCAAACTATGAGCTGTTTCAGTAAATGACAGAAAGGAGTGCGCCGACACCCTGACTGAGCATGCTGCATTTGATGATTCTCCTTACTCGGTATTATGGTGGGTGTCACTTCAATTTGATTTGATTAAAATGGATTTAGGGTTCAGACAACGTCACTGACAGAGCCGTGAAAACTTAACAAGCTTGATGTTCATGTTTCTTATTCCTTGTGCGTCACAAACAGAAAATAGGGTGATAGGGAGAGCAGGTGGTAATCTGTGGAAGATGAGTGAGGAGAGGGAAATGGAGATGGCTGCGTGTCTGTGAGAGAGAGAGAGAGAGAGAGAGAGAGAGTGAGAGAGTGAGAGAGCGAGGCAGAGAGGAGGGAAGGGATAGCAGAAAGTAAGCCCCTGCTACTTCCCGAAGGAATACGTTGAGCTCAGCTAATGTCCATTCTCATTTCATGCCTCCTCTCATACCTGCTCAATACCTCTGCTCTCTGCTCTCTGCACCAGGAACGCCAATTGGAGGCACTCAGTTAACCACTTACGCTGCTTGAGTGCATACATTTCAGCAGGTGTCAGTGGCATGCGTTGTACTCTGGGCTACTTAGGACCGACAAGCAAAGCTCACTGCTGGGCTACTGGCAGGTCGGGTCATATTTAAAGCACGGGTTCGTCACAGATGTAGTCACGACATCTTGCAGAAAGATTTCACAGACAAGATGAGGGACTATGAGATCTCTCTGGTCAAACTAATCTCCCCCGTGTCTGTGTCTCAACTGAGGCTAGTGTGTGCCTGCAGCTGTGTCCACGCTTACTAATGTTAAAATGGGATTCTAAAAAACAGAATTCACATAAGGAGTCAGTCACACATAGAGGCACACAAAGACAGATTCGCAGAGGGAGAAAAACTGTTTACCTTGCTGCATCCATTAAAAAGCCCTGGAGTACTCAATCGTCTACATTTCTAATAGACCCGGCTTTGTGTGGGTTCCCTCTCTTTGAACACTGAGTACAATTCTCACAGTGACAGAATGGAGAGATTGAAGGTAGCAAGTATAAATGGCGGCAGGATAGAGTGAAACATTAATGATCACATCCCAGTTAGAACCATCTATGGCTCCAAATCAATACTTCCACCTGGCTCTTGTCTCTTTTTTTGCCTCCAAATAGTAAAGAACTCTTTAGGTTCTTAAGAAAGAGAGAGGAAATTGGTTGGCAAGTCAGTGGTGCAACTTCTACAATGTCTAGCGATACACTAAGTATGCCTGTTAAAGGAGAAATCCAACCTTAAACACTTGAAAACTGAAAACTGGCGATGTACCTTGCCTTTTTAGGCCAGTTCTGTTGTTTGGTGGTGTGTTTTTCTTATTGCCCTGGATAACTGGCCAGACATAGACGACGGATGTCACAACAAGATATTTCCAGCGCAGTTACAATGGAGACACATTTTCAGCTGTGTAAAACGTCAATGCTAAATGTCAGATTCTGCTGTCAGTTCCTCAGAATCGAAGACCAACGTCTTCTTTTTAGAGCCACAATGTGTGTATTCAGCTGCGTGTCCGCATATACGTATGTATTTCTATGTCCACAGGTGATTTCTACAGAGCTTGAGAAATGAATGCGGAGTCATGTCCTACTGGTCCCATTCTTCTTCCCTTGCTCTCCTGTTGATCTTGGAGTCCACAGTGCCAGAACACGGACTAGATAAAGGTCAGGGCTGAATGGATTGCTCCAGTGAATGATTAAGGGGGCCAGCTTGTTTCCTCTATATCTTTCTTTCTTTCTTTCTTCCTTCCTTTGTTTCTTTGTTTCTTTCTTTCTGTTTGTTAAGTACTTAAAGCTGCTACCAGTAGAATTTGAGATTTGTTGACTTTGGTCACAAAGACGAATCGCTACTTGATTCCCCCCCAGTAACAGCAACTAACCCAGTCTTTCAGTCCATGATGTATCAATATATTCTTATTTGACATTCAGTAAAATATCTTTATATCTGTCTTCTATTTTTTCTGCACTTTCTTCAAGAGCTTGTATTATTTTTTGGTCGCATGGCCTTAGAACTCAGGTAGTGCGTTATCCCCGTCTTTACCTCATTGTCAAGTGTGTGATCTCTAAATCCAACAGTGTGTGCCTGTCTACATCGCAAGACAAAAAAGTCTGTGAATGCCAGTTGTTATGTGTATGATGTGCATCTTTTCACAGTTTATTCAGTCGTGTAGTGTGTCCCCAGTTTTAGGGAACTTCCCTGTGGGATTGCTTACCTCTACTCTCTCTAGAGGAAGGACAAGGCCTGATTGACTTTGAGAGTAGGCTGGCATTGTTCCTGCTGCAGGCAGTACAGGAACTAGTGTGTGAGCTGCTGCGGACAGCTGGTGGTTTAGGGCTGAACCATCAGCTGGCCTATGAAGCGGGATGAAATGAACATTGTGCTTCAGTACTCAGAACCCGGTGCCTGCTGAGGCTTTCATAAGTGGGTTTGCTACAGCTGGAGAGACAAAACAGAAACAGTCCCCACAAACTCACATTCAGTATATAAATAAAAAGACAAACAGGCAATGGACACCAAAATAGAATAGAATAATAAAAAATACAATAATTGATTAAGAGGAAAAAAGGAAAAAAGAAAAGGTGCAACAAAGCCCAAAGAGGTACAATTGCCTCTAAGGATGTAAGTTATTTTCTTCATGACAACAAAGCTTAATTTTCTAGGTACTATATATATTATGTTTCATTAACCAACAAGTGAAAAAATGAGCTGATGATGCTGATGACATCAACGGTTTCTTGTGTACAGCTTCAGAAGTGCCATACATCCCAGAGTTAGATTTGGAGTTTGCAGCTGTTTGATCCTGGACTTCAAAAGACAGTCATGGAGGTAAAGGTCACAATATGCCACAGCTACTCTCTTCTCAGGCATGTTGGCATGTGCAGCTGCGATCTGAACATTTCCATAAGGTATGTGCCTTATAATTGCCCTGCTTGTATTTGTGATGCTTCTTGTGCTTCTTTCTGCTTCTTCCACTTTCTTCTGATTTTTTTTTTATCCAGGGTTGTTAGACAAATACAGTGCATACCAGCAGTTTGAAAAAAGTTTGAAAAATTGTGCACAGTGAGGAATTACCACAACCTTCTTTTTCACCTTGCTGACACTAACACCTTTTTTCTGCTTCATCTGCAGCTCTGCAAATACTTCTACATCTAAAAAAAATGTCCCCCCCTGTGGGCTCACCACCTGCAAGGGGAGAAATAGGGGATGGGTGCGATGCCACGCGGGTGGCAGGCAAAGGCAAAGGCCTTGGCGGACTGGACCTTGGCTACAGAAACTAGCTTTTGGTACGTGGAATGTCACCTCTCTGGGGGGGAAGGAGCCGGAGCTTGTGCGAGAGGTAGAGCGATACCAACTAGATATAGTTGGGCTCACCTCCACGCATAGCATTGGCTCTGGAACCAAACTCCTTGATAGGGGTTGGACTCTCTCCTTTTCTGGAGTTGCCCAGGGTGAGAGGCGTCGGGCGGGAGTGGGGATACTCACAAGCCCCCGGCTGAACGCTGCTGTGTTGGAGTTTGCCCCGGTGGATGAGAGGGTCGCCTCTCTGCGGCTGAGGATTGCGGAGGGGAAAGCTCTGACTGTCGTTTGTGCTTATGCACCTAATGGCAGGTCAGAGTACCCGGCCTTCTTGGAGACCGTGGATGGGGTCCTAGAGGGGGCACCATCTGGGGACTCTATAGTCCTATTGGGGGACTTCAACGCTCACGTGGGTGACGATGGAGAAACCTGGAGGGGAGTGATTGGGCGGAACGGCCTGCCCGATCTGAACACGAGCGGTGTTTTGTTGTTGGACTTCTGTGCGAAGCATGGATTAGCCATAACAAACACCATGTTCGAGCATAAGGTTGCTCATAAGTGTACTTGGTACCAGAGTACCTTAGGCCAAAGGTCGATGATCGACTTTGTAGTCGTTTCATCAGATCTGCGGCCACATGTCTTGGACACTCGGGTGAAGAGAGGTGCAAAGCTGTCAACTGATCACCACCTGGTGGCGAGTTGGATCAGATGGCGGGGCAAGCTTCCGGACAGACCTGGTAAACCTAAACGGGTAGTGCGGGTGAACTGGGAACGTCTGGAGGAGGCACCTGTCCGGAAGATGTTCAACTCGCACCTCCGAAGGAACTTCTCACGTGTTCCGGAGGAGGAGGGGGACATGGAGTCCGAATGGACCATGTTCAAATCCACCATCGTTGATGCGGCTGCTCGGAGCTGCGGCCTGAAAGCTGTCGGTGCCTGTCGCAGCGGCAACCCTAGAACCCGGTGGTGGACACCAGTGGTGAGGGAAGCTGTCAGGTTGAAGAAGGAGTGCTTTCAGGCCTGGTTGGCCAGGGGGACTCCTGATTCAGCTGAGAGGTACCGGCGGGCGCGGAGGGCAGCGGCTTTGGCAGTGGCAGAGGCGAAAAAACGGACATGGGAGGAGTTCGGAGAAGCCATGGAGAAGGACTTTAGGTCGGCCTCAAAGAGATTCTGGCAAACCGTTCGGCGCCTTAGGAGGGGGAAGCAGGGGCCCACCCAAGCTGTTTTCAGTAAGGGTGGGGAGGTGCTGACCTCGGCTGGGGCTATAGTCGAGCGGTGGAAGGAGCACTTTGAGGAACTCCTAAACCCGATGGATACGCCCTCCATGGGGGAGGCAGGGCCTGAAGATTCCGGGGGGTCGTTGCCCATCGCACTGGGGGAAGTCACTGAGGTAGTCAAAAAACTCTGCAGTGGCAAAGCCCCGGGGGTGGACGAGATTCGCCCGGAAATGCTAAAGGCCCTGGATGTTGTAGGGCTGTCGTGGCTGACACGCCTTTTCAATGTCGCGTGGAGGTCGGGAACAGTGCCTAAGGAGTGGCAGACAGGGGTGGTGGTTCCCATTTTTACAAAGGGGGACCGGAGGGTGTGCTCCAACTACCGGGGAGTCACACTGCTCAGCCTCCCTGGGAAAGCCTATTCCAGGGTGCTGGAAAGGAGAGTGCGACCAATTGTCGAACCTCAGATTCAGGAGGAACAAGGCGGATTCCGTCCAGGCCGTGGAACAGTGGACCAACTCTTTACCCTTGCAAGGATTTTGGAGGGGGCATGGGAGTTTGCTCATCCAGTCTTCATGTGTTTTGTGGACTTGGAGAAGGCTTACGATCGTGTCCCTCGAGATATCCTGTTGGGGGTGCTGCGGGAGTATGGGGTGTCGGGGCCGTTAATTCGAGCCATCCGATCTCTGTACAACCAAAGCGAGAGTTGTGTCCGCATTCTCAGCACTAAGCCAAGCTCGTTCCCAGTGCGTGTTGGCCTCCGCCAGGGCTGTCCCTTGTCACCTATCCTGTTTGTGATTTTCATGGACAGGATTTCAAGGCGCAGCCAGGGTGTGGAGGGTGTCCAGTTCGGTGACCTCAGGATAGCATCTCTGCTTTTTGCGGATGATGTAGTCCTGATGGCTTCATCGAGCTGTGAACTCCAGCACGCGCTGGGGCGGTTTGCAGCTGAGTGTGAAGCGGCCGGGATGAGAGTCAGCACGTCCAAGTCTGAGGCCATGGTGCTCTGCAGGACAGCGGTTTGCTACTCTCAGCGGTTTTGCACCCTCCGGGTGGGGAGTGAGTCTTTGCCCCAAGTGAAGGAGTTCAAGTATCTCGGGGTCTTGTTCACGAGTGAGGGTAAAATGGAGCGTGAGATTGACAGGCGGATCGGTACAGTGAGTGCAGTTTTGCGGTCGTTGTACCGGACTGTCGTGGTGAAGAGGGAGCTGAGCCTGAAGGCGAAGCTCTCAATTTACCAGGCAATCTTTGTTCCAACCCTCACCTATGGCCACGAGCTCTGGGTAGTGACCGAAAGGACAAGATCGCGAATACAAGTGGCCGAAATGAGTTTCCTTCGTAGGATATCTGGACTCACCCTTAGGGATAGGGTGAGGAGCTCGGATGTCCGGGGGGGACTCGGAGTAGAGCCGCTGCTCCTTCGCGTGGAGAGGAGCCAGTTGAGGTGGTTTGGGCATCTGGTCAGGATGCCTCCAGGACGCCTCCCTGTGGAGGTATTCAGGGCACGTCCAGTGGGGAGGAGGCCTCGGGGCAGACCCAGGACCCGGTGGAGGGATTATATATCCTGCCTGGCCTGGGAACGCCTTGGGATCCCCCAGCATGAGCTGGTGACTGTGGCTGGGGAAAGGGATGTCTGGGACACTCTGCTGAGCCTGCTGCCACCGCGACCCGGATCTGGATAAGCGGTCGAAAATGGATGGATGGATGGATGTATTATGTCATCAGATCTTTGCCAAAAACCAAAGTACAATTCCAAATGAAGCGGAGGAATTAAAAATGGATTAATGTCATCAGGCTGGTGATGAATAGAGATATTTCTGAAATGACAGAATGTAAAGGGATTCAGATCTGTTTCATCAAATACTAAAATGCTTTTTGTTGAGAGGTGAACTCAATTCCGCTGTGCTTCTGAGACTCAGAAATAAGAACCTGACTGGACGTGGATATTCCTGGTCATGTTTGGCCGACAAACGATCCAGCGCTGCCTGTGCTTTACATTCAGACAAAGGATGAAGGAGATAGATTGTCATGAATTATGGATAATAAGTGATTTGGCTCTTGTCTGTTGTCTTCAGCTCTCTGAGGTTCAGTATGATGAATCTCTCTCTCTCTCTCTCTCTCTCTCTCTCTCTCAAGAGAAAGCGCTGGATGACTTTCCCTTTCCCAGCTGCCTGCTATCTATTCATGAATAAATACTTGTCTGCATGTCTGTTTATGCCTCCATGCACAAGCGAGAGATTATACTTCTCTGCAATGTGTTTAAGTGCAATGCAGTGTTTATGTTTATGTTTACCTCCAAATATAATCCATTGCAGATGGCCGGGTTTGATCCCTCGTCAAAGTTAATTTGGCTGCTTTCACTCTCCATGTTAATTCTCCATGAGGTGACAGTCATGGCATGGAAAGCATGGCATCTCGTTCCACTGTTACGCAGATGATACACAGATTTACTTGCCTTTAAAACGGAAAGATGCTAACTCTTTAAAACCTTTGATGGACTGTCTCAAGGACATCAAAGCTTGGATGGCCTTAAACTTTTTAAATTTTAATGACAGTAAAACTGAAATCCTGATGTTTGGACCCAGTAGTGCCTGTGACGCTTTTCATATGGACCTGGGTTCCCTGGAATCATATGTAAAACCCACTGTAAAAAATCTGGGTGTGATAATGGACTGTGATTTTAAATTGGACAAACAGATAAATTCTGTGGTAAAATCTAGCTTTTTCCAGCTGAGGCTCTTATCGAAGGTCAAGTCTTTTTTATCGTTTGCCGATTTTGAAAGGGTTATACATGCTTTTATCACGACCCGACTTGACTACTGCAATGCCCTGTATGTTGGTGTTAGCCAGGCCTCTCTCTCACGCCTGCAGTTGGTCCAGAATGCTGCAGCTCGTCTTTTAACAGGAACGCGCAAGCGAGAGCACATTTCCCCCGTACTGGCCTCCCTCCACTGGCTCCCTGTACGTTTTAGGATTCATTTTAAGATTTTATTGTTTGCTTACAAGTCATTAAATGGGCTTGCTCCACCTTATCTCTCTGATGTTTTAAAGCGATATGTTCCATTAAGGTCACTCAGGTCCGCTGATCAGTTGCTCCTGGTTGTACCTAAGGCAAAGCTTAAGCTCAGGGGAGATCGCGCTTTTGCAGTTGTAGCCCCCAAACTCTGGAACGAGCTGCCTCTACATGTTAGGCTGGCCCCTACATTGTCTGCTTTTAAATCTCGCCTCAAAACACATTTGTACTCCTTGGCTTTTAACTCAGTATGAGAGTTGCATTTTTCTTTTTGTTTGGTCTTGTTGCTTTTATATTAGTCATTCTGTCTCTTAAACTGGTCCTTGTGTTTTATTGTGTTTTTAAGTTTTTACGATTGATTGATTGTACAGCACTTTGGTCAACTGTGTTGTTTTAAATGTGCTTTATAAATAAAGTTGGATTGGATTGGATTGGACAGTCGGTCAGCCTTTTGTTGTTTTCACTGGCCTTCTCTTTGGAGCCGTCTGATATAGTCAGCCATCTGATACTGATTAGATCACGTGTGTTTTCTGCTACCACTTGGCTCAGGCTCACTGCTGCGCTGGCAAGGATTCCACACATTTCAATACAGGGTGTAACAAAGTTATTTGTACTTTTAGAGGGGTTTTCTTATCCATAATTTAACTATCCCTTAAGTATGATTTGGCTTCAGTATTATACTTTATACTATACTATATTTAAGATCACATCCAAAGTTCTCCATAAGCATCTCAACAGGAACTGGTCAACTTACATGTGACGACTGAGGAATACAAGGTAAAGGAAAGTGAGTGAATGTCATCAGATCCAAATCACCTCGTCAGCTCTCATCCATGGCTTAGCCTGTTTAGAGTTACAGTTCTTAAAGTCACTATGAACTGACACACTATGCTGTGAATCCCAATAGGAATTTATATGAACGGGAAAAAATACCACAAGAAAAGAAAATACCATAAAGTACGATAAGGTCACTATAAACTGACTATTGAGGAACATTATAAGAATATTATAGTGATACCATAGGAGATTAAAAAAATATCATGAAATAGTATAAACTCACTATTGAGTACTACAGACACACTGTAAGTCCTTAAGGAATATAATCTTAATAAATTTATATCACAGGAGGAAAACTACCATAAGAAATGAAAATACCATTGTACTGGGATTAGGTCTCTATAAACTCACTATGGAGGAATATTATAGTGATACCATAGGAGATAAAAAAAAAAAAAAACACCATAAAATACTATACAGTTTTTTACAATCGTTTTCACACTTGTCTCAATACCATGTCCACTTCTTCAAAACTCTTCACACAGTGTGCTTTTGAAACACACACCTGAGCACATCAGTTAACCTTTGGTGCAAAAGTGACTCATGCTGCCGTAACTATAGCATATGCTTTCTCCCATAAGACTACTTTGTCACTCAATGTACAATGAACTAAAAAACACAAACAACTTGGAGCATTGCAAAATACATATTATGTGTTTCCCTTTCCTCTATTTTTGCATCCACAAATATTTCAAGCCAAGCAGCTAAAGAAACTTTTGATCTGTTGGTTTGCCTCTCACAATAGATGTCATGACTGAGTGTGGTAAATTTACAGTAAACTGTAAATGAATGAATGTTTTACTGTATCGGAAACCCAGAATAACAATCTTTACTGTGTAATGTAAAACAATATATGATAAAGAAACAAATTACAAAAGCAACAGTATTCTTCAGGGGGTTTACTATATTTTGCCATTTGTTCTCACAGTGCAATATACTGTAGTTCAGAAAAGAAAAATACAATAAAATCAATTACTCAAAATACATTACAATCAATAACAAAAAATACCAAATAGCAATATTTTCCCTATATACATGCACATTTCAATGCAAGTATGATCACTTTTGTATAGATGGTAACAAGGCTGCAAACAAAAAAACTGAATAAACTGAATAAACGTTCTGCTAAATTCAGAATAATCTGTTTTACGTATTTCAAGCATATAGTTTCATTTGTCTGTCAAAATGCAACATATTTCCATCCAGTGATCAGAATTTTGTTGGGTTTTGAACTGAAAGTTAACTGTTTTGAACAGAGTATCTAAATGTCTGCAAAATTTGCTGTAGTTGTACAGAATTTTGCTGGTGGTGAACACTGACTGAGAGAGGTGAAAACGATTGTAAAAAACTGTAACAATCTTTACTGTGTAATGTAAAACAATATATGATAAAGAAACAAATTACAAAAGCAACAGTATTCTTCAGGGGGTTTACTATATTTTGCCATTTGTTCTCACAGTGCAATATACTGTAGTTCAGAAAAGAAAAATACAATACAATCAATTACTCAAAATACATTACAATCAATAACAAAAAATACCAAATAGCAATATTTTCCCTATATACATGCACATTTCAATGCAAGTATGACCACTTTTGTATAGATGGTAACAAGGCTACAAACAAAAAAACTGAATAAACTGAATAAACTTTCTGCTAAAATCAGAATAATCTGTTTTACGTATTTCAAGCATATAATTTCATTTGTCTGTCAAAATGCAACATATTTCCATCCACAGTGATCAGAATTTTGTTGGGTTTTGAACTGAAAGTTAACTGTTTTGAACAGAGTATCTAAATGTCTGCAAAATTTGCTGTAGTTGTACAGAATCTTGCTGGTGGTGAACACTGACTGAGAGAGGTATTCATGAATTTTGGAAGAAGTGGTAATTGAATGCCTTTTGTATCAAAGCAATGCAAAAGTATACACAGTTTAGTTCACATAGTCTACTGATATGGTGAATGTGTTAAGTGTTTTGAAAAAGTGGACATGGTATTGAGACAAGTGTGAAAACGATTGTAAAAAACTGTAAGATCACTATAAATCACTATTGAGGAATATTATAGTGATATCATAGGAAATTTAAAAAACACCATAAAATACTATAAGATCACTATAAATCACTATTGAGTACCCATATATAAAGACCGATGTCATTTTCAATTTGGTGCGAATTGTTTAAGGAAACGCAGTAGACTTGAATCAATAGTGCTGCCGGGGGGCAAATGGAGGGGGTGTTTCCATGTTGGCCATGCTGTACCTACTGGCCAGACGTCAAGTGGGTAAAGGGTGTCAGGGTTATTTCGTCAGATGGGGTGTATTGACAAGCTCGGGCTCGTGCCAATATTAAGACTCTTTAAGATGAGGTAGCAATTAGCCCGATGCATCGATCTCCCAGGTGGCGCTTTTAGTGTGTGTAAGCGTAAGAGTGAGTTTTTGCGTGTGTGTGTGTGTGTGTGAGAGAGAGAGAGAGAGAGAGAGAGAGAGAGAGAGAGAGTATCTATGTGTCTAATGGATGTGTTTGTGTGTGTGTGTGTGTGTGTGTGTGTGTGTGTGAAAGAGAGAGAGAGTTAGAGTATGTGTCTAATATGTGTGTGTGTGTGAGAGAGAGAGTGTGTGTGTGTGTGAGAGAGAGAGAGAGAGAGACCGTGCGAATCAGAGAGCTGGTTGTAGTCTACAGAGAGAGAGAGAGAGAGAGCTCAGGAAAGGACAGAGGCGAGAGAAGAGGATGTTATAAGCACCGACTCGTTTACTTCACCTAGTGATTGATCCGGTGGCTTAGATAGATAGTTTTTGGTTTTGTTTTTTTTTTGGTCGGGAATGGTCTGACATCGGACTGACTCGGGCCTCTCCTGACATATTTGTCTTCTGACAGGTTTCACGGAGGATTTCTAATCGTGGAGCGGCTCATAGAGCCGCGAGCGGAAAAAGGACCATGAGCGCAGGAAAACTTCTGCGCCTCGGGACTGACATACCAGTCATCCTGCTGCTCATCTGCTTGATCCATACGGAGACCAGAGGTAAAAGGGGGTACATGAACAACTCACCAAACGTAGACAGTTTAGAGTGGGTTCCTTCACGACAAATCACTAAATATTTCTATAATACCCCTATAATATTCCTATAAGGACTTGTCCTGTCTCTGTGGCACTGGATAGTGTTTTAATAGTGATATTAACGCACTTAATGTTTTTTTTTTTAAATCTCCTACCCCTTTGATATACCCCGGGACTTAAAGTTTAGCTGTAATACCTATATAATAATAATTTACTATGGGATTTTATCACAGTATGAGGCCAATACTCAGGATTTCTCTGCCAAAACAAAGGCATTACACAGGTTTAGTGCTGGTGTATGGATATATTGTTTTACTTGTTCAGAGGACATGTCATCACTTATTTAAGGGGTTAATTTAGGGTTAGGTCTTGGGTTTAGGGTTAAGATTACAATTAGGATTAGGGTTAGGCTTGTAGTTGAGAGGGTTAAGGTTAGGAGTTAGGGAATGAATGTAGTCAATAGAAAGTACTCAGACAGTATCCTAATACAAACCTGTGTGTGTGTGTGTGTGTGTGTGTGTGTGTGTGTGTGCGCGTGTGTGTGTGTGCGTGTGCGTGTGTGTGTGTGCGTGTGTGAGAGAGATTCTAAGTGGCACATGCTGTTCTCTGATGATAAATTAGTTTCTGTCACATCTGAAATTGTCACATATGTGTGTTGGTGGGGTTGAGAGAGACAAATACCACACAATTAAATACAGGAGTCATATCTTCTTTGCTTCATTATTGGATTTTATTCATTTATGCGGAAAAGATGTCTTCAGGGATATTAAGTATCTGTCAGCGCAGTGTCCTTCCTTGATATAAAGAGAGATGCTGTCTACACAGGGCACTGTCCTGCCCATCTGTTGTTCAATTATTTAGAGGCTGAGTCAGACTAACTTACAGTGTCATGGTACTGTGTGATGTCAATGCCAAAATAGACCCATGCACCTAAAATGATATAAACAATAACCTTCCAGTAGACTGGTAAAGCAAGCAAGCATCCTTTTTAATTCATTCTGAGATCCAAAATGGTATGAGTGAAAGCCTGGTTGCAATGACACAGGGAGCCTACGCCGGTTAGCTTTGAACTGCACCAAGTCTTTTTTTGGGAGGAGAGTGGGCAGCCCGCTCACCTAAATATATATATTTACAGTACAAGAAATATAAATTGTTGTAGTGAGACAGCAGGAGGTACTACAGAGACTACAGACCAGGAGAGACACAGGAACAGAGACATCAGGAGTCAGCAGAATTAGAGGACTGAGATATCGTTGGTAGTCAGTGGACCAATAGTAATGTTTTCATCACCTTCATTGGTGTACAAAATAGTGCTGAAATCTTGATGTAAAGGGTATCATTCACAGACTAGAGCTTCTTTTCCAGGTCGCTCTTGTATGGCCAAGAAAAATCTTCTGATTACAAAAGTTTGCTCTTTTGTTTTTTACCTATATTTTTTTAGGGATCTGGCTTTTTTAATCTGAAGTCTAAAGAAGCTACTGCTAACCCCATAGTGAAATGGCAGTCTTGATATTGAGAGTCATAGCAAGGCAGCAGAGCCTCTCATAACTAGTGAAATCGCAATGCTAAGAGGAACATCCCTACTCTCTTTACTAAGTGCCGTCCTCCCCCTTCTCCATGCTTTACACATAAGTAACTAATAATGTTTCTTTTTCTGGATACATTTCATTATCATATCAACGCTCTCAAGTGGCTTTCAACATGAGCCGCCCACTCCTCTTAAGCCAGCTTGATGACACAGACAGAGATTCAGTGTTAGAACGCAGAGAATAGACAAACTGTTGCATTTCAACCGGAGGAGAAAACTTCACATCACACGTGAATATGTGTTCGTGGTGATCCTACACATCTCAGAAAGGGAAAATGTTTTTGATATCTTTATTTGATATCTTTAAAAACCAGCCAAACACAGCTGCGTTTCCTTTGTGCTCCAGTTCTCAGTGTACTTTGCTGTTGTCTCACACACCGCATGCTGCCTAACTGAATTATTGTGGGAGGCCCAAATCCGGCCTAACCCAAACGTTCTCTTATACGCACCCAGCACAACTCGGTGCGTATCAGAGTGATGCTTACTATGCAATGCCAATCTGAGAGAAAGTATACATTTGCTCATGCTGCGTTCAAAGTTAAAGAATAACTAAGGGAAAGAGGCTGATTGGATGTCTGGGGAGAGACACCGATGAAGAGACAGGGATCACAGATCAAAGCAGAACGTAGAGTTGTTTCACAGTGTTGCGTCTTAGTGGATAAGACGTGTAACGAGCAGCCAGGAGTAGCATTTTAAGACATCGTTGGAGCTTTGGCAATGTACCACAGTCACCACATTACAGTTAGCACTAACTTTTGCCACACACTTTGGAGGCTTTGGAGAATTTGAAGAAAAACTGAATCACTTGAACACAAATTGAGCTATGAAGAGCCACAACTATGTCACTTTAGCCAGCGTTTCTGATGCTGATAAACCCAGGTTACATCATTGCCAAAGTATTCAGTACTCAAATATGTATTATCACACACAGGCAATGAACAGTTTTGAACATTGACGGAAAGTCCCTGAGTTCAATAGATCAATAGATTTCATAGACAAATTCTTTGTATTTTAAAAACCCCTTAGTCTGATTGTCTCCAAAGAGAAGTCAATGTATCAAGGCAAATGTTTGCTTGATGATTTATTATTGTTTGCTGTGGCTTCATAATAGATAGAGGAGAAGTTGCCCCATCGCTCAATGAACCTTATCCAGACAATCCTATTTCAATAATCTCTCTATACTATATGGTCTCTGGACTTATTTATTATTATTATAGACTACTGTGATTTTATGAAGGCTATTTGTTATATTGACATCTATATCAAACATAGCATATATATTAGCGAGCTGAACTATTAGTTTGAAGAGATTTTGGAAATTAGCAGATTTCACAATATATTAAATACCTTATTGGATGAGACGGTTATTCTTGGTTCTTCCTCTCAGTCACTTAGTCACTAACAGTCTCATTCTCTAAAGAGGAGGCTGTTCAGCAGAAAGACTTGGAGGATAGAGAGAGGCTAGAACAAACTTTTTCCCTTGGAAGACCAAAACTGAAACTTAATGGTGGGCCACGGGCCAAAAGCAAACACCACATTGTGTTGTATTGTATTGTTAAGATGCAAAATGGTACTAGGGTCCCAAGTTCCCTTGATTGACTATTCTCTTGGCTTTTACAGCTAAATAACAACTTTACACTGCATGTTTCAGTCACAATAAAATTGTATTTATTTTGTAAGGTGCCTCCATTACATTGGATGTCATGTCAGTTTTTCAGTAACTCAGTTTGAAACAATCAGAACCAGGAGTACACATATATAAATAATTCAGTGCTTAACCAACTGCACTCATTGACCAGACACATGCAGCTGGCCCTTGCCTTTCAGAAGTCTGTCAGTGTTAGGCTGCAGCTGACAGGGTGAGGATACCCAGCGAGTGAGTGTCAGTAAGTGAGCTTCTGAGCCTAGTCTTCATGACTAGGTTCAAGTTCATGAGACTGAAAGTCTATACACAGATATGCTGCCAAAAAGGGTGAGCATCACCCGTGCATGTTTCCTTATACCTGTCTGCTGGGACACACTTGTAATTTCTTTTTGAGCTCTGAGTCACACTGACACCCAATCAGTGTTAGGGAAAAGAAGGGGGACATTTAATTGAATTCATGCGACTAAATAAGACAACTTTTAATCATCATTGAAGTTTCAGCTTGAAGGCTTTGACATGGTCAAACAGCTGTGTGATAATCTGGTTCTTTCCCTGTTACTGGCAGTGTGAAAGGGCATTTGAGCCTATGTTGTTGACAATTTCGACAACGCCGAGCATCACATATCTCAGCCCGATGGATTTTGCACACAGCTGTCCTTGGTGTAAGATGCAGTGGTATTTTGCTACCTTACCTCCACATTCGCTGACATAAGTGTGGCGAGGCCAGATTTCCTCCCAACCATGGCGGGGGCTCCATCCGTCGTAATCCCATCCATCTTCTCCCAGCCTAATACAAAAGTTTTTTGTTGAATGGTAATACTTTAATGCAGAGCTTTCTAGACGTGACCCAGAGTTTTCCTGGGGAATGACTTGAAGCTATTTACCTTCTTATTGATTTCATTAAATTTTCACTTTCACCCAAATAAGCAGAATCTGCGCTGCCCATATTTCTTTTTACTGCAGCATTGTTTAGCCTTTTTCCAGAGTAAACCATCAGACACAGAATGCACACTGAAATATGGATCAATTCTATGTAGGGGAGACCGGGGCATTGTGGGACAGGGGCACTTTGGGAAAAAGAGACAAAAATAGAACGTTTGCGTTGGTGAAACTGCTGTGAATGAGTCACAGACCTGATAAGAGGCAGGCCCTATCTTAGATTTAATGGCACCACACAGCATGTTTCACCGATTCTATTTTTAGTCTGTCCCAAAGTGCCCCTATCTGAAATCTCATAAAAATATCCGGATTCCTCAACCCACCAAGTATAGACGAATCAAAAGATAGCATATTCACCTACTTGCAGCAGGAAGATTGTGTTCTACGTCATCCCCATCCTTGTGGCCTGCTGGAAAAAATGTCAGTGAACTTTGATGAGAGAAAGAAAGGAAGTCTGGTCAAGAAGGAGACGCTGAGTTGTAACGAGAGTATCTTCAATCACACCTGGCCTGATTGAGAGAGAGAGAGAGACGGGGTGTAGGATAAGAGGCTCAGTGAATGGGTAAATAACAGGAAGAGTATAACGCAGGAAAATCGGAGCAGCAATCACTGAAACGTACTTTTCATTCCAGTGTTGTAGTATCAATTGATTCAGCATTCGACGCAGGACTCAATCACCCCCGCGGTGTCGCTAAGGGCTTTCGTTCAGAGCGCGGGCCCCAAATGTTTTGACATTAGCCCCGGGTATTTAACGTCAAATAAAAATATATAAGTCTTACATAATTCAAAATTTCTGTTGTCTCTCACCATCCACACTCTGTGAGCGTTGTCAACAGAGATCTACACTGCACAATAGTTTGATTTAGTGGTCAGTTAGTTACTCAGGGATGGTCTCGTCAGTCAGTCAGCTCCATTTGTTTGGGCTGCTGGACATTAAATGGATAAAAACTATTTCCCTCAACATGAAACATCTGTATTATTTTACAGACAGGCTTTTCCCTTAAATGTGAAAATTTAGACGGTTAAAATGAAATGACTCACCGAGCCGTTCAGAATGAATTAGGCTTTTCCATGGCATACTGATATTTTGATGCAGCATGGGGAAATATCAGCTTTCTAAGAAGATGAAGATGACAGGTGAAATCATTTGATTAAAGTTAAGTTTCCATATCTAACATACAAACACAGTAACTTACCATTAGGTTGTAATAATATCACTGAGCCATATAGAGCCTCAACCTTTGATTAAATATAACTCATTGTTTTTTTTTAATTGGATTTAATAATTTGTATTTTACAGTAAAGAAAGTGATGAGCACATACTGTATGTCATATATAGCCTTTAAATTTTCATATTTTCATATATCCATTGATGTTTTAAACAACCTGAACTGAACAAGAGAGGGGAGAGGAGGACAGAGACAAAGAGAGATGGGGAGAGGAGAGAGAAATAAGACATGAGAAGAATTCAGATGGGAGGAATGACGAGAGAGACAAGAACAGATAAGACATACTAACACATCCTAATATAGAAGTAGAAATATTATAAAGATGGAAAAATACTGAACACTCTATACTTTCTCTTCCTTCTCTAATTAATCAAAGTATGAGAATAAAATTCATGATGCAGGTACCGTGAGAAGGTCATGCAGAAGCTCTGGTAAGCCACTTCAGGGAGTAGGGAGGCCCCTATGATGGGGCTGCTACTACTGAAGCTGTCTAAAATAATAAGTTCCTTATCACAGAAAAGAAAACAATGTGTAACCTCTGTGTGTTGTAATATTATTGGGATGAAGTGATTATAGACCAATGAGAAAACTAGATGTAAATGCTTATGTAACCTTCATTATAAAGATTGTACACGTTTGCCTTAGTTTCAGAGTTCTGTGCTCCTTTTTGGAGTTGGTTATGTCAGGGGTAGATGAAGTTTAACAGATTTATTGTTTCACCGGAGCCGGGATGAATAGGGATGGCTGGAGACGGCAGGAGGAATGGAGATGGCAAGGCGGCGTGGTTGACAGAGGTAGCGAGGGAGAGTGAGTAGCAGGCAGGTTAGCAGGCAAGCAGACTGGCTGGGATCCTGAAGCACAGGAGATAATACAGCCATTAAAGGTGGCAATCACAAGGAAACTAACATAGGGACTATCAGACGCGAGGTGAGCTGGAGAGCCGCTATCACAAAGGCAGAAGCAACAATCTGGCGACGAGTGGGAGGAAAGCCAGGGGGTTGATATGCAGGTGAGGTAATGAAGCTGATGGAAGACAGGTGTGTTGGCTGAGGAGATGAGGAGCTGATTGCAGGCAGGTGTGTAGGATCCAGGTAGGCGGCAGGACAGACACACACCCACAAACACAGAGAGAGACAAAACCGGGGACATGGGACCCAGGAGGACTGGGGAACACAGGAAAACATAAAGAGAGACAGGGGCGCGGCCGTGGTTACTCAGGTTACTCCCATTCAGCTGCCTGCTTCGAAAACACAAACAACACCCCTGGATCACCTTAGGGACACCCACTGGTTATCTGGTTTATCAGTATTGGTCTACATGAAAGTTAATCTTACAGCAGAACCACTGATAGAATAATGTAGCATATTGGTGAGGCGTGCTTCCCGGGAGTGGGGACATTACACACACTTAAAATACAATAACTTTGATGTTCTAGTTTGCTTGTTTATTTTAGGCATACTCCAAAAAACAAAAAATCTATTTCAGAAGCCCTCAATATGTCAAAAACTTATTTTTAAATGAAATTACTGAAATCCACAACTTTAAGTAATAAACTAGAATTTGTATATGTTCTTTTTCTTTTTTTTTAGCATGAACTACTTGAACTCACACTGGTTACTTGGACTCTGACTTAATTCTCCTAATCCCTCGTTCTCATTCCCAGTCCCTTACCAGGTTGACTCGTGGCATGTCTTTGAAACACTAAATGGCACCATACACTTAAGCTCAGCCACATCAGCACTGCTTCCACATAGTCCGTCCCAGTGGCTTTGAAATGGCAAGGCTGTTGAAGGAGATAATGCAGTGAATTTAAGAAGACCTCTTCCACCAGAGTAAATGCTGTAGAATAGTAATATTTTAATATTACTATCACATTATCACAGGGACCAGGTTTAATAATGTTCAATAATATTAATATCTTTGTGTGCGTGTTTGGGTGAACGCACACGCACATGTGGGAGTGTGGGTTGGTGCGTGGTAAGCACATACGTGTGTAACTCTTTTTCTCTTTTCTTTGCTTTTCTCTGTCATCCTTTTCCAATTTTCTCTCTTCCCTCCCTCTCCCCCGCCAGGCAAGTGGTGGGCTGCAGTGGCAGGATCACCCTGTTCCTTTGATTTGAGTGACAACATAATTATGTGTGTGTCATAGCATAATTCGTAAAAACATAAGCACTTGCTCAAAATGCCTGAACAGTGCTCATCCATCTACAAGTAATTCCCTGTGTTTATATCCAAGGGGCTAGTTCAATAACTGATGTATATACACAAAAAAAGTATGCATATACCACCTTCCTCACAAAAATTGCAATTTATAAAACAATATTGTGCTATGAAAATGTTTGGTAATATGTGGAAATAATTTAGTAACCGTTTAATAACCAACGACCAGCCGTGGTATATAGAATTTATATCACACCTAAGCCGGTTACTGATAACGCACCTTAACTGTGATATAAGTTCCATATACCACGGCCTATTGTGGGTTATTGCTTAAATAGACTCACAATATATAGAGACATGTAATGGCTGTGCGTAATGATACAAGGGCTGCTTTGGCATTGTTAGAGAATGTTGCAAGGCAAGAAAGAGCCATGCTGATTTACTAGAACATGATGAATCCTGGCGTTTATGTGCAAACCAGCTTAAATAGGAGTATGTTGACATTAATTTATGGATAATTGTGGGAGTGGACATTAGGCTTGTGTCATGATGACTGAGATTTATAGAACAGAGTCCCCATCCAAGATGTTTGTTTTTGATGACAATTCTGAAAATACCAAAGTCCTAATGCCACCCGTTTCGCGGAATGACTAAAGTAGCAGTAGCAGTAGTGGTAGAAGTAGTAGTATTAGTAGTAGGAGCAGTGGTAGCAGTGATAGTAGCATAAGTAGTAAAATCTGAAGTAGCAGCAATAAAATTAGTAGCAGAAGTAGTACTAGAAGTAGTAGCACATTGATATTAAATCACTTTCCAATGTAACATTTAGAATATTCTGTATTTTAATGAAAAGGGATTTTGTGGATTTTCTACAGTGAAATGTTTAATGTCAAGCTTGGCTGCATGTTGATCCACTTCCCTTTGAGGACTAAAATGTTACTTGTCAGTAGAAAGTAGGCAATAAAGAGAGGGGAATGTTGCATGTGCCCCCTTGCAGATGTGAGTGGGGAGTTTGTGTCAGTTGGCAAGTAATAGTGAGGGATTTGTGTTACAGGCTAGAGAGACAGCGGGTTGCAATGACTACACAGCCACAACTCTTTCGCCCGGCCGAAGAGCCTTGTGTCTGACATGTGTTTTGCAGACAAACGAGCCTCATTTCAAATCAGTGACAACTGATTTGAAGAAAAAAACAAAAAGATAGTCACAGAAAATATCCCTACCTTTTCTATGTTTTCTCCAAATTGTACATTTGTGTGCCATCACAGGATTGGTGTCAATTTCTTCCTTCACATACCTGAAATGAACTCCTATTTTCCTTTAAGGAGATGGTGCTTCTTTCTCTATCTCTTCTCTGTTTAATTCCCTCCCACTCTCTTTCCCTTCTTTCCCTCCCTCCGTCTAGCATCAGTGATGTTGGCCAGCAGGGCGGCAGTAGAGGATAGTTGCCCCCTGGGCCACTTCCCCTGTGGGAACATCAGTGTGTGCCTCCCTCAGGCACTGCAGTGTAATGGACATAAGGACTGTCCCAATGGAGCTGACGAGCGGCGCTGTGGTAAGTGTGTGTGTGTGTGTGTCTGTGCATGTGTGTATGCAATTGTATGGTGATGCATGATGAATGTGAATTTGTTTGTGAGTAAAGAATTTTTCAAATTGCAATAGCAAGTGGTAACACTGCCATTTTGTTTCTCATTTACAATAATTTCATCAAGTTGTATCTTGAAGTATCTCATCTCAACATTCACCATAGTAAAGGTCTTTTCTTTGAGTTGAGTTTTGGTTTGAGCTTAAAACTATCATGGCTGATGGCAGCCCAGCTTCAATAGCCTGTCTGTGCCAGTTGAGAACATCTATGACCAATTCACCACCAATAGAGGCGTTGTGTTATGTTACCAACCTCGTACTTTTGAGTTCCCTACACACACAGCTAGTGGACACAGCTAAATTGGCCCGCTACTTTTCCTCCCTTTTCCTTCCTACCTGCTGCTAACAAACTCTGACATAACATCACATAGAAATGTCATTTTACCAAGGAAAGGAAGGTTATAATAAAATATTAGAATACATAAACCCAGTTTGGCTTGCATTGCGGCAGCCATCTTTATCTTTACGCTTTGCCTTTGACTGATAATGTAATAGAGATGATTTTGTGAAAGTCAGATCAGATCTCCCTGATTTGGTATCAGATTTGTGCATATTGACCCCACACAAGGTAGTTATTTTTCTGTTTATTATAGTGTTGTTTCAGAGTAGTGCTCACTTTAACCCCCATGAAGACTTTGGATGATTGTGGCCCCCAGCACCAACACATCTTCTCATCTCTTGTGTTTAACCCGATGACATTAATTAGAGAGTCCTGGTTGGTACAGCAGCAACTCAGCTAATCACAGCAATACTGTTTCTAGCTTCTCTTCTTTAGTCTCCTGTGGGCCACGTTTCACTTTTATTTAGAATTTGATGGTATCACATGCAATGAATTAGTCAGAGCGAACGTGGTTTAAAAACTGGAACAATTTACCCATAAATACCACTCAAATAAAGATTATCAACACTTATCACATTTTGCCAGTGGAATCAAAAGCTTCCAACTGGGTGTTCTGCCAAATACATTTTATCTGGCTTTTTTTATCAGATAATTCTCCCTTGTTTGGCTTTGCAGGGGACAACATCGGCTGGGCGGACTTATTTGATCGAACATTTCAGAAAGCCAATCCTGTGGACTTTTCCTTACTGGAGTGTTGTAAGTGTGTGTGTGTGTGTGTGTGTGTGTGTGTGTGTGTGTGTGTGTGTCCACAGATTTTACAACAGAGGCCTGAGTGTTTAGTGATTGTTTACCAATGTTGAGGGGCACACCACCATGTTGGACAAGTGACAACCAAATCAAATCAAATCACATTTATTTGTATAGCCCTTAACCACCGTTACAGTCTCAAAGGGCTTCACAGTGCCCAATGCAACTTGTGAAAACAATAAATGGTTAGTACACAACATCCCCCACGTCATCACGGGACTAGGGGACCACGCAGGCGCCAACACTGCCCAGGTAGGAGAACGCAAACGCCCAAACCAAAAAGAAAGATTGTAACTTTCTTTCTCCCCTTTTACAGCATAACTTATAGTATAACAACCCCCGCCACTGCACAGAGATAAGCCATTTTCCTTGCTTTGTCAGGGAGGACGATTTCTGCTTTTGTTGTCACTCATGTCCCTCATAACCACTAGGTAACTACTCTAAGGAATCTGTGATTAGTCCCTATAGTAAAAACCAATAAATGCCCCTTGAAGGTAATATTTTAATTCATATGTGTGCACGTGTGTGTGGGTCCATGTGCCCATGTGTAGCCTTGCAGGAGTATCCAGAGAGTTGTGACTGTATACGGACAGAAGTGGAGTGTGTGGAGGTCAACCTGCAGGACGTTCCTCAACTGTCTCCCAATGTTACCTGGCTGTAAGTGCGACCTTCCTTTGTGTGTCTAAGTGTGTGTGTGTGTGTGCGTGTGTGTGTGTGTGTGTGTGTGTGTGTGTTTGTGTGTGTTGCCTGGATACAAGCTGATATGTTAGAAAATGACAAACTATCTTTTTGCCCCCGATGGAGTTGTCTCAGGAGGCTTTACTAAAGACAAGCATATGATAGAGGAGATATTCAAGATTCAAGATTCAAGAAGTTTATTTGTCACATACACACACACCCCGTGTGTATGTGACAAATAAACATTTCACTGCACAAATAAACGTGCAGTGAAATGAAAAAGTGGCAGTGCTCAACAGAAATGTGCAAAGGGCAACAAGTTCACACTATTTACAATAAAAAACCAACACAATATTTACAGTATTACAGTAAGAGCTCTATATAAAAAGCAACACAATATTTACAGTAAGAGCACTTAAAAATATAGAAATATGAGAAATTGTATGTATGTATATAATATAAATTATGTGTAGTCGTTACCTAAGTGTGGGTGTGTGTGTGTGTGTGTGTGTGTGTGTGTGCATAAGAGGGTCAGTGTGTGGGTCTGGGTGGGGGCCCTGGTGAGGTCGGAGTTCACAGTCCTGATGGCCTGAGGAAAGAAACTCCAATATTTGTTGGAGTGTGGGTATTTAAAAAAATCTGTACACAATCTTCAGGCAATGATCAGGCAAGAGAGAAAAGAAAATAGGAAAAGAAATGAAATAAAGAGAGCGGTAGAAGGTATTCTTTGGTGCGATACAACTGGTCCTCTGCCAGTTTGTGGTAGCAATGAGATCTGCAGGCATGTTCAGTCTTTTGGACAACTGGCCCTCCCTCTGTGGTCATTCTGGCCTCCTAAAAATGACACTCCTCCAAGCTACATTGGCGCCCTTTCCCAGCAAGGGTTGAGGTATCATAGCTCTTTTCCTATGTCTGTTTATCATCTCATGCCTTTCCCATCTTTACCATTCAGACCCATATTAGCTCCTCAAGTTTAATGCCTAATGACATGAATCTGAACAAGCTAGTATCCACCCCCCATCCACTTTGGCCTTTCTCAGTAAGGAAGCTGATGATTATGCCTCCCTTTATGAAGCCACCCAGGCTGTTTTTCCTAAATGACTATAATGACTGTACAATTACCTTCAAGTGTAGCTCTGTATGACTTCTCATCCATGTTTCCTCTTTACTTTCAATAAGAAGCTCCCTATCCTCTTTGTTGTATTTTGTTGTATTTCCGTGTAACTTGAAGAATCCCATCTGCTGCTTCACAATGGGAATCCTTGAACTCAGCTGAGGCATTTAATCTTGTGCGGTCTGCCATTTAACCTTTACGTTACATTACAGCATGTCGTTAAATGGCGTATTCTCTTTAATATGCCAGTTCCCACTGATCACTGATTACCTTCCTTGTCTTATTTGGTCCGGCGTTTTTTTACGTCTAACACTGCAAATTATTTATACCTCCTCTTACATAGACAATCACTCAGATGCACATGTAGATGAATTATTGTAGGAGTGTCTTGATTAAATGACAACGACCACAACATGAAGAGGGAGTGCAGAAAAACTGAACTGTCTAGCAAATCACATAAGCCCTAAAACCACACGGGACACTTGATGGTACAATTAAACAACACTGTTAACATTTCAAGAGAGCAATATTTCCCCAGTTTGATCGTATCATCCCAGACCATAAATGGAGTAGTGAATGCTCTGTCCTGATAAAAGCTGTTCTTACTTCTTAGTTATAGCATTAGAAATCATATAAAATACCATTTCAGCAGAAAGTAAAGCATTATATCAAAATAAATCTTCTACTCCCCCCCCCCAAAAAAATATGTATCTGGATTCTTAAATACTAAATAATAATAATAATAATAATAATAATAATAATAATAATAAATAAATACGCTTTCAAGAGTTAGAAAAAAATATTTATACACAACTGACTATTTGGAAAACACAGGTACCACTTTAAACTGTTTCATCCTATTTAATAGTCAATCTGTTTTCAGTCGGCCTGGGAAGTTCTGTTTGTCTGCTCCGTCCTTTGCCCTAGTTTATTCTCTGTTCATGCTCCCCCGTGGCGATATAATTTACAAGCATAGCATTTCATTTCATTGTTATTCTAACAACACACAGTTCGACCGCTCAGTTGATTCCTCAGATGTTAGCAGTTTAGCTACACCCAATGATCTTTTACATAACATTACATTTACATTACATTTACATTACATTACATTACAGCCATTTAGCAGACGCTTTTATCCAAAGCGACTTACAATAAGTGCATTCAGCATAGGTAGGCAAGAGAACTACTAGTCACCAGAAATCGTAAGTGCATTTCCTTCCTAAACAAGCATCTAAGAGCAGAACCAGTGCTGAGGTAAAAGTGCAATAAGTTATCTACCTACTTTTTATTTACAGTTTTTTACAATCGTTTTCACACTTGTCTCAATACCATGTCCACTTCTTCAAAACTCTTCACACAGTGTGCTTTTGAAACACACACCTGAGCACATCAGTTAACCTTTGGTGCAAAAGTGACTCATGCTGCCGTAACTATAGCATATGCTTTCTCCCATAAGACTACTTTGTCACTCAATGTACAATGAACTAAAAAACACAAACAACTTGGAGCATTGCAAAATACATATATTATGTGTTTCCCTTTCCTCTATTTTTGCATCCACAAATATTTCAAGCCAAGCAGCTAAAGAAACTTTTGATCTGTTGGTTTGCCTCTCACAATATATGTCATGACTGAGTGTAGTAAATTTACAGTAAACTGTAAATGAATGAATGTTTTACTGTATCGGAAACCCAGAATAACAATTTTTACTGTGTAATGTAAAACAATATATGATAAAGAAACAAATTACAAAAGCAACAGTATTCTTCAGGGGGTTTACTATATTTTGCCATTTGGTCTCACAGTGCAATATACTGTAGTTCAGAAAAGAAAAATACAATACAATCAATTACTCATGGTAACAAGGCTACAAACAAAAAAACTGAATAAACTGAATAAACTTTCTGCTAAAATCATAATAATCTGTCTTACATATTTCAAGCATAGTTTCATTTGTCTGTCAAAATGCAACATATTTCCATCCACAGTGATCAGAATTTTGTTGGGTTTTGAACTGAAAGTTAACTGTTTTGAACAGAGTATCTAAATGTCTGCAAAATTTGCTGTAGTTGTACAGAATCTTGCTGGTGGTGAACACTGACTGAGAGAGGTATTCATGAATTTTGGAAGAAGTGGTGATTGAATGCCTCTTGTATCAAAGCAATGCAAAAGTATACACAGTTTAGTTCACATAGTCTACTGATATGGTGAATGTGTTAAGTGTTTTGAAAAAGTGGACATGGTATTGAGACAAGTGTGAAAACGATTGTAAAAAACTGTAAACAAATGAGACAAGTAAGTGAAGCTAATAAACAAGAGCTAAGACAAATAAGTGAAGACAAGTAAGCAGGTGCTAAGAGGAAGGGTCAGGGTAGAGTTTCTTGAAGAGGTGGGTTTTCTCCGGCGAAAGATGGGCAGCGACTCTGCTGTCCTGGCATCAGTGGGGAGTTCATTCCACCACTGTGGGGCCAGGACAGAGAAAAGTCGTGACCGGGTAGATCGGCCCCCAGGGGCCTCTGAGCGACGGGGCAACCAGTCGAGGCGCCTCGAGGCAACTAATGAAAGCTAGATGTTTCAGTTTTCTCCTACTGAATATAATCAAGAGCGACATGGCACGATTTTGCCTTCACGGTTCTGTCAATCTGATTTGTAACAATCCTGGATGCATAACATAAACTATAAATCCTACTGCCAGAAATTCAAATTACATTCTGAACCTTTAGGAAGAAGACACAAAGGAAGCCAATCAAGCTTCAATCAGCTGAGAAATATTGCCAATGACAAGATAAGGCCATTTCTGTCATTTGATGATCTTGAAAGAATCATTCATACTTTTATTGTAATTTACTTTATTTCCCATTCAAAAAACTCCTTCCCATCTCCAGCACATCATCCCTATTTTTGCTTCTCTGTACTTTCTGCAATTTCCTCCTTTTTGTCTCTGAAGTGTGTGTGTGTGTGTGTGTGTGTGTGTGTGTGTGTGCACGCGTGTTTGTACCTGTGATACACGTTTTGATCAAAGAAGCCTGCAACAGCTCACCCAATAGCAACACTGTGAATGGTGTACAGTACATGTTGTACTTGTCATTTATGAGGTACTCTACCACGATTTTCCTTTCATAAAATCGGTTTTGGACAACATTATTATTATTTTTCTGTCTCTTACCAGCCTCCTGTGTGTGTGTGTGTGTGTGTGTGTGTGGTTGTAAATGTATGCTGTACCTTTGATGTGTTCCTGTGTTTGTGGTGTAGCAACCCTTCCAAAACCCCAGGCCAGCAGGGGATTCATGTCCTTTATGATCCCTGACAGATGCCTCTACTATCTAGTGCAGCATTTCCCAACCTTTTTCCATCAGTGCCACGCTTTCCAAATGTACAGAATCTCATGGTACACCACTCTCAAAAACATGAAAAATAAACACCCTGCAGCCCCCCTCCATACACACACGCTAGCACACACACACACACACACACACACATACAGACACACACGGTCAAGTAAATACGAATCCCAATTTCAATGGGAAACCTGAGCTTGTGATGATGCACACAATAGCTGTGTCTGAAATCGCTCCCTGTAGTGCACTATTTGTGGTGTCAGACATTTTGTAGGGCTGTCCGAATTCTTAGTGGACAATTTTATTGACTATATAGTCCACTATTTATAACCTTTTTATGACCCACAATCCTCCCTGATTCATAGTCTACAAACAATGTACACTATTGGACCGTATATTAACCATAGACTTTAAGTGTGTGTGTGCTCGGGGTGTTTGTTCAGCAGAAATAATGGAGTGTTTTTGTAACTCTGGTTTCATGGTGACAGGTCCCTGAGGAGCAATGAGATCCAAATGCTGTCTGACAACGTCTTCTCAGAATACCCCTCCCTAGAGAGACTGTGAGTAATACACAATGTAGAGCTGCTTTCACCATCTTTACAATAGATTCAAGAAGTTTATTCAAGAAGTTTATTTGTCACATACACACACGAAGTGTGCAGTGAAATGTAAAGTGGCAATGCTCAGCAGAAATGTGCAAAGGGCAAATAACAGGTTCACACTGTTTACAATTAAAAAAAAAACACAATATTTACAATGTCACAGTAAGAGCTCTATATAAAAAACAACAATATTTACAATAAGAGCACTTTATAAAGTCTAGGACAATAGACACTGCATGTTCCCATAACTATTCAAGTTGCTTCGGTCTAGCCAACCATTTTCATTCATTATTTGTTCTACATTCAATAAATATTATGAAAAAATGCCTGAGGAATTGTGTGAAGGTTCACCAGTAACCAAGACTTGACTTTAATAGCATTGCTAGTCCACACGATTATGGAATTAGTATTTCCAAATACATTTTATGGTTTGTAACAAATCTCAGATAGACAAGTGAAATTCGATTTAGTATATTTTTCTGTGATTGTAGTTGTAGATTGAAGTTATTTGCATTGAAGCAGGTCAAATGAAACACAAAGAATTATTTGCAAATACAATTTGACCTTGTTCTGCTGTGTTTAGGAAACAGGCCATTTACAGAGGCGTTTTACTGACTCTTACTGACTGGTTGGGATTGAACCAGATTCAAAGGCAATTATTCCCAGTTTGTCTTACAGGACTATAGGGTGATTTTATGAATGAATGAATAAATAGATGAATGAATGAATGAATGTGCTAATAGCGGACAGAAAGCTAGATAGGTAGACAAAATAAACAAATAGAAATGAGTGACTGGATGCTGAAGAATGGCGGCTTGAAGAATGGTTGGTTTCAGCAGAGCTAGCGCACCACCTCACTGATCTTTATAAAATCTACCAAAACATTAATTTTGCTTAAATTGAATGTTGTACATCCTAATATGAACCTTTATTCTTACTTTTTGAGACACCCTGACAATTATGCCGCAAAGGAACACGAAGAAAAATTGAGCCTAGCCAACAAGCTTCACAATTAGCAGCTTGTAGCGATGCTAACGCTAGCACAAGCACACTTGACCCTGGACTTCGTCAGGCGATTAAGGAGATCATGGATGACATCTCCAAAGTCATCGATGACAAACTCAGCCCGTTGTCGCAAATGCTTCAGATCCACAGCGAAAAACTAGAGCGCCAGTGGAAGACTCTGCTAACCCACTGGAGGGCAAGCTGAAGGCGCTCGAGAAGCAGGCGCATGAAATGGCTGAGCCCATCGACGACTTCGAAAACAGAGTTAGAAAAATGAATATACACATCGTCGGAGTCCCGGAGAATGTTGAGGGTGACTGACCTGTCAAGTTTTTTCGAGACCTGACTGCCTGAGCTTTTGTAACATCCAAACAAAGACTCGGTGCCATGCCAGGTCCAGCACAGCGACCGTGACCTGTCCTCGTCAGGAAAATTTAAAGGTTTGTTTTCCAGTCAGTGAAATTTAAACGAGATTCACACTTAAAGCCCCAGGAAACTTGGCTTGAAATAGTAAAAATGAATATATGATATCAAAGTTTAGTGTCTAATTAAGCATCCACAAAAATCTGAGTGAAAATAAACAAAACCTAGTTCTACCTAATATTAGAAAACCTAGTTCAAATGAGTGGGGGGGTTCAGAACAGTGGGGTTGAATTGGGCGTGGTATTTTCTGAGATTTATGACGCAGAGAATTCATTAATCCAATCATTAAAAAATGCACGTCAGTTGTCCCGCCCCCAACAGGTGCAACAGCTTGACAGTTTGACATGGGCGGAGCTATCAATCGTGTCAGGATGTCAATCAAATCCTGATCTGACACGCCTACACAGTCCTGAGAAATGGTCTAAACAGCTAAATGAGCTGTTTTTGAACTAGGTTTTCTAATATTTCTGAAAGTTTATTTTCACTCAGATTTTTGTGGATGCTTAATTAGACACTAAACTTTGATATCATATATTCATTTTTACTATTTCAAGCCAAGTTTCCTGGGGCTTTAAGATGTATGATGTGCTGCCACATCACCAAAACCTCACCTCACCTGCTGTTCTTGGCTTTATCTTTGGGATCGTAAATCAGTCCTTTAATTCTGTCTTGTAACTCAGTGAAGAAGAGACTTTGTTGTAGCCAGTATGAACAATTCTCTTCTTCCGTCTTTGCACGATTTTATTGTGACGCAGTAACTCAGACAGGACCTCAGCGTCAGTGTCAATTTCAATTTGAGAGAATAAACATCAACACTGTTCCCGTGTTTATATAAATCCACACCACCAGCGTTAATTTAACACTTTGATAGTTTCGAACATTTCAGCCATATCTATGAGTGACTAAACAAATCTCCAGTCAACACTTATCATAATTGTCACTGAAAAATCAACATTTGCATGGCGTAGGTTTGACAAACAACGAGGCATGAGACTTTTGGTTTGGTTGTAAATCATAACTTAATATATACAAAATGGGAGAGATTACCAAACGAAAAAGGAAAAGGAGACAGAGCATAGATCATCAACAGCAAAATAAAGATGCTAGGGAAATAACAGCATAGTTAAAAGCACACAAATAAGACTAATAGATAATAGAAGAACATGTCAGACAGTGAAAAGCCAATAATAAATATAGCCGCAAGCAGTGATGTTGGGGTTCACGGAGGATAGATGTTTTACAATAATGCGACGCGCCACACAATCTATCTGTTTTGGTAATCAACTCCCTCTTCTTCCCGTTTGGTTCATTCCTGTGGTTCACGAGCCGGTGCCTGAGTACCAGCTAACCTTAAGAATCGCATGATGCAAGAGACAAACATGTTGAGGTCACGCAGTGTGCGAGCTTGCATTTCTCTCTGCGCCCCCTCAGATTTTTTGGGTGCATGACGCCCCTGCCTGTTGCTAAACCTAAAAAGGATAATAAGGATAACAATTTACTGACATATATTAAAAGCATATGCAGAATGGGATTACATTTCGGTCTTGAATACATCTGGCCCACCTAGCAACTGCAAAAAAAACGGGGCTAAATGTAATTTCCGACCACTGATCTACAGTATGAGGAACACCAGTAGGCATAAGAGAAGCATTATCCTCCTTATGCCCTCTATTTTTGCTTACATATCAGATTTGGAGCTAAACTAACCAGCATGTCTAATTTCAACAATACCCTGAGTGTGGAACCAGAAGGCAAACTAAATAAGTACATTCATTTAAACTCCACCCACCCAAGCTCCCCAGTTCTAAAGGTTATTGCCTGAAATCCAAAGATCTCCTTTCCCACAGAAAGCACCTTTTAATTCTCACTGGATTGTAGCTTCATGCTGACAAGGTGACCAGAGTATTTGATGGTGTTTATAACTGAATGGGAACCAGAATGTGACGTGGCTTTGAATTGCGTATCAAACAGTAGTCTAAGTGGCTCTGATCTAGTGGGGATTAGTGATGAGCTGCAACTAAATACTGGTTTCATCCTTTAAACTATCCATGAATAAATCACATATTATGCATAGCACAATATAAATATAGTTTGCTCTACAGGCACTTTTCCTAATAGAAACAAATGTGCATTTTATTATACCATTATTGCTTCACGGCCCAGACACATGTCCATGCAGGAAACAAGCAATTTTGTGCATGCTTTGATAATGTTGCCATTAATATGGGCAGTAGAGTTCAGTTAGGTCTTTATTTTCTGTAACGGCGTGATATATTGGATATTAAAAGTAAATGATTCCTTATTTATAAAGCAAAATGGTACGTGGATATTTGTATAGATGTAAACTAAGAGCATATTGTCTTAAGCAAATGTCACACAAAACTCCACAAGACAAAGATCTCGCATTACCATTATTTTTTAGAAACAAGAAGGTGGCACGTCTGTTATGTGACGTGAGAGAAATTGAGTTGAGGAGTGTGCTTTGTAGTTTTGATTGGCTTGATGAATTGAGACTTGAGAACAGCTACAGAAAAGATGGATTCTACGTGGCACATTTTCTCTGTCAAGCTTGGGAAAATGGCAAAGTATTTTGGAAGGCTACAGAGGTGTCACATGAACCGCTCTCCACTCTCCTGACAGCAAAAAGCAACCATGAATTTTCTGTCTACCCAATCTACACACTCTGACACCACACACACACACACATATCCAAAATTGTGTCATTCTTGTATAGGAACAAAGCCAAACAGACAGGCTGAGTCGATGTGTCCTGGAATATTTGGGGAAATTCTATTGTGGAGGAGAGATTTGAGACAATTTTAGATTTTACATTGCATTTTAAGCATGTAGGTGATGCTCTTATCCTGAGTGACTTACCGTGAGTAGAATAGGCTTAAATTCCTGAATCATGAACATTATAAGCAAAGCACTTATTGTAAGTCGCTTTGGATATCAAATCACATTTTATTTGTAAAGCCCTTAATCACCGTTACAGTCTCAAAGTGTGAAAACAATAAATGGTTAGTACACAACATCCCCCAGCCTTGGACGCTCACAGAGGAGAGGGAGAGTTGAGGCCAGTCGGAGTGATGGCCGGGTTGCTGAAGGGAAGGGAGAGCTAACTGGTTGGTTTCAGCTGTTAATGTGGAGCTGAATCGTGGCCTGGTGGTGTGGGGATGGTGTGGGAAATAGAATGGATTCAAGACAACCACCATCTGCTTTGCTTTGAAGAGAAAAATTACTTTTCCACCTAGTTTTTTTCAACAATCCCTTTATATAAAAGAACGTAACTTCGGACACGACTGGCAACACCAGGGACAAAACCTTACTCCTCTGCCTCTTCCTCCTCGGTCTGCTGCGCTCCGAGGGCTTCGTCCACTGCCTGCTCCAACAACAGGGGTGATGGAGTTGCTGTAGGGGGCCAATAGTATCCAGCTCCTCTGAGTGCATTTCCATGTTTGCAACCCCGTCCACTTCTGAACGATCACTCCCCACATTCTGTTTCAACCGGAAAGACGTCAAACTACATAAAGCCAGACTCTCTAGCGGCATGGTTGACGCACAGGGTCTCACAGTGAGAATAGGACGATCATGGTTTTGTGGTTACAATAACATCAAGGGTTGAAATATATTTGTGAAATGTCTGTTCAATCTGACACACCTTCATACTTGGAATAAGAACCACAGGGAGAGTTCAGCCCAAATTGGGTGACAGGCATGTAATTAATGCTTGCAGCTTGCTCATTCAGCAGATGAATGTCTTGTCTGGTCTCTTCTCCCCAGGCTTTCGCCACCTACTAACAAAAGCAGGCATACGTTGTCTCAGACCTCTCTGTGCCTTCTGACTAATGCTTGAGTCTTGAGTTGTTTTTAAAACTCAAGCCAAGTCAAGCCATTCACTATATGCCAATGGACTGTGATCAAACGGTTGCATCAGACGTGCTTGGCTATTGTGTGCGTTAAATGAAATGAAACACTGTCCAGCCGTTAAGAATGACGTCTCCTCCCAGGCCGTGGTATATTATCTGATAACCTTCTGGAGGTCTCGCTTGGTAATCCATTTCCCGATTGGGTCGTTGTGGTCTGTTTCATCTTGTAGGTGCTTTTCATGAAATGTTTTTCGCCGTGGAAACGACAATGCGCACACATATTCACAAACACAGTAGTCACAAACACATATACACACCCGCAGACCTAAAGTTTAGTACTTTTTAAGTGCCGTGATTCACATCGGAGCAGTTGGTTGCGTCTTATTTGTGTCTGGATGGAGAGAGAATATGCTGATGGATGTATTATCCTATTCTTCTTAGTGGAGTGGTAAATGGAAAAGAAATCATCACGCAATAGATGATGATATCACGCTGACAGCTTAGTATTAATCACTCGCATTTTACTTAAGAATGTGTGTGAGAGAGAGAGAGAGAGTAAGACAGATTGACAGTCAAGGGATAAAATGTTAGTTATAAATGAAACAACAATCTGTTTATATTCCTTATAATAAATTCCTGTTTTTTTGCCGTTCTCAGGTTTATGCAAAACAACAGTCTCCAGACCATATCCAGACATGGCTTCAGCGGCCTGTACAAACTAAAGAGGTTGTGAGTACCCTGCTTACCTCGACAATAAAGTGGTAGTGGTTTCCTTAAATTCACCGGTTATGATGTTTACGAGTGTCAAACCAAAACCAAAATTTTGAGATTGAGTGTTGTTTTGAACAGTTTTTTGTTTTGCTTCTCTGAGAAGGGAAGGCTAGAACCAACTGCAGAAGGATTGGATGTGGCAGTTTCCCATCCAACTGTCAGTTACATCTTAAAGTGGCAGAGAAATACATTAGAAATTAGATCTTCAACCCTCCGCCTTTCTCTCTTCTTGTTCTCCCAGGTTTCTCAGTGAGAACTTGATCTCCTCCCTTAGTCCTGGTGTGTTCAGGGACCTCCATCAATTACAGTGGTTGTGAGTAGCACACACACACACACACATACGTTTGTAATCCTGATTCTGTGATACCATTGAGCCATGAGTCTCCTGCATCCTGAATGGATGGTGATAAGTGGTTCTGGTAGTCATGATGTGTCTGTATTGGGTTGTCATGTTCTGTTTTGTTATATTGTTTTTATTAAGACTCGCATTCCTGTTTTGACAAAATCACTGTGGGCTTGTTAACATTCCTTGTGGATTTTCCCTCTGGAAGAGAGAACGCCATACCTCCTGAGCCCCGACCTTCACCCGCCCCCTTCTCTAATTTTTGGGTTGGAAATTGAGAGGAAGCGGTTGTGTCCATTTTGAAAACAACCCCCCCAAGTACACTTCAAAACTAATGGGGTGGCTCTGTGTTTTATTAAAGCCGTAATGAGTCGTAAATCAGAGACAGCTTCCTGGATTGACTCTTATTTTCCATGTGAGCAGATATCACATTTGACTCAGGAGTACCATAAAAACCCGGATGAATTGTACTGATTTAATTTTTATAACAGCTCCAGATTTTTCATTTCAATAATAGAACGGTGAAACTGAAGTAACGCACCCTGCATAAACAATAACAACACCAAATCTAATACTAATAGCATTATAATAGTTATTGCAAGGGTAGGTTATGATGTAGTAAACAGGTATGGACTAAGCACACTAAACCATGGAGAACCATAATTATGAACACAAACTACTTCAACTAGATCTGAACATACACACACAGCATTTGGGAATTACAGGTGTCAGGGATTAGAAAGTAAAACTTCACACGCACCATCATACGTGGTTTCCCCAGTTGACTGGCCAATCATAGGATGCATGGATGCTGCATCCTGTGCTGCATCCTACCTGTACCTGGTGTTACACGCCCCGTGTCCGTGTGCACTCCCTAAATTCAAGTGGTGCATGAGTAAACGCCCTGAGAGGTGAAATAGTTGGTATGTATGGCATTAGTGTCATGTTGGTCTATGGCGTGTATATGGAGCCAGTGCCCCGTGTACAGGTGTGTGGGGGGTAATCCTCAGCACCATTGTTTGAAAAGACGTACCCAGTCTAGTCTGCCCTGTTGGTATAAACTAATGAAATAGGTGAATGCAGCAGAGTCGTGACTCATGAGGTCGTGACTCATCAGGACAATTTAGGCAATAACATTGTGACTCATGTTATGAAACTTATTAGTGTGATCATCTATGCTCCATCCAAATGACTTGTGACCAGAGAGTTTAGCTCCTGATTGCCTCAAACGTCCGGTAAAATACATTTTCAATTTCTTAAATCTGACCAACTCATCCTGATGGAAAAGATTTTGCACTCTTCGCTGTTATGTTGACAATAGACTTTTACAAACACCCTTCAGTGTTTTTTAAAGTGAGCTCTGCTGTCATCACTGGATTGTATGTGTTTATTAATTTGATAATAATATGAGGTGGGAACCCTGTGAAAACTTCGTGCTTCATTTTTAGAATAATCCTAAAAATATGACCAACCACAGAGAAACCTGGGGCAAGCTGTACTACATATCCATGAGCCATGTACTGATTTAAAGTTCACAAATTATATGTGATTAAAAGCAAGTAAATTATTCCTCACATAGTAAAATCAACTAGTAGTCATTGGATTTAATAGATCTAATAGAATTGTAATTGACAAAGTCATGAAATTGCTCCCACATTATTGCCCCCGTAGAAAATGCTATTATGTGAAATGACCTTTAGATATCACGTTAATGAAAGAAGACCAATACATAGTTGTGAATATTGCTCTGATGTCAGAGATTACAATTCATCAATTAACTAAGAAAGACCCTAACACCTGGGTCCAAACCACATGATGTGATGGGTCATGTTCAGCATGATGTTTGTAATGTGAGAGACATAATTTCTTTCCAGGGTGTTGGATCATAACCCACTGAGGAGCCTGTCTCAGGACACCTTTGTTGGGCTCCAGTCCCTCATGTACCTGTGAGTAGCGTCTTCTTCTTCTAATTTCTTATGGCAACACAAGTGCAGCATTGCTTTGATATTTCAGCGTTGTTCCACTTCAGAGTTTTGGTTGAAAAACTATCCACTGTGACACCTATTTTCACAAAATGATTGCTGACTGCTGTAAAACAAAGTAAAACAAAACAAAAAAACAGAAAAAAAACATTTGAATTATTATCCATCTATACTATCTATTCTATTATTATCAATTCATGAGATGAATTTCAAGTGACAAACAATTAATGGATAATGGATTGTAACCCTTCATTCGGTATTTTTACTCATACACACATTAGGACCTCAAACAACAGCCATTAATTCCAGGGTCTGAACTGTAGATGTAGACCCTCTCACCAATAAACTATGAAAAGTTGTGCCATATTGGAACTTTGCTCGATTTTCTCTCAGATGGTCTCAGATTTGTCCTCTGTTTAGCTCTACTCCTTGAGTAATCCGTATTAGTGATCTTCAAAGCTCATTTCATGCTCAACCATGTCGGTGTGGGACACTTGTAATGAGTTGGTGATGAGGAAGTCAGTGGAGTGAGTCATCTAGGGCCCACATCTCTGGCTGCCTGGCAATTTCAGTTCATTTCATGTAATTTCATTTCATAGGCCAATAACTCCTAAAGCAGTGGACTCCTCAAGCTTCTTACTTACATAAAACTGGGTCAGCGCTACTGAAATCTAAGTTTTCTATATTAATAATGCATTTGTCCTTCTCTCTTGCTTCCCTCTCTCCAATCTCTCCTTCAATGTCCTTTTTTCTGGCCAATCCTCAAATATACACAGTAACAGGATGACAGTGTTTTGTTCTCCCAGTCTTAGTCTGGTCTGTTGACATCTCATCCATTCACACTGTTTGTCTCATTCACATCTGCTCTGTTCATTTCTGTCATTCTGTCCTCTGTACAACTCAACCTCCCTGTATTTTCTTTACTCTATCTACTCTATCCTACTCTATCTTTACTCTATTAAAAAAATGCCTTGTGAATGTACGCCCACTGTGTCCAATCTGTCTATCCCAGGAATGTGTCACTCTCTTTGCTGAAGATACTTTATTCATCTGTAGTTTCAGGGAAAAATATGTTGTCTCTGGCGCTTTCTTCCCTCTTCACATCTGCCTGACATCTATTTATCTACTTTAAAATCATAGAAACAAAGGTGAGTTATTGAACTAATTTAGCGTAGTTACAAAGGACTGCCCTCAGACGTGGGATTCCTCTGCACGATTTTCACAAACATAGTGTCATTTTTTTTTGTGCTGTTTCAATTGTTCATTATTTTTTAAATTAAAGAGTGAAATGCCAACGTAAGATGTTCACAGGCATAGATCAGTCATTTGTACCTGACTGAAGGTTGTTTCATGAGCTGAACTCAGTGATGTGGGAGGACCTCAGTGTCAAGCCTGCTGCTCCTCCACATTGAGAGGAGCCAGTTGAGGTGGTCCGGGCCCGCGGTAGACCCAGGACATGCTGCTACTTCCCCCAGCTGGCCAGGGAGCGCTTGGGTATCCCCCAGGAGGAGCTGGAAGAAGTTGCTGTGACCCTGACCTGGATAAGCAGCTAGAAAATGGATGGATGGATGGAATATAGTAATAGCATTGTAACCACTCAGAGGCTGTACTTGAGAGTAGCTACACTGTAGTTACCGCAGTGTCTTACCTATTACCTGGCATGGTGGAAACTCCTCCAATATACAGTCTCTGATGGAGGTCACACGTTTCTCACTGTGTCTCTCTGTCTGTATCTCTGCTATCTCCTGGTGTATGCGTGCATGTGTGTGTGTCTGTCTCAAAAATGGCTTGTGAATGTACCCCCACTGTGTCTCTACCCCAGGAATGATTGTTAAATAATGACCACGTGTCACTCGCTTTGCTGCAGATCGTTTATTCATCTGTAGTCTCAGAGGAAAAATCTCTGGCGCCTTCTTCCCTCTTCACATCTGCCTGATATCTATTTATCTACTTTAACACCCTTTAAAATCAAGATTGTTTTATCTGAAAACAGTGGGACTTGAGGACCATGACTGGCTTTTCTGCTTCTAGCGCGATTATAGTCTATTTAGTTAAAGCATAGACACAAAGTTGACTTATTAAATTAACTTAGCGTAGTTACAAAGGACTGCCCTCAGGCGTGGGATTCTTCTGCACCATTTTCACAAAGATAGTGTCATTTTGTTTTGTGCCCTTTCAGTTGTTCATGTTATCTTCTCTGTCTTATTTTGTAAATTAAAGAATGAAATGTCAATATAAGATTTTCACAGGCATAGATTCAAGATTCAAGATTCAAGATTCAAGAAGTTTAATTGTCACATACACACACGAGGTGTGTAGTGAAATGCAAAGTGGCAATGCTTAGCAGAAATGTGCAAAATAACAGGTTCACACTATTTACAATAACCAGCACAATATTTACAATGTCAGTTTTTTTTAAGAGCTCTATATAAAAAACAACACAATATTTACAATAAGAGCACTTATATATAAAAAAATATAGTAAAAAAAGGGAAAATTGTATGTATAATATAATATAAATTATAAATTATGTGTAGTCTTTACCTAAGTGTGTGTGTGTGCATAAGAGGGGCAGTGTGTGTGACTTGGTGGGGGCCCTGGTGAGGTCGGAGTTCACAGTCCTGATGGCCTGAGGAAAGAAACTCCGTCTCAGTCTCTCTGTTTTGGCAGCGTGACTACGGAGGCGCTTGCCTGACCGCAGCAGCTGAAACAGTCCGTTGTTGGGGTGGTGAGGATCCTTCATGATCCTGCAGGCTCTGGTTCTGCACCTCCTGGTGTACAAGTCCTGCAGGGTGGGGAGTGTAGTTCCAATAGTGCGCTCAGCCGAACGCACTACTCTCTGCAGAGCCTTCCTGTCCTGAGCGGAGCTTCTGACCTTTGTACCTTCTGACTGAAGGTTGTTTCATGAGTGGTGGATAGGGATAGGGATAGGATAGGGTAGCAGTCCTCAACTCGGTGGTCAGGTAGTACACCCCCAGCACCTCCCACTTCAGCTTGACGGCCTCCCTCACCACCAGCGGGTTCTTCGGTTGGATGGATGGATGGATGGATGGATGGATGGATGGATGGATGGAATATAGCAATAGCATTGTCATTTTGGTCTTTATTTTTTGTCCAATTTTTTCTTACCCGAACAAGTCTCAGTTCTTTGGCTTCCAGATTAGCACCACTCAGAGGCTGTACTTGAGAGTAGCTATAGTTACCACAGTGTCTTGCCTATTACCTGGCATGTCACTTTCTCTCTGTCTTCTTGTCTTGTCGCTCATTCTCTCCTGGTGTATGTGTGACTCTGTCTGTCTCATAACTGTCTCTCCTCTCTCCTCAGATCCATGGTGGACACCTCGCTGCAGCAGCTTTCTCATCCCAGCTTCTGTCAACACATGCCTGCTTTGGACTGGCTGTGAGTCTACTCCTGAGAGTGTGTGTGTGTGTGTGTGTGTGTGTGTGTGTGTGTGTGTGTGTGTGCGTGTATGTAGTGCTATGTGTGTGTGAGCGCATAGCTGTATGTCTGTGTCTGTGTGTGGAGGCATGTGTGTGTGTGCAGGTGTGTGTTTCTAGCTGGGTCAAAGTGTGCATGTGTGCATGTTTGACTGCATGTCTGTGTTTGAAAGACTTCAGTAGATGGATGGATGTGTGTGTGTGCTCGCGTGTGTGTGTAGGTATAAGATAATAAGCGTGAGACGGATAGATGGAAGTGGCGCAGGGCTACAGAGTGTGAGGATCAGATGAGCGGTCCTTCTGGGCAGGTGAGAAGTGAAGTGCCCCCAGCCTGTGTCACAGTGATCGGTCAGCTTGACCCAGGCGTTTTTTGCTCGGCGAGACACGAGAATGGCGACGGCACGAGCCTGCCACTGATATTGACCCCAATCGGATCCATAGCTTTTATGGTTGTTTGTTATGTGTGTGAGCATCCCATCAGACATCAGACTCCCACTTAATTAAATGCCAAGGCAATTCTATCACCCACGCAAACACACTCCAGTAGTACGTTTGTTCCTGTTCAGTCCCATTTGGGGCCTTTTTAAAACAGACTTCACTGAACATTCACTTCTTTGTTTCTCCGAGTTTAGTGCACGCTAATTGCCCCCCCCCCCCCCCCCCTCTTTTCTCACTCAGAGATCTTGAGGGGAACCAGATTCAAACGCTCAACTATTCCATCTTGAAGACCTGCAATAAGCTGGAGGTTCTGTGAGTATTGCGCTTTAAGCAAGAGCGCTTGAAACACAACATCGGAGGCCGGAAATAGAACATTACTACGTCAGATTACACATCCACAAGAAACATGAAAACACTCTCTACGCCAGGGGTGGGCAATCATGTGCCATGGAGGGCCGAGAGTCTGCAGGTTTTCTCTCCAACCAAAGACTACAGCAGGTGATTTCACTGATTAACACACCTTCAACCAGAGAGGAGGGACTCTCGGCCCTCCATGGCACATGATTGCCCACCCCTGCTCTACGCTATGTCATCATTTATTCAACAAATGCATTCCATCAGCATCATTTCTTTACCAACAAAAAAACATTTTGCACATTTTTTGCAATATTAAGGACGTTTTCTATTCAGCCTTTCTCATTCGATACGTCATAAATTGCATAAATATACAACAATGGAAACCCATCTACTGTAACATGTGTTTCTACCTCATATATAGATATAATATTGCTCATAACTTTTCAAGTGTTAGGACTACATGGAACACTTGGTACTGGCAGACCTCTGGGAGATTGTGTCTGTTACAGCTTCATCAGTATCAATTGGAGATTTCGGCCGTTGGGGCCTCATAAACCAGCTTTTGGAACCACACCAATTCAAATATTGATTACAGAGAGCAGGAGAATAGATCTTGCCCAATTATGTTATGTACTAGCCCTGGAAAGCTTGGAATGTAGGAAATATACCTTGAAAAAAACTTGCAATCCATAGCAATCTGAATGACCTTCAAGGCTCTTCAAAGGGGGTATTGAACAAGTGACACAGACAGAAGATGAGGGATGATGTGGGATTTATTCCACATGCACCAACAATCTGTGTGGTTTTGATGGTCCTATTCTCTTCTGGACCAAATTTAGCAAATGATTCAATCCAAGGCCAGCAGGGATACTGGATCTACACGCAGGGGTTTGAACCACTTCTCATTTCTAACACCAGCTGTGTCTTGTCTAGCTTACTGATGGACAACAGGATCAGAGCTGTTCCTGAGAACACCTTCCAGTCTCTGTGGAAACTGGCTGAGCTGTGAGTAGCAACCAACTTGTTGGTATCATTATATCCAATTCAGTTCAAAATTGGAGGCACTTGAATTGTTTAGTCACTTTAATGAATTGCAGTGGAAAGTGAAATGGCTGTTTTCAAAATAAATTGTGTTTTGCGGTGGGACCCGCATTTGTTTTTCACAACTAATTCATATTTAATTATCTCTGCCAAGGAGGTTATGTTTTCGGGTCGTTAGTCAAGGAGGATATCTCAAAAATCTATCAACAGATTTCCATGACATTTAGTGGAACTGGGATTTCTGACGTTAGATATTTGTAAAAAAAAAAATGTATAACTATGAAACTAATGGAGGTAGAGACTTGATCCTAAGGGTTTGTTTTCAGGGTCAACAGTGCTGAGTTTCTTCTAGTTCCATTATAAATCACTGGTACTGTGTCAGTTCTAATAATGTCAATTTGTAAAGGACGATCATGAAAAAAGCTACATTTTAATGTTGCTTTCATCTATTTTTTTTTTTTTTACATACGATGATATAACAAAACGCTGGAACTGTTTTAGTCTTCACTCGTTGATTGGGATAAACTATTATGGGGATGGGGAAATGCAGAGAAAGCATTCAATTCGGACACTCTACCCTGCGTGTGTGTGTGTGTGTGTGTTGTGTTTGGCGGCCACTTCCCCCCTGCGTGTGTTGATGCGTGTGAGCACCCCGAATTGCAAATAAAGTAATCTTAATCTTAATGTTGGTAAGTTAGTCAGCGCTCTGGGTTAAATAAATTATTTTTGTATTAACCTCGCTGTAGGAATGAATGAATATTGTATAATACAATTCTAGCTTGTTTTTAAATGTTTTATCATTTATTCAGTTTAGTTGATGAAGTTGATGGTTGAGAGGAAACTAACTAACAGCAAGCATGTTTGTGTATCTTATTGCCTCCAGTAAAGAGACGTCCCTTTTTGGATGTGTAAGTTGTATAGTTAAGTCAAGGTAATGGATTCAGATTTAACTGACGTGGTGTTATAAAAATAGCATTGTTCTGCAAAGATGACAATTAAACTTCTTGAAATCTTGAAATCTTGAAATCTTGATGTATTTGCAAATGTAAACAGCGAAGACCAAGATACACAACACTTGTGACAGGTAAAATCCTGCAAAAGAAACCAGCAGTTTTGACAAAATGCTAAAATCAATGCTAATAATAGCTGTTGGCTATTCATGACATGACCCTGCTATTATTGTGCGCTCTCTGTAGATGAAGAAATTGACCTCTCTCTCTTAATCTCTCTCTCTCTGTCACTGTGCTCAGGGACCTCTCCAGCAACAGGATCAGGGAGCTGCCTAAAAACACCTTTAAGAGCCTCTCCAGGTCCCTCCTCAAACTGTGAGTAGTTGATGAGCTACATGATTATGATACCCGATACAGGATTAGGACAGGAGATGGAGAACATTTGGGATAAAAACACCCCAGAGATGGCAAGGTTTGCGGTAGGATTCAGAGAACACAACCTTCACTTCGACATTAACACCTCCCTCAGGAAAAATTGAAAAACTGAAATAGCTATTACTCACTCAATATAAAGGGTGATTTGTGGACTGGTACTGGTTGGACGGCACCCACAGGTAACAACTGTGCCGCAATCAGTCTATTATAAAATGTAACTAAAGTAACTTATTACATCGGGCAGCAAGATATCACAAGACAATGTTAATGTTTATAATTATTATTTAATACATCTTCAATATTTCCTGGAAGAACCATTTGTGTCATGTAAACAAAATGTGGTGTGTGCACCCACGTGATCGTGTGGCGCCAAATTTTCACGGGGCCTAGAGGTGAACGTACCTGTCCAAATTGGAAAAGGATTTCCACTTATAAACGAACAGTTTGTGTATCCATTGCGACTATTTTCTTTTTTCTAATGAGAACATTAACAAAAGAGACGATGGACAGAACTGCAATTGAATGTAGGCTGTATACTATTAAACCAACAAGTTTGACTAAAAAGACTACAGACTAGACAACACACTGAAAGCCAGGCACAGAAACACAGGCTGAACAGAACAGGATCCATTGATTGGGTCAGTCAGGCCTTTAGCTCAGCATCCTCTTTACTCTCCACAAGAACTCATTAACAGAGCTCTATAATTGTCATTTGAAACTGAAGTCCATATTAAAAATGATCTATGTTGGCAACAAAATCTAAAACAAATGTCATGGAGGAACTTCAGCGACAGATAATAAGTAAGTGCTGTTTGATTATTGGCACAATAATCAATCATAATTACAGAAAAGCGGTCAGTAGGACACTCGCTACTCGCTACTGTGACTAGTGTTTTCCACCCATGTTAACTGGGAAATGTACACATTTACAAACTCTGTGGCAAATGTGCACATTTACCTGTAAATGGATACATTTACAAAGTTCCCATATTTACCGTAAAATATATATGGCACAGGTTTTGTTTTAAATTAGGCTGTATCATATTGTGCTATAGATCTGCTATAAATTCTGTCACAATAATTTGAGATTTAATACGATAATTTGGACTGAGACTTGGCGCCTGCGGCAGCAGAATTTCAGTGGTTTTCTGGTTTGAAGTTCCCCTTGTGCCTTAACAATAGTAGCCTGCTCATATTACCTAGTAAAGTATTATTTACCACAATCTAAGTTGTAAAACGGATGTTATGTCTATCTTATGTCTGTGGCCAGACAGAAAAGCAAATAGTTTTGTTAAACCAAACCTTAAAACAGAGTCATAAAACAGTCAAACCAAATAAACGGTGGATCCGTTTTTAGGCCATAAATCCTAGAGATATATCTTCCAATACCTTGTTGCAATCATAAACTAATATAATAGACAGAAGGATTATGTACATCGTAAATATATAACTTTACTATGGACAGAGGGCATAACTGCTAAGTTGAGTCATTGAAATGGAGAAGAGGATGAAGAGTGTGCACGTACAGTACATGCACATTTCACCCAGGCTTCATCAAGTTTCTCAGCATCTGTTTCCTCTTTGTTGCAGAAATATTTCCCACAACCCTCTTCTCCACATTCACCCTGGCCACTTTAGCCACCTGACCCATCTACAGTCTCTGTAAGTACAGACATATCAGACACACACACACGCACGCACACACACACACACACACACACACACACACACACACACACAGTTTGCTGCAACCTCATTGTTGAAGAACTGTGCTCTGTTCTCTGTAGAGCACTGGAAGGCATTGAGATCCCAGACATTCAGACTAAGATGTTTCTGCCTATGGGGAACCTGTCCCACATGTACGTATAGTTCTACACAAGCAATCATCACAAGCTTCTGTCATCCTTGTTTCTCCTGCTGCCTCCGTCTCTTATTCTACCTCGTGTTTACTCCCACTTCTTCCGCAGCTACTTTAAGACGTTCCAGTACTGCTCCTACGCACCCCATGTCAGGTCCTGTAAGCCTAACACAGACGGGATCTCCTCCTTTGAGGACCTGCTGGCTAACATAGTGCTGAGAGTGTCTGTCTGGGTCATGGCTTTCATCACCTGCTTTGGCAACCTCTTCGTCATTGGCATGAGGTCACTGATACGGGCAGAGAACAACCTGCACGCCGTCTGCATAAAAGTCCTCTGCTGTGAGTTGACACCAAATATGCTTCACATCATACACTCTCAGAAAATAATGGTAAGGGAGGTAAAAATGGTACTAGAATAAATTGTCCATGTAAGGCATTAATGGTCCTTATGATAAAAAATACTGTCTTAAAAGATCTAAAACATGCTGTTAATAATGCAACTGCACTGTTTGTGTGGGAGAGATTTTTTGGACCCTTTAAGTGAAGCTAATCTTCAGAGACAGCCTGTCCTACACAAACAAACGCACAGGTAGACAGACAGGTTGTTTCCGCTCTATTTAGACTCTAGATTTTCTCCACTTTGTCAGTTCTCTTCTTCTTTTTTTACTTTCACCTTTACTATATGAACCCCCCGTGTCAGCTCCCTGTTTGCTGTATGAACACGATTAGCATAGACAAACATGAGTCAGAGGATGTTTGTCTATGCTGACCGTGTTCTCCCTCTTCTCTGTGTGATCCTTAAAACATGAAAATCACCATTGGACAACAGCGACAGACACACAACTATGCCAGGAAGGGATTGTCGTTTGTGTGTGTGTGTGTATGTGTGTGTAATTGTGAAGTGATTGCTCTTGCCTGCCGGAGACGACTGAAAGTGGAAATGCTGGATGTTTAAATGGGAAACTATTGGTGTTGCTAAGTGCCACCAGCTGACTTACTGCTCCTTACTGTAAATAGACCAAGTCTCTGTCTCTGTCTCCCATCTCTCAGGTGCAGACTGCCTGATGGGTGTGTATCTGTTCTTCGTCGGAGTGTTTGACGTGAAATTCCGAGGCCAATACAATCGCAATGCCCTGCTCTGGATGGAGAGTGTGGAGTGTCGGACTATTGGATTCCTTGCCATGCTCTCCTCAGAGGTAATCTAATTGGTTATACACCTACACCTACACACTCACACACTCACACACACACCAGTGGATTCCTTTAACAGAATGATGCAAGTGTCCTGCTGAAACCTGATAAAGATTTATGGCAGTGATATCCAACCATGTGCCATGGAGGGGACGAGAATATGCAGGTTTCATTCCAACCAATCACAACACCAGTAATGGGCGGCATAGGCGCCGATTTATGTTTTTGCCAGTGGGTGCTCAAATTAAGTGAATACCACCAAGGTGAAGATTGTCACAAAATCACTTTTATTGCGCTTGTTTAGCAATTACCGTGGTGCAGGCTACCGTCATCTGTCGGACGTAGACACACACCGAAACGGAAGGCAACACTGCTCTGCTACAAATTCATCACTGGTGGTGGATGCCTCACTTTGACTGTCTTTACACTCGGTATCTCTCTCGGTTTTTCAATTACAAATTCGTACGTTTTTACCAGATCATCACCCGTGTTTCACACTTGCTGTGTCGCTAGCTACGTGATGTAACAACGTTGGTTTAGCCGACTCTAACGTTACATTGGCAGTTGGCTACGTGACCACGCCCCTTAACGTAGCCTACACATGCACAGAGCTGTAACAAGTTTAATTGGATAATGCGATTTGTAGTTAAAACGTTCACCGATAATAATAATAATAATAATAATAAGTAATAATAGAATAAATAGTTGCGTTTTTTTTTTAAAAAAGATGCAGTTTTTTTAATACATTTATTTATTCATTTATTTTTTAATCGGCCTTCCCCGTGGGTGCTCAACCTTTTCAGTGGGTGCTCGAGCACTGGAGCACCCACGTGATCGGCGCGTATGATGGGCTGCAAGGCGTTACCAGAATATTATTACTATTATACTATTACTATTATACTATTTCTATTATTCGGTTTCAGTAATAATATTACAGTTACCAATCAGACAGATAAATAGTTACAACGTTACTTTTGTTATCATCCACTTCATATCACTTTTAAATTTAATAAGCCCATTCTGCATCTGGAAGTATTCCAATTACTATGATTTGGTCAAGAAGAAAGATGACAAAAATATTGTCAATTGTGAACTATGTGCAGGCACTAATAGCTAAGCTGCGGAAAAGTAACATAATAGTAGTGTAACTATTTACTTTTCGCCAGGAAGTAATAAGTCAAGTAATATTGTTACTTTTAAAATAAGTAACGAGTAAAAAAAGGAAAATCTAACAAGCCCAAGACTGCACAACACCAGATCACCAGGTGATTTCACTGGTTAGAGGGGGGAACTAATCAATGAAATCAGCCGGTGTAGTGTTTGGTTGGAAGGAAAACCTGCGTACTCTGGTCCTCCACCTTGGACACCACTGATTTATGGTGAGTGATGGTGAGTGATGTCCCTCAGGTGTCTGTCCTCCTCCTGACCTACCTGACTCTGGAGAGGTTCCTGGTCATTGTCTTTCCCTTCAGCAACCTGCGCCCAGGCAAACTGCAGACTGTGGTGAGCCATGCTACCTTTACAGTAGTAGCCACTAAAAATGATTAAAATGATCAACAATGGCTCATTGATTATTGACAAGTGTCACTCAGATGCCTTCAGATTACTAGCAACCACTTTGCTTTGCTGCTGTCCGGTGGATGATTTGAGCTAGCTGGCTGTAGTTGCAGCAATAGGTGGAACATATAGCATTGCTAGTACATGATTGGCTGCAACTACAACTTCTTTGCCCCAACAAAGGAAGAAATGAGACAATCATGGTCAATATAAACCAATGTTTCTCTGGTCGTGGAAAATGAATGGAGCTTCAGCGACTGGTACCAGAATTTCAGCAGAGCACTCAGTTTATGTAAAGTGCACAAATAATTTGCACAAGTTAATTCAACCAAATTAAAGGGTCAATTCGGGCCAGTTGTTTGAATAACTGAGGTAACGTTCAGGACTGATTTGGTGAGAAATTATCCTTATTATTCTATTCTTATTCTTAATATTATTCTTAATGTGATTTAAAGGTTTAGGACTTAAAGGTTTAGGATTTAAAGGTTTAGGGCAAACAGTGCTGAATATCTTTGCCACTTATGGATGGAATTTGGGTTTCAAAGAAAGATAAATTATCCTCCTTCCCTCGCTGTATTGAAAAGTGCAGAGAGCGTGCACCGCACACAAAACGTCTGTGTAAAATGATGTAAAGATTACATATGTGCTGGCTAAAAAAGACAGAAGACAAGAAAATACAAATGCAGACATAAAATTATATATTTCTGGAGCAAAAGGGCAAAAAAGTTGTTTTAGACGTGGTCTTAAAAGAAGCAACACATTCAGCTTTCCTGGGGCCTGTCTCATGAAGCAAGTTCAACATAGTCAGGGTATCTTTGCGATAGCTGGCTTCACAAAACCAAACAATGTCAATCCCAACTAACTGGTCTCATAAAGGTGGTTATCAACACAGGATTTTCCAATCCAGCTATGAGCAAGTTCACATTTTGGGGGGTTTGTGACAAATAGCCAATCACATGTAAGATGGACAGATCTAGAGCAGCATTTTAAGAGTAATGAAATACACAGTAGCAAAATGTCATGCCAATATGAGTGGTGGAGAGAGAGACAAGAAGGGGGTGTGTCTGTAAAACCCGGGTGCACACCTCTGACACATCCACTTGACAACATATTGGAGATTAGCCTACTAGCTAGCTAACGTTACACAATGGAAAGTGACTCAAGGCACTTTGAGGTGGAGGATTTCTCTCCTCAGTGTATCCATCCATCTCCAGGCAGGGGTTTCAATGGAGGTTTCACCATATAGAAGTCATACAAACATGTTTACAGCTCATGATTTAGTGTTGAATATCTCTTTAAGGCACAGTGGGCATACTTTTCATTGTTACAATATTGTGTTGTCACATTTAGGCTGTGAAAAGATTTTCTAAAAGTCTGCCTCATGTTCCCCCAGGGCTGCGCTGATGAGAATATGGGTGCAATTTATTGTACCAATCACTGTCGGAAATCCTATGAAAGAATTGTATCATCTGGATTGAAGAATTGATAACTATTGTCAACTAATGTAAGCTGCCTGTTATTTGATAGAAACTAGAAGCTTTTATAGCCAGAGTGAGAAGTGGCCTGGAAATGCTACAAACATATATTATATTTCTCATATAATAAATCATCAGGGAAAGCAAACAGGCACTGCTCGTCTTAAAACCTTCACCCTGAGAAATGTATTCAATAGTTCATTCAGTAGTTTCTGTACAGTTCTGTTTATTGCCTGTCTCATTTTAATGCAGTATTTTGTTCATATCTGTTTATTTAAATGATTTTTTTTAGTAAACGTTATTTAAAAAAAAGTAAATGGGATCCTCTAGGAGTTATGTCGCAATTTTTCCAGAGTTGAATGGTGAGGAGGCTTTTTATGTGTTTGGATCTGACAGCCTGAACGTAACCTGCTGCTGAGCAGATTAGGTGTGCAGCCTTAGTTACCATGGCGATGTGCCGCACTTAAAAGTGAGCCACTGTCAAATAAGTGAGACCATAAAGCCAGGATTACGTCCAAAGCTAGCTCACTAACCCATTAATCTTGCTTTGTGAGACAGGCCCCTGATAGGGACTGGTTCAGGTGGGGCTAGAGCATGAAAGGACTCAACAGCAGAGTCAGTGTCCAGCTAGTCCTAACTGACGTGTTTGGAGTAAGCTCTGGTAAATGAAATAATAGTGAAATTGTGACTAATGGAAAAAACTCATGATTGTGTGTTAAACTATCATTGTGGTTTTGAAGACCCCACTATTAGAAGCTCTAACATAAACTTGTGTTTCCTGTCCCACTTTAAGGTGTTCCTGGCCTCTATCTGGCTGCTGGGGTTCATTATTGCTGCTGTGCCCCTAATGAATGAGAATGTGTTTGGGAACTACTATGGCCGCAACGGGGTCTGCTTTCCCCTGCACTCTGACAGGCAAGAGAAACCCACCGCCAAAGGATATTCCACGGGGATTTTCCTGGGTAAAATGAAGAGAAATGTATTGTTTCCCAAAAGCTCAATTTGAAGTTATTGGTAGTAATGGTTATTTCAGTAATGTTAATAGAACTAGGTCTCAACTAAAGTGTCTATATGTATAGATGTATAAACAGATATGTAATATGTATTTATATGTCTATCTATATATATATATATATATACACTCACTTTATTAGGTACATCTATCTAGTACTGGGTAGGACCCTTGTGCCTCCAGAACAGCCTGAATTCTTTGCAGCATTCAACAAGGTGCCCTTCTGCCCATCACTGTTGTAAAGATCTGCTGTTGGAGCATTTATGGCCTTTGTGTTAACTTGAACAAGTTGTCCATTCTACTCTGACCTCTCTCATTAACAAGATATTTTTGGCCACAGAGCTGACGCTCACTGGATTTTTTGTTTACTGCACCATTCTCTGTAAACTCTAGAGACTGTAGTGGTGATAATCCCGGGAGGGGATTCTGAGATGCTGGAACCACTACATCTGGCACCAACAATCATACAACAATCAAAGTCACTTAGATCATCTTGCCCATTCTAATGTTGGGTCAAACAATAAACTAAACCACTTCACCATGTCTGCAAGCTTTATAAATTGAGTTGCAGCCACATGATTTGCTGTTTGGAGGAGCAGGCTATTTGCGTTAACAGCAGGAGTACCTAATAAAGTGGTGATGAGTGTGTAGATGCAATATTCTGAGAAGGGTAAATCCTCTGTTACCAATGATATAGTGAAACAGTCATCGTTTGAAGATGAAAAACACAGTATAGCATAATCATATTGAGATGAAATGCTGAGCTTTACCTGCTTCAGAACTTCTATGAGCACTAGGGAGAAGATGAAGTCTATGGTCAGATCTAATAAGTAGTCCTTCATTTTCTCACCACTGAGACAGAGTGAGACAGACATCAGACAATATTTCTTCTAATATAATTTTCAATGCTTCATGAATAGTCTGATTTTACAACATTACCAGGACTGCGTCAACAACGCCTGATTGGTCTAGGTGAGGGTACTTCGTGTTCTTACTGAGAAATAGAAAATTGGTCTGGCAGCATTGACAAATTAATTATTGTGTTATGAATTACTTTGTTATGCTTTATCAGTGGGTGCCAGTGTTTACATCACTAGGAGGTTAACATGAGAATTATGTGAATCAATTCATGAGGTGCCTTTGTTTTTCATTTTAATGATTCAGTTTTTCTGTGTGTGTGCATGTGTGTCTGTGTGAACGTATTCGTGCATGTGCGTGTGTGTGGTGTGTGTGTGTTATATACATGTGGTATGTGGATAACGTGCATGCATGCGTGCTTAGGGCATACATGTGCCCAAGGACATATACTGAGTGAACAAACATGCACAATAGGGTGCAACTCAACAGTAGGAAGTTGGCTCTAATATTTTGTACACCCAGTGTATGTCTGAGGGTGTGAAAATATATTTACCTGCTTGCATGTATCTATTGTATGTGCATTTATATGTACGTACAGTATGTGTGTCTGTCTTTAGGTCTGAACCTGGTGGCATTCCTGGTGATAGTCTTCTCCTACTCTAGCATGTTCTGCTCCATCTATAAGACTGGCATCAATGCCACAGACCTGAGGAGCAGGCTGCACAGAGACGTGGCTGTGGCCAACAGGTTTTTCTTTATAGTGTTCTCTGACGCCCTCTGCTGGATCCCTATATTTTTGGTCAAAGTCCTCTCGTTGTTGGAGGTTGAGATACCTGGTGAGAAACATCGCAACACCCTACCTTTTTAGGCCTACTACCTACAGACACAAACACACAAACTATAGATGATCATACCAATATAGTGTGTAGATATACCGCGTACATTTGCAATTACATTTTAGACATTTAGTTTCCAGAGAAACTTGAATGAGGGAGTAGACGGGGTTCAGGGCCCATGCTTAGTGCTGCAGAGACAGAACCATTACAATTGTAACATTACAATTTCGTAGCAGTGTCATTGACCCCTAGGTCACCCTGCCACACCACACATATACTGTATACATACATCACTTACAGGATAGCAGCATATGGCATCAGAAATCCACACACACTGCATAAAAAGTGTCATTAACATGTACTTCCTTCTGTTCTCCTTCAGGCACCATCTCGAGCTGGGTAGTCATTTTCATCCTTCCCATTAACAGCGCCCTGAACCCCATCCTCTACACCCTGACCACCAGCTTCTTCAGAGAGCAGGTGGAGCTCTTACTCTGTCGTTGGCAGAGGAGGCACACCCAGAAAAAAGACCGCAAAAGCCTCACGTCCTCCACCATCTACATGGAGGCGTCACGGCCTCTTTGCTACCACCCACCTGCCTACATCCCACGTGTTTCACTGACTGGCACAGACCCTCGCTATGGCTGAGGGAGGCCTGAGCTTTTCTGGTGTGTCTCAAACTACGAGTCAGCGGGCCAAAATGAGTTATAGGCCTATTTCTTGTGGGAGTACCACTAGCGCGTTTTAATGAGACTGGGTACTGGGTTGAGAAGTTATTAAAACACGCTTAATACCTCTGAGCTATCCCATCATCCTCCAACATGCTACCACCCAACCTCCACCTTGGTAAAAACTACAGCAACAGCAAAACAGAAAAGACAGGAAAAGGAACACAAGGTGCCATCTCTTCAGCCTGCCTGCTTACTGCTTGATCATTCTGTAAGTGTTCCAGGTGACTGGTGAAAATAGAAATGGCAAAGAGGAGAAGAGGGTGTGATGGATTAAAGGATAAATACCAGCGTAGCTCTTATCCATCTCACTGCCCCCCCAAGGAGAATCACACTGTATCACCTTATGTCATCATTTAAAATGCATGTATTTTTTTAAAAAGTGCCAAATAAACTAGACCAAGGAGGAAGGAGGAGAGGAGATCGAAGAGAAGAAGGACGTCAAGCAAGAACAGTACTCCCAGTGCTTTCCATACCATATGTGACGAGTCCTACTGTAATGGCCCCTTGCTAGGATTATGGGACTAAAGGGAGGAGATGGAAGGGAGGCGGGCCACAACCCCATTTCTCTCTCGTCTCACTGGAATTCTTTTCTGTGGAGAGGCTGGAGGATGAAGCTAACTGAGTGTAGACGTGAAATGCCTCATACCTTGAGCAAAGAAATAACTGAGAGGATAAGAAATGGTTCAGTCTTTCCGTCTCTAACTTCAGCCTTATTTGAGCATCAAAAGAATGTTTGAACAATGAATGTTCATTTATGTGTAGCAGCAGCTATCCTTCTGTTCCCCTTGGACTGTGGATTGGTGTCCATTTTTGCCATATTTTCATGCTTGCTTCAGATATGGGGGATGTAATGTGTAATTTCCCTGTGACTAATAGCTTTTACCAGTTTGATACATGTCACTTACTTTGTACACTCCATCTGCATGTATAAGCTCTGACTAACTGAACCAATATCCTGTAGTTTACATCTTGATGCTGCTGAACCAGACAGTTTTTTTTGCAAAGCTCCTATACTCGCAAACCAATACATGAACAACTCATTTCATTCATTGTTGAATGTCACTGTGTTTGTTGTAATGCACCAGGACTGTTCAGATGCTCGTACTTCATGTTTCTATTTATACTTTTTTATATTATCACATAATGTCTTTTTTTTTTTATTTTTTAGAATGTTGCTGCCTTTAAATAGCCGCTTAAAGTCAATGACAATCATCAAACAATGATGACTGGGTAAACGGAAATGTGAATCAGGAGGGGAAAGATAGTAGACAGAAAGAAGGGGTGGTGAGTTTGACGAGTTTGACGAGTTATATCCCAGCAGTGGAATCTCCACTGATTAAATAAGGACTATAATTTCCCATTTTAATGTGCAAATGTAAATAGTTCGGTTTATTCTTGTTGTATTCTACCAGGTACAGGTTACTTGGGCCTTCTGTATATCTTTGTGATTTATGTTACAGATCTACAGCATCTAGGAATGTTATAGATGCACCAGCCTTGTTCATGCAGTTCATTATTATCATTGGAGTCTCTTAGGTCTATGAATTTTGTTTTTTGGTCATCCCACTGCCTTTCTATTGACTGATCTATAATAAAGAAGAGAAGACCAAGCTTGAAGTCCTTTTAAACCTTTTGCCCTGTGAGCTAAAAGCTGTAATAGACATTACCTGTGACCTTTTGTATCAGGAACAATATTTTTGACAGTATTGTTAATGAATGATGAGAATTTTGCAATAACAAAACAAGTGAAAACAACAAAACAAAATGTGCTCTATATGCCTATTATGCCAGGTACTTGGGCAATAGTTATGATTGGTTTTCATTTGCTGCGGCGGAGCTAATTCCAAAGTAATCCAAGGCATAAAGGAATAAAGTTAAATGGACAATTAGTTCCAAATCATGGCCCGCTTTTCAGTGGCCTTATCAGTCATGGTTTACAATTATTTAATGTGAAATTACAGCATGTATACAGCAAAAACGTGCCTGTAGTCACATTAACAGGTCTACAGAGGGCCAATGTCTAGGCATGTGCTGATGTGTGTAGTAAAACACTATTCACCTTATCAAATGTATTCAAATTACAACTGTAGACACACAGAACATGTAGATTTGGATATGTACATTATTCATGAATTAATGTATATTAATTAATATTAATTATATATATATTAATATTTGAGGATAGACAAAGCTTTCATATGACCATTAAACATAGCATAAACATTAAAAATAATACATTAAAGCTTTGTCCAAGAGTAGCTGAATTATTTTTTGTTTCGACAGCAGTCAGCCTCATTCTCATTCTCAAGCTGCAAAATGTTCTTTCAATTTTCCTACAAGTCTGCCATCACTTCATTGGCTTCACACCTGCGGCGCTCAGCATCCTTCCATGGCAGGTGTCCTACCCTTGGACCAAGGTGCGCCCTTAGCGACAGGTTGATGGACAGCACCGCCAGCCAATGGGAAATGTCCTCTGCCTCAGTTTCCAGAAGATCGTCATCTGATTGGTTGCTAAGGGTGGGTCCCTGTCATCCCGAGCTCTGGTGCTGTCAGCCGAGGAGGCACGACTCCTGGAGGAGAGACGAGACGGATTGATGAAAACAAGAGACTAAGCCACATAAACAAAGCATCCGATCCTGGAAATGATTTTGTAAACGCCAAGGTCGACGCGGAAGAGGTACCGTGCATTTAAATGTACATTACTGAAATGTCCGGTCATGTTTCTTGGTCCTGGAGTGACTACAAAGGCAAATCAGCAATGTCTCGCATTTTTCTCCATATAACTAACGTTACCACAGGGGCTTGTACTAGCTCATTGGCTACTGAGTTAGCCACAGACATCGCCGGTTATAACGGTCGACACCCATTTATATAGATACGCTAACCTAACACGCTGAACTTCCATAGTACCATTCACACAGTGAACAATGCCGTGGCGCTTTGTAACAAACGTGCCGTACATTAGCTGAGCAACAGCTTCTTACGTTAATAACAGTATTGATGGTAATAGACTTACTAGACTCGTGATGGCGATGGAATATAATGTGCTCGTACTAAACTGGACGCTAGCTGCCAGCTAGCTTGTTAGAATCAAACACCAGCTAATTTACCATAGCTCATTTTTAAAATAGTCTGTGACCATAATCTAGCAACGTTGTAGCTCGTGCTGTAACGTAACAAACGAATGTCTCGTAGTTCATACATCTGTCTGATACTGAATTTGAGCTTTGGACCACTTTGCCCCAACCTGCCCTTGCGACCTTCTATTTTATTTATTTATTTATTTTTACCATACTTAATATTATTTAGTGGCATAAATCCCAGACCTTCCAGTTGTGGCATTTTAAATCCGGTCTCGTCCAATGGCGCGCATCGTCCCGCTTGAGTAGCTGTGCACTTGGTTTTTCTACCTAACCGAGATGCTTAGGATTCAGGTTGGGTATTTTGTGAGCCAACCAGTATTTGACCATGTATTATTTACAACCGAATCACTCACATTCAAGCACAGCCAGATGCCAGGCAGCACACTGTGTATTTCTTTAACTCTGAGAAACAATTTCATTTGATATACTGATTTTTGTAATGACTTTTCTGATTATTTGTTAATGCTTTCCCAGATAGAATGGTTTTCTATTTGAGCTTTGGGTGAGTTTGCGGTCCAATCCACTGGTGGGAAGCAGGCTACAGGACAATTGAACTTCACCCCTCTGCTATACTCCCCATCTCTGCTCATCCTCCTATTTTAAGCCCACTCCTCCTTATTCCTCCTTCTCCCTCCTCTCTGCCCCCCATGACTCAGTTGTGCTCCCTCTCCATCTCCCCAGCTGTTTGGCATAGCCAGTCGGCGATGGCGACCCAGTTAAATCCATTGTTCTATGTCTGGACTTCACGCTACAAGTAACACACACACACACATAACATGGACTTGACATGTCATGTATGTGACAACGCTGTGTATCGTTGACGTTCCTCCCACACCTCACCTCTTGGTGTTCTCCTTCTGTACACGTCTCTCCCCTTCTCCCCTCCCCTTTCATACATACATATATATATATGTATCCACCATTTGTAATATGCTGGGAGAAACACTGGGCCTCCATAACTATCCCAATTTTATACAGAGTAAGTGCAATATGTATACCATACAACTAGGGCTGGCAATAATATTATTGTTTATCATTGTTTATTGTTTATTGTTGAATATAACCATATCGTAATGAAATAATGATAGTGAGTTATCGCGATACACAATTCTGCTGTGGAAATTAATGATGAAAAGCAAATACTAATTAAAATATCTCAAAATGAAACAAATTTGTGAATATGATTTGATCTTGGTACACATTATCTGGAAAGTCTGCTTGCAGGCTAGCATGCTGGCATTGTGGGTCCACTGACAATAGAGTTTTCAGTGCATCACATAGGAACCAATAAACCCGAAATGCAAGAGGCAGGGAACCTTTCTGACAAAACAAACAATAGTGGCAGAGCAACAATCTTTGAATGGAAATCTGTTCTGTACCAATGTGTGATCGAACACCAGTTCCGCTTCAGTCTTTGTACATGGTACAGATAATTCAGTCATCCCATCATGCATGTAATGGGGACAATTCATATTTAAACTGCAGAAAAGGTTCCATAGGAATTCCTGTTGGTGTGCATCAGTGTTCATGTTCCCTGCCTCTTGCATTAGGGTACATTGGTTCCCAGTGATGTGGGGCACTATTTTAGCAGTTGCTGTGCTGCTTATTGATGTGTGCAATCCACTCTGATAATAGAAGGCTTTATTGGGCTTTATCCCTCATCTGGGAATAGAGAAGGGCATTTTTCTGACCTCCCACACACCCAACTGGTGAACTTCCATCAACCGGTGAACATGCAACCATGCATCCTTCTCTTCCTCTAATCGTTTCCATAGATACCAACAGGCATCTCTGGTCCATAACTCACTCACTCTGGCTTATGTAACCTGGTGTTTCTGTCAGACACTCACACACGCACCCACACACACATACAGATATAGACATGGATACACACACGCAAACACACACCGCACTGCCCCACTCCCTGTCTCACTGTGCCTCAGGTGCTACATTAAAGATTAATCTTTATTTTATGGGCGAGCTCTTCTCCTGAATATCACTATGAGAATAGCAGAATACCCTTTAACTTTAGATGGTCTGACTAGCCTGTTTGAGCTTTATGTTGATATAATTATACAGAGAGTTGTAGTCTAGAATAAATGAATTTGACCTCTGTGATTGTGTCTGTGTATCTATTTGTGTACTTCAGCTGATTGGTAAGGGAGTGTTGACTCTGTTTTTACTCCTATTAGATTTGATACAGCTCTGAGGCTATTTGCCGATGCATTCACTGACACATTAGAGATAGTATTACATAACACAGCTGTTTATGAGAATGGAAAGGCCTATAGTGTAACCAGCCCATGGGTGTGTGCGTGTAAATAGCGTTGTAAACACATTCACAAACTGTAATCCTTCCACACAATAATTGACACCTGTCCTCATATTTTTCAGGTCTACTCCTCCAGTCATGAAAATGTATAAAATGTCAAAACAAACTTTGAATCATCCTCAGAAAGTCATTAGTTCACAGGTTCTTCTCACAAATGTCACCTAAAATCAGTATTGAGAGGTCTGATTTTTTTTTTATCACCCCTTCCAGAGCGCTAATGGGCTCCTCAGTTTGATCAGTGGTGCAGAGTTTAAATCTCTTAAGCAATATTCCTTTATTATTTACTAGCAAATGACCAAGCGTGGAGGCACTACATGTTTATTGCACTGAAGAGAGTCTTGACTATGACTTTTCTCAATTTGAATGACGCAGCAGGGAGGCATCTGTGATTTGGGGGACTGTCCTTCCCACTGAAAGACAAGACACTGAATCCCTATACGCTATAGCGGTGCTGTTCTGTAGCTGATCCTACACTCTGACCTCCCTATGGAGGAGAGCAAACAAAAAGAGGAATTTCCTCGCAGAGAATTAATATAATTTAAAAAAATGTCCAGGTCTGGAAATGTCCTGGAATATAACTTCCTGAAAAGAGTGAGAAAGGCGACTGGCTTGAGCAGCATTAACAACATTTCTCTTATGGGCTCTAGGGGGCACCATTGTAGAGCCAGTCTAGGTTCGAAGCTGAAGGGAGAAACTCGACTGCTGTTGTCCCTTTTTGCTCATGATCAATAAGTTGGCATTAATTGTGGCTATGTAGTCTGTACTGCTGACTCTGTGGTTTTTCTGCTCATTATTACTGCTACTACTACTCTTATCAGTTGTAGCAATAGTAGTAGTAGACATGGTAGTACCAGTAGTAGGGATAATAGTTGCATCGATATTGTTGTTGTTAAATAAACGTAAATACATTTGTCATGAGATGCTAACTGTGAAAGACATAACACAGAAACTAGTTCCACAGATGTATCTTGGGTGTTAACGTATAGTTCCAGTTAATTTCAGCCTAGACACTATTTTCCTGTTGTCTGACATCGTACCTGCCGATTATGGTAGTCTCTTCAGTGGAAGCAGCAGTGAGCTTGGCCACAAATCTTTTGAATGCCACTCTAGGCGCCACAACATTTCATCAGGCCAATTCCAAAAAAAATGAAGTAAAGTACTGCAAAGTGAGGTGAAAGGAAAGTGAAAGCAAAGACCGTAACCTCACTCAACATATGCAAATATAAAAATAGTGCAAGTAGACATGGAGTTGTTACAATCTTCAAGAGTTATGTTACTATCATTCTGAAAGCTCCCAACAACCACCCAGACCTGTTTTTGAAGGTAAATATCCACGTAACCTTTTTCACAAAACTGATATTGTGCAATGATAGCAATGATCCATGTGTGGTTAATTATAGACATCTAGACATCTAGACATCGATGAAATAAACATATAATTTCAACTTTTCCACATCATTATTACTTATGTTTATAAGTAGCAGCTCCTCTGAGTTTTGTTTGATTTCATCCTTAAATTAATTTTATCAGAAAATGACCCAGTGCCTATTATTCTCTTACACTGTGGGCTAACTGGGGAGCCTGGTGATAGCAGAAAATATTAACCAACAGTCAATCTACCCCATAGTAACCGTGCCAGAACCTCTCCTTATATAATGAATAGCATGCATATCTGACGGTGGCACCTTGAGTGCATAGCTGCTCACAGTAATGCTAGTACAAATATCAAAATTACTATGACTGATAAAACCTGTTTTTAGCAATGTGCCGATGCAAGATCGCGGAGACCAGAAGACAAATACTAGTGCAATGTTGTCTGATGAGACAGAAATGATCAGGCTACATCTATAATTTCAATAAGGATAATGAGGATTTCATTAAATTAATTAAACAAGGAAGTCCTTTAAAGCCAAAATGTATGTTATTTTTCATAAATGTACATGATCAATATTACTAGTATTACGATTTTGTATTGTTTGGGTACTTGATGTTGAAAATCTCAGCTTATGCTCATAAAGTACTTGGTCATGTGTACTGTCAATCTATCTGTGGCTGCAAGTGACTACAAACATTTTACTGATGCGTTGTTTTGCACTCAATTCCAGTGACCTCGTGAATGTGAAATCTTGCTGAGGTGCTTAAACCAAAAGTAAACTTGTTTGACCTTGTTGTTGTTATGCACCTGGGGCGGTCCGGGTGACAGTCAACATGCCAATTGTTTTGAGGGGCAGGAAGAATAGGAGGTTTTCGGGTGTGGACGAAATCTCGGTGGGTGTGAAAGGGTGATAATAGGTGAAGGAATTGTCAGGGAGGGTGATAAAGTCCATGACAGAAAAAACCTGCTGTCAGTAGGCTGTTTTTAATATCCTGAATGCTTGTTACTGTACAAGCACTGTTTGTTTGGATGCAATCCAGAGTGTACAGAGACACGTTTTACCTGCCTGATGTAAAAAAGACTGACAAGGCTGTTGGGTAGCACACCCTGTCACAACATTATTTTTTTCTTCCTTCCGTTCAAGGGACAAGAATAGGGTAGAGAATGAAGGCGATGAAGAGGAAAAGATCCAGTGAGGAAGTGAAAAAACAAAGGAGGATGTAAACGATAATAAGTGGTTTAATAATAATGATGGTTTCTTTTTGACTCAGACTGTGTTTGTGTGGAAGGAAGCAGTCTAATGTGGCAGCATATAGTTTTTGTCTAATCATCCATGGCCTCCTCCATCTTCATTTCCATTAGCTGTGTCAATGTGTCAGGGGAACATTAATGTTTATTGGACTGTGTTTGTCTTTGAAAGGCTGCTGGTTACAGTACACACACCCACACTCACTGTACTATAGACAAGGTGGGTTTACTTTAGTGTTGGTAGGCGAGGAAGCTGCAGGGCTTCTCAGTTAAAGTGGAAACCTGTCAGAGAGACAGACAGACATGATAGAAAAGTGACTGTTTGGGTAAAAGCAAAGAAAGGAGGACTTAAGACAGACATGAGAGCATGCGTGGACTTGGTGGGGCTTCGAGGCAGGGGAGAAATCATGGCCAAGATGTTGTTGTTTACCAAGCATTTTAGGCTCAAGACAGGGCATGACCCTGTGGTTTACATGTGTCTGTGTAGCTGTGTTTGGGTGTATTTGATTGCTGTCCCAGTCAGCCGAATCATGTCTGTACAGTGGGTGGAGGGTGACGCTAAGCTCATAATTTATATTTAAGATGATTCATGTGTAACATCTGTTTACTAACCAATGAAAATAGATCAAACATACATTCTGTGTATGTCATTTAAGCTATCTTGAATCCAGTGGCTTTTCTCTGTAAGGCTACTCCGGTTTGTTGCTCTCTTGTTTGCTTCACCTGATCTGTCATATGTGTTTATCTCACCCGTTTAACACCCAGGATAATCCCGTCCCGTCTTCCCTTCTAGCTCTTGTAAATTAGTTTCGATTGTTTTAAGGTGAAAACAATAGTCTGCCATTGTAGACTACCTTACATTGATTCGAGGTAGGTACATTGATGTGTGCTGCTGATAAGATTGAAATATACGTCACGCCTATTCATCTTAATGTGTCTTTGGAAAACAGGTTTTCTTTACCATTAGCATACTCCAGATAAAAATAGCAGATAGTAATTAGGCTGCCACGAGGATGACGGGATGACAACAGTCTACCATGCTAACACAGATAGATGTACTTGCTGTCTTTCATTCCCCCATCCCCACCACCACCACCACCACCACCACCACCACCACCCCACTGCCCTTCTTTTGTTTGCCAACGCATTCCTAAAGATGATTGGTCAACCGCAGTGTCTTTTTTTGATTGGCTGTCTGGAATTGTCAGCAACGAATCAGCAACTGGGAGGACAAGAACACCTTCCTGTTTGTGAGAAGGATTTTGATGTGTGTGTGTGCGTGCGTGTATGTATGTGTGCGTGTTTTGTGTTTGTCTGAATAGTTGGCTGTTGTGTTCCTGTGGGGATGCCACACCTCTCCAACTGACTTTTGCACCATGGCTTCCTCTCCTTTTTTGCCACCCTTAACCATTTGCCTGCCAGATCAGTGTTGCTGTTTAAACATCGTTTGCCCGCCAACCTGCCTGGTTGGCTGTGAAATGTATATTGAGAATCGATGCCACACTGCTAAATAATGTTCATTTTAACAAGTCACTTATAGTATATACTCATATTCGGTCATTTTCGAAAACAATCTACCAGTGAGGTGAGATCATTTCACTGTTTCACTTGCTTCAAGGTTTTCCTCAAGTCAGGTGATATTATCTTGTAACCAATGGAGTGATCTGCCTACTTTCGAGGAAAAGTAAAATTTTAGGACTGAATACAAGGTTACCATTAACGTTAGCATTAACATTTTTCCCTGTGCAGTAGAAGTGTACTGAACACAGTGACTTCAAATTGACAAATGAGGGCTTATTCAGGAAGACATTTCCCACTGAGCTCCAACTGTGGGTTCACTGAGAGACAATCATAGATCTGCACATAGACGTAGATTACCAAGTTATTCACATTGGATTAAACCGGTGTCTTGGTCTTTGCAACGAGGCTATCAAATCAAATTTTTTCACGCTTATATGAGGTCTCAGGTGAGCCACACAAGGGAGCTGATGTCATGACGATCATGGCATAACAGCAAGAAGTCACCTCAGGGTATGAATCTCCTGAGAGAGAGAGAGAGAGAGAGAGAGAGAGTCTGCTAACATTGACCCAAAATGATGGATTGTGTAAGATACAGCATAAAATGAATAGTATATAGAAGGGAACTCAGGGGAAGGATTCTCAAAAAAAACAAAAACAGAAGGGAATGATGAGCAAGGCAAGTGACTGAGTGAATAGTAGTACCAATGCAGAACATAGATTCACTATACTGATTTGATGTTAGTCTCAATACAGTGTGTAAACCTGCTTGTGAATACAATGTTTTTTCATTGGAGATGGAAACAGCTTCGATTGTATGCTTCACAAAATCAGTTTTAAGTGTTAGGGGCGTTTGGGAACTTGTCTGATCTCAGTAGTAGGAGTGGAAATTGTCATCAGCATAATTGGCATTATATCAATCAAAGGACCTCAATCAGTTTCAGGAGGCTTTTTGCAGTTTTGTGTAATTATGGGTCTTATTTGATAAATGGTGATATATATGTAATTGCAATCGTTTTTGTTTTTTTTGCCGGGCTGAGCAGGTTAACTGAAGGAAACAACACCTAAAGTTGATCTTTTAATTATATCTGCAATTCAGGTCTGACCCACTTTCACCTACGCACTTTCTGTCTCTCTCAGTATTTGAGATTCTTCCTGTTTGTGTTTGGCTTCCCCCTCTGGAAAGGGGTGTGTCTGCCCTCAGTAATCCTACACCATTAACACACTGAGGTTACTGTAACTGGCTAAACAGCCTCGACTAGTGACTACAGGGACTCTCACTCACACCCACATGCCATGTGTTGGCCATCTGAATCAGGAAAATGCATACCATTCTATCTTCCTTTACTATTATGTGAGACGAAAAGGCAGAGAGAGACACCTAGGAAAAAGGAAAGAGGTGCGTGAGAGGGTAGGGGAGGAGGAAATAATTATTTCATTGCCAAACAGTCCTCAGTGAGGAGGGGGTAGTTGAAAAAAACCCCTGAAGAGAGACAAAAGAGAAAAAAAGACAGTCAGAAGAAGAGGGAGTGAGAGAACCACCCAAACCTCCCAAACCACCCAATCAAGCTGCGTTGTTGGAATTGGATCCCTCCCTTGTTCACCACCTGAGAACGAAGGAGCGCAGCTGTGCCTCAGAAAAGAGAGAGAGAGAGAGAGAAGACAGGTGAGAGCAAAAACAGGAGAATTCCCCGACACAGAGAAGGAGAAGACAGTTGTTAAACTGTCTGCACTTTGACAGAAAAGACCGCTCAAACAAACGGAGATACAACTTAAATGAGAGAGAGTGAGAAAGAGACTCAGGAGAGGAGAACATGCATTCTCAGGAGAGTTGTGTGTGTCTGTAACAACAACAAAGCAACGAGCTCACTGTCTTTATGGATTGGATGAACACATCTCTCCACCAAAGGACCATGTAAAGGAGAGGGAAAGTAGGAGAGCAAACATGTGAAGATAGAAGCGATGAAGAAAGCCAAAATAGGGATTGTAGGACTACCTGGATAGTAAACTGAAGGAAGAAACCAGAGTTTGAAAGAGGTCACAAACATCTAAAGAGAAAAATGTTAAGCTAGCAAGCGGCAAGAAAGAAAAATCTTCAAAATATCTGGAAATAAAATAATTTCTGATTCTTTTTTTTACACTTTTTTTGCGACCAGTGAGTCTACTCTACTACTACTACTTTCCTGAGTCTACTCTTGAACCATGACACAGTCTCCTTGCTGCCTGTGAGGAAGACTCAGAGGTTTGAGAGTACACTACTAGGAGCCTGGAGCTCCTGGAGCCCAGAGTGGAGACATGTCTCTGGAGGATGTAAGAGGCACCGCCAGCCTGGGGGCCGATAGCGGCGCCTCAGACCACTGCGGCGGCCACTCTCTCGGTCAGGACCAAGATCTGGAGAACCAGAGCCAGAGCCAGGATGGAATTGTAATGGAGCGTATTGCCTCTCTGTCTGTGGACATGTTTGAGCCCAGGGACTTCAAGGGAAGGTTTACGAAGATCCAGTCCAAGTCCAGGAAGAGGACAAGGATCATCAGAGGTAGGTGCAGACAAGCTCGGGATCCTCATCCCTGCGTTGAACAGAATAGCCTATTAACAAGCCCTAAGCAGAAAACAAATGGCCTTCTTCAGTAGTCATCGATTTTGTTGCGCAATTATCCCTCTTTGTTTGACGATTGTAAATTCGAAATGTAAATTCCTCGTGACCTCAGGGTTTTTTCAGGCTGGAGACGGTAGAAGGGCTTGTCCAGTTGAGATAATGATCCTCAACTCTGGAATGCAGCCTGGGTTTAATCCACTCCAAATGTTTAGATCTCAATACCTGTTTGGGTATCTGTCTGGCCGCGAATGCCAGAGTAGCACTTCCTTGCTCTGACTTGAGGATCAGCGCCTTTCTTGTGGTTTCTGAAACCCTTTGAAAAGTGAGACCTTCTGTGTCTGGAGAAAACAGCACAACTACATGACTGGTCTCAAACCATGTGTCATGAAGGGCCAAGAGTCTGCAGGTTTTCATTCCAACCAATCATTACACCAGCTGTTTTCACCAATTAGCACACCTTCAACCCGAGAGGGGGGATTAATCAATGAAATCAGTTGCTGTAGTGTTTGGTTGGAATGGAGACGACTACAGGATGACATGTCTTTTTTTTTGCCTAAACCACATAGCCTTTGTCAGCTTACCTGTTGAAGTTCACGTCCAAACACTTCCATCTGTGGGATAATGTCAAGACCTTCAGGAGTCAGTCAAGGTGTAACAAAACTGCGGGATATGCTTAAATTCCTTGATGATGATATTAGTGATGATCTTCACATTTAAAATCATGGCAGTAACTGTAATGTATTATATATCGCTGGACTCCCAAGAGATTTTGGAGGTCAGGGGGATTCTTGGAGGATTATTTCTGAATTTTCCCAGTTGAATATCATGACATGTTACATATTGAATTGATTTGTTAAAATCGTGATGCCACTGAATTATGGCCTTGTGTTTGAAAACTGAATCAACGGGGTGAAATGACCCTATGTCCCCCTATCTATATGCTTTAGCTCTCATATCACCCAGGATCTTTTTTTGGCTGTGTATCACCCAGTTTTAGACCAAGCAGTAAATACATTATTACATATTTAAACAATGCATAAGCAGCTATAAATATCAGATATATGTACAAGATCATGTTTTAATCTTTGTAGAAGACTACTGAACTTTTACTTATAAACCCTATGTGCTCTAATTTTATCCTACGCGGTATAAACCAGCTAGATGTCACTAATGACTATGACTGATCAATGTAAAATTGCTCAGTGGGTCGAGTATCCTTCAGAAATCAACATCAATACTAATTTGACTGCAGTAAAAAACCTGAAATAATACTTGGTATTCTTAAACCATGGTTTGGGACACAGAGTGAGTACTTATGGTGGATCTGACAACATTATTTCATGAGTTGAGAGACTACATTACTTGGCCCTTCTTGGTCCTTTAACTCAGTAGTAAAAAGTAAAGTAAAAACAACATTTAACAGAGCATGATTGTATGGTATCATAAAGTACAAAAACCCATTTTGGATCAGCATGCTGATGCAGTATTGATATTAATAATGCATTTTATTTATAACACAATTTTCATTACATTTTTACAGTCAGATAACTGGACACGTGGCTGTTGATGGCTTTTGTGGGGCTGGAACTTGTGGCCTTTTGGTTACAGGATGGTCTCTCTAACAATGAGGCCACCCTTTCATGCTTGTCTGCTCAGTTAAAGATTACAGTGGTCTATCAGTTGATCTCTCTGCAGAAAGACAGGTCCAGCCCTCTGTATTTCTATGATCTATTCCTGGAAAGCCGCCACACTGGCACTGCCATGTCAAAATAAAAGGGACCTGTTACATTTATGTTTTCCCATTTTTGTCATTTAGCTGATGCTCTTATCCAGAGCAACTTACAATGACAGTAAGAAATTAAGCCTCAATTCCTAGGTCACTTGCATTACAGCCAACCAATAGTAAGGAGTGCAAGGGGAAGAGCTGCAGTGCCCTGACAATATTCCTGTGACCTGAAAAATGATCATGTAAGAGAGAAGTGCAAGGAAAATAAATAAGAGCATTAGGAGCCCAAGACAAAGATAGCAGGGATTTTCTTTACTTCAAGATAAGGGCATATTAGAGCGAGTAGAAGGGGAAGGTTTGGGAGATGGGATATGATTCAGTGGGGTGAGGGTTTTTTATAAAAAAAGATAGACCATTGGACCTTAGTCATTCTGTATCTTACTTCCTTCATTTTCCGGTCCAGTGGTGAAGAGAGAAAAGTGGGCGTAAAGGGGAAATCTGGAGTGAAGCAGTGCCTATGAACAAAGTTCCACCTGCACAAACATGTCTTTCATAAACCAGAGTGTATCAATGTGTTACACCAGTGAGTAGTTAACGAATGGGCGTAAAGCATAAAGCATCGGTGACCAAAAAATGCCTTAAAAGTGAACCTTACTGGACTTCGACCCATACCCTCTCAAAAGCTTAATTGTGTGTGTGTGTGTGTGTGTGTGTGTGCTTGTTCATTGGGAAAAGAGTGAGAATCCTGATTAAATGCCAGTAAGCGGGCAAGTATGTCTGGCATGAAAGCAATCTCACACACACATACACACACATACACACACATACACACACACACGTTCTTCACAAGAGTAATCTATTTAATCAGCCCAGCTGTGTCAAGGAGACACCACTGTGCGAACTGTGAACCTCAAACGCTTCCTGTGTGGCTGTGCCATTACTTTCTTTGTGTGTGTGTGTGTGTGTGTGTGTGTGTGTGTGTGGCCATGTGTGTGGCCGTGTGTGTGCGTGGCGATGGATTAGATGACATCCACAAGCATGTCAGATGATCATATGAGAAAGACGGATCAGTAGCACATGTGTAGTAGTCGTGTTTCACATGTGTACCGTGATTCATGTCGGTATGATCAAATAACTCAAGTGTGCCCATGCAAACCTATTAAACCTATGCGTCTGCGTCTAGTCCATATCCAGAGAAGCTAGCTTAGCATCCTTGCCTCCTTGCCTCCAATGTCTGTCTGTGTGTGTGTGTGTCTGTGTGTGTGTGGTGAATAAATGTTCATCAATCCAACTGCGTGAAGTGAGGGTAGCGTGATTTGATTCTCAGCGATAGTAGAGCCAAATCAGTTTGCTCTACTATCCCTTTCTGCAACGCCACAGTTTAGTCTATGCACTTATGTGTTGTGCAAGGGCGTGTATGTATTCATGTGTGTGTGTGTGTGTGTGTGTATGTGTGTGTGTGTGTGTGTGTGTGTGTGTTTTATGTGTGGAGGAGTCACATTCCAACAGCTGGCATGCCCAGGCCCCTGTTCAGAATGTGCGGAATCCTAGGAGCTGTGTGTGTGTGTGTGTGTGTGTGTGTGTGTGTGTGTGTGTGTGCGTGCAAGGAGGAGTTAATGTTTTTTGTTCCATGCCATTCAGAAATATTATTTGAGCTGTTTTTTGCCTCAGGGCACTGTGTTGACAATTAAATGTGTTTGTGTGTGTGTGTGTGTGGATGGGTGTGTGTGTGTGTGTGGGTGCACATGTGAGTGTTGTTTTTCTTTCTCTACATCATTTCATTTGCGAACTGAATAAATGTGTCATGTCACTCTGTGGGAATTTCCCTATTGCAATCTTTGTTTGAATAGTTTTTCATTCCTTGGAGCTTCACCTGAACGCACACGCCACCCTCACTTCTTTCTCTGTCCAAAAGCTGTTTCCCTCTTCATCGAGGCTGTGGTCTGAGAAAGTTATGAAAAGACCAAAAAAAAAAAAAGTCTGATAAAGGATTGGCTGACTCAGGCGGCGCAGGGCTAGTTGACCTTGTGATAGGACATTCTGCAAAGGCAGGGCGGTTGGGATACGTTACAGTCGTCCCTGTGACACTGTGGCCACAACACCCTGTTCTGCTCATAAATAACCAGTTTCTGGAGGTGTTGTGGGTCCGATTCAACAAATCACCTGTGATGGGCGGTTCCCACTCTGACAACATACCCACTCTCAGTAGTCTCTCTTTCGACATCCATGCCACGTTGGTAGATAATTCACCAGGGTTTTTCTACATGGTTACATCAGATCTTACGTGTTGGTAAACAGAATATAGTTTGACGGTTTTGTTATGGTCTCATTTAATATCTTTTTTTACAATGCTCAATGCTCTTTTAGGCTGTTCCACCCTAACACTAACAAGTCCCCTCTTTGTCTGTAGTTTGTTTATGAAGTAATTTACATTTAAAGAAATGAAGACAAACTGCTCCAGACGATTTGCAGCTTTATCTGCATCTCGGACTTCTGAGTGTTATCAGGATGCTGGATGTCTTAGTCGTCTTCGCATGCATTTTGCTTCACACACATTATATACATCATCATTATATACATATACATCATCCCACAGTACTACAGCTTATATGAACCGGGCATACATACCCTTTTAACATAATGGGGTCAACAAACAATAATCCTTGACAGTTGTCAGATTCTTTCTCACGTGACACAGAGAGGGGAGAGGGGAGAGGTGGAGGTTAAAGGAGCAGACCTGGGTCAAATAGTATTTGCAAATCACTCTTAGTTTGTTTTCACCTGCTTGGTGCACCAGACGGGTAGAGGTTATACATGCGAGAATTCATTGTGTGCCAGAAAGGTTCACAGGAAAGCATTTGAAAGTCAGCATCATTTACTTTTTTGTAATTGTTAACTTGACACTACACTGTCTGAATTGACCTACGTTACGTTACGATGCGGTAAACTGCAACCATCTGCTGTACAAAGCGGGTTAAAACAAAGACTGGGACTTATTTGCCACTGCTATTTGGCCCAGGACTCTAAGGGAGTAAGCAGAAGTTTGGCCAGAGACGGGAATAGGCCTGCAGTAGTTCTCTCTATCGCGTCTCCTCCGCTGAGATTAGATTGTAATTGTCTGTTAATGTGAACCAGGCCATGCAGCTCCCCTGTGAGCTGTGGCTTTGAATGATACTGTACCTTACACTCCCTCTTCCCCTCCACCCATCTCGCACCCTCTCTCACTCAGTCTCTCCTCCCTCCCTCACCCCTCCCCATGTCCTGTGGCACCACAGTTCAGGGAATTACATAATGACCCCAATTATCCATTTGTGCTTCCCGCTCTTCCTCACCCCACCTCAGCATCCTCACCACGATGGCCGTCGTACCCTTCTGTACTTGTCCAGGCATGATTGCGGAGAAGACAGCTAAGGAAGCGTGTTGCTGTATGAGGAGGAGGAGAGAGAGAGAGAATTTATTTTATATTAGTTGTATCTAATTTTCAGAAGCTTTTGTTTAAGCTCTTTAAAGGACCGAGCCAGAATTGTACCACAGCACCAGGCTGTGAAATTAACCAGCCAAATGCTGGTGACTTCTCCTCTAGCTACTTTGGCAGGGAACCAACAATCATTTTAAAAAGCAATTTAGGTGATAAAACAGCGAAAGTGGCTGAATTGCATTGATCTAAAAATCTAAATCTGCTTCACAGTCATACATTTATACACAGCCACTGAGCATCTTTCTCAAGGATTGTTTCAAGAGTGTATCTCATTGACTTTCCCCACCCAGGTTTTCCCAGTCAGTTTGGGGATTCAAACCAGCAACCTCCCAGTTACAGTCCTTTATTCTCTATAGGTTGCTGTGCCCCACACACTAACACAGACCCAGAACGGGACTTCAGACACAGCAGTTCTCAGATGGACCCTATTAGTTTTTATCAGGGCATGTCTGTTACAGTTTTACATGGTATTTGAGTACTTCATTCCAGCCGTATGTCTCCAAACTGCTGTTTGAACATCTTAAGTGGTCTTATCTTGTACTTTGACCAAAGTTGCCTTTGTTCTTGTCCCAGATGTGTTGTGCGTTACATCTCCTCTGGCCCAACACAAAAAGACTCTCTTCATTGATCTCATTTTAATATTCTGTGAAAAAAGCACTGCTATAGTTTTCCTTATAAACTTGCATGATTTGACCTGAAACAGGATTTGACATGCACTATGTCATGACTTTGAGGTTAGAGAAGTGGCCTTTTGACCAGAATCTCAGCATACAGCATGCATTTCTCAGTCCTAATCCCAGTTTGTCTTGATGTGAAGTGGTCCTGACTATAGGACATTTATGCTTGAGGATCTTAGTACTTTTCATCTCCAACTTCCTTGTGAGTATTTCAGAGAGATTGCAAGAGCTAACTCTTTTGGGAGCTTTTGAACTTTTACTTAGCATGTTGTTCAAATCCACACAAGCTTGTTTTGACTGGGTTGCTGTGTATTGTTGCAGTGCCATCTTCTACCAGTAGGGGGAGGTGGCAAGGTTATAGTGTAGGACTGATGTGATGATGCTGATGGCCAGTGTTTTTCCCTGGCTGTTTGTTGGTGCAGCCTGCCGCGCCTGTCACCGCTCTCTCGGCTCTCATTGGCTGGGGTGGGCTCGTAGCACTGTCACTCAGCACTTATTGCTAGCCAGATCTGGACAGCAAACGTCACAGCAAGCTGTCTCCTGTCCTTTCTTAATTTCTCCAATACCCCCTCCATCTCTCTCTCTCTCCATTGCCCCTCACTCAATAGTTTCCTCCCGTCCTTCTTCCCTTCCCTCCTTCTATTTTCTGCTGCCTCCCTGTGCAGTGCTCGCTCTCTCTCTCTCTCTCACTCTCTCTCTCTCTCTCTCTCTCTCTCCGCTAAGAGGATTGGCTGTTTGCATCTCCCAACATCTGTGTATCACTGACCTGCGAGAGCGAAAGGATGGGGAGTGTTGGCGAGCAAGATAGCAACACAGAGCAAGGCTGAGTGCTGCTGACACACATGCTCTCTCTTTTTTTCTCTCTCGCAAACACACATTATCTCTTGCGCGCACACACACACAAACACACACGCGCACTCGTCGGCAGTAGAAGGGAGAGACGCAACATCCGCATCGCTGGCTGCCCACCCGCATCCCTCTCTCTTTCTCGCTCTCTCTCAGTCTCGGTCTTCTCTCTCGGAGCGCACTCCTCTTTATCTCTCGCTTCCTCTGTCCGCACCGCCTCATCCTGCCATCCTGTCCTCCCTCTGCTGTCTGTCACCGTGGCAACATAGTCTCTGCAGCCATGGCGACCAGCCAGCAGGATTCAGGGTTCTTTGACATCAGCATCAAGTCTCTGCTCAAGTCCTTAGGAGGAAGTGAGTACAGACGCTGACATCACAGCTCTAGTTGCTTGTTTACACATGGAAGGAATACGTGGTGTGGTCTGCTGTCCTAACAGTGGTACCAAGCAATGCTCAGCGTGTGACCTCCGCTTGTTTTGTTTGTTTGTGTGTGGATAAACACACATCTTAGTATGATCCACAATGTCACTTGGCAATGTTACATAATAATGGAAGAGAGCGAAAGGGTAGAGAGAAAGAGAGACCTGCTCCAGGGGGTAGCGGAGGCTAGATCCGGCTCATCAGCAGTTTTCTATATTAATTATGCAGCGCATTACTCAGCAGAAGAAGAAGCAGTCAGTCTCTGAATTGGGTCTTTCTTTGGTTGAGTAATATATGAAGAGTTCTGCTCCAAAACACTCTGCTCATTTTGTCAGAGTAGGCATCGCTTTTTCTTCAAATGGTGTAGATTTTGTAACCAGACACTTCTGTTACCACATTGAAAGACTGAAAACTCGTAATCCATTTCTTGCAGGGTGGGAAAGTCACTTTTTGATCCACTAGTCACTGAGCCACTCACATTGTTTACCAGACACTTTTCTAAATCAGTATTACATTTTAAAACAAACAAGCCACACATGTTAATAGGCTATAATTCATGTTTTTCCTCAAATATGTTGACAATGATGAAATTCTTAAAGCAGACAAAATGAAGCTTCTTAAATCTAAAACTAGCACGTTCAAACGAGCGCAGAGAGCAGAACTGAGCTGCTTTATAACTCTGTTATTATGTCATGTCGTCACTTCTCATTGAAATATCGCTCTTTCTTTCCTTCGGCCCCGATGTCTCCTCCTACACTTTCTGCAACACACCACCTCTCTTATTATCTGTGTCTGCTAGCCTCTTAACTCCCAAAATATTTTGCCACATTTGACAGTCGTATCTAGCCTCAGGGTAGACAATCAAAACTGATGTAGTAGGCGGTGCGGTTGCCCTACTTAATGTTTTAGTACGGTGCCCCGGATTGGTCATGGAGAGCCTTCTTTAATGTTTTCCTCGGTAACGAGATTTCATATCACAACGATTTGTTTTGAAACTGTGTTGCTAGTACGGTGTCTGAGACTGGTCATGGGAAGATCAGACATCGGCGTATCGGACATAAACAGAGGGGAGTGCATTAGTGTCACTGTGGCAGCATGCGTCCTAAAGGGTACACTGGGAAAACTTTGTTCACCTGCCACAGTGGATGGTGGACCTAACAAATTGACCAGCCACTGCTCAAAATCACCTGCATTTAGCGGGTGGCGGGGGTTCATTTCCCACCCTCATTTCAAACACTGACTGGCCGTACAGTCAGTGTTTACCAAACATAAGGCAGAGCTACGTCACTCTGAGGCATGCAGCGTTTTCTTGTTCAACCTGCCTCTAGTTTGACATCCTTTCCCCTGTCAGCAGATGAAGCTTAGCGACAGAGGAGTGCTCTCCTACTGCACTGCTCATACAGTCGTCATCATGCAGCCTGCAGTTAAAGTTTAACGTTGATGCGTTGTTGTTGAAGTAGGTGATGCGTAGATAGGCGAGTGGCCTTTCCTGTTGTTGTGACCAGTAAATGGCAGAGAGTGACTTTTACATATTGACTTAAAGGACTGCACCGACTTTTTTTGGAAACTGGCTTGTTGGTCAATTTACCATTTACATGTTAAGATAGGAGTAACAGAAATAATCTCTTGGTGTGCTAACGTGTTAGCATACAGTATGTTAAGTGCCTTCAAGTAGCAAGCATTATCTAACCTAAGAAGATAGAGCTTTTAGTAGCCTGAAGTTGGTGTTGTTTTTTTCTGTCAATCTGTCAATTCTGTCAATCGTTTGTGTGTCCCACCGCTCAAACCTGTTTGTGTTGTCTGTGTGTCTCCCTATCATTAGAAAAGCTCTTTGATCTCTTTGTGTGTTTGTGTGTGTGTGTTTGTGTGTGTGTGAGTGAGAGAGAGAGAGAGAGAGAGAGAGAGAGAGAGTGAAAGAGAGTGTGTGAGAGAAAGAGCGACAGAACAGAAATGTATGAATGTAGCCTGTATGCTTCCTCACTTCCACGCCAGGTTTTTCCAGCTCTAGCAGCAGAGTCAGTGATTTTTGTCGAGGCTCCAGGGTCATGAAAATGATGGCAAACAGGAGACTGAAGCAAAGGAAGAGGCCTATTTAGTCCAAGTTGAGCTTGTGTTTCAAGCTGTAACTTTCCTTGTGAAATCACTAAACTGACTTCATCAACTTGAATTTGTCACACACACACACACACACACATACACACACAAAACAAATCAAGGAAAGTCAGGTTTTATGACAGGGTCCAACGTTGAGAATGTTTTGTACTTCTACTACTACTACTTGCGCAGTATATTTTTACTGCCAAGCAAAAATGAAAATACCCACTTTTTCATAAATGTAAGTAATTTATTACTTACTAAAGTACGAATTGACCTTGATGCACTGACCGCATTCATGGATGAGCCCTCATCACTAACTGATAGAAGCTCTTGTGTGACTATAACCAGCAGGAACCGGACCAAATAAAAACAAGATCAATTCACGATGCTGGTAAAACATCTTGTCTTGCCAACACATGAATCAGACGAGGGGTTGTCAGCCATCTGCTTTGCCAACTTACAGGCTAGGTGCTGCCGGATCTTCTCGTGGGCATCCAGTGTGTGTTTTCAGTGCTTTTCAAAATGAATCATCTTGATCTGCTTTACATGGAAGTTACACAAACAGTACAGGACTGATTCATCATTTTCAACCTAAGGAAACTTGTTGCTTACCACCCCGAGTTAACATCTCATCTCATAACGTCATTACTATAACCCTCTATATATATATATTTATGTTTGATAGAGGCTGTGTTTGTGATGTGTGTCTGGGTGTGTAGGTGTGTGTTATCGCCTCATCATGCAGGTGTTAGTCAGGATTCATTGTCTCAGCATGCTCGTCTGCCAGCATGACGTAGTGAAGGCTGAAGGTAAGGTCTCTAAGGAAGTCAACCTATTAGAATATAGCATTTGATTAAACTAAGGAAGGCTTTTATCGACTAGACGTGACAAATATCCGCCCGAGTCATCTCTGAAAACACTGAGTCATGCCAATGTCTATGAGGTTCCTGGGAGCCATTGCGCTGTATCGACAACTCTGGTGGACACCGTTAGTCGACCTGCTCTTTTCTACACACCCACACACACGCAGACACACACACACACATGCACACACACACGTACCTCATATTCATGACTGAGTGACTGTTGCGGATTACTAGTAATACTATGCTACCTTATATTCTCTGTATTAGATTAGTGCTATTTGCTTTGTAATTTAACCACATTATTGACTTTCCCTCCTTCCCTGCTTGTGTGTGTGTCGCTGTGTTGAAAATTAAACGTGTGTGTGCGTGTGTGCATGTGTACATGACCCTGAGTGTTTCTGTGTTCATGTTTGGATGTGTGTGTGTGTGTGTGTGTGTGTGTGCGCACAATTTGTGTATGAGTACGGGTCAGTGGGAGTGGTGGGTATGTAAGACAGTGACCGCCAGCGGTCTATATATAGCGCCTCTCTCCTCCCCTCTCCTCTCTCTCAGGGCAGTGTTGAAATTCCAACCCAACTCTCTCTGGTCAGACCTCCACAAGGAGCAGACTTTTTAAACTACTACTGGCAACCTCAGAACAGCCACAAAACCACCTCCAAAACAGCACTTTTATTTCAACGCATCTTTCCAATGGGCAGACAAGAACTCCAGAGGCATGGAAGTGTCTCGCAGACAGAGGAGTGACGGCGGACGGGATAAGGAGCCAAAGGAGAGACTGATACTTGGTCTGTAGGCTTATATTGGGCTCAAGCATGGGGCCCTACGCAGCCTCTGCACTGTCCATGGAGTAGAGTGGAGTATTTCCCGTTCCCTTTTGGCAGAGTCCCCTTACAACCGAATACTTTGGCGTTTACGGGGGCGGCGTTGCTTGTCTCTTCTCTTACTGGGAGAAGACACTTTTCACGCCGTCTCTTCCTCTCCGATTACACTCGCAGCTCTAAGACGTCAAGCTGTCTCACTCCTGCGGATACGAGATGTCTTCGTACTGCATTTGGATTGAATGTGCGATACAGCTGTAATACCGCTGTCATGAGAGTTTGCTTCCTCACCCCAGTCACGGATGGTTCAAGGATGGATCTACAAATGTTTAGCTTTGGTTAAACTCACTTGGTGCCTAAACTAGACATCACTGGGATACCTGTTGTTACTGCCATGGTGGAATAGTTGGATAATAGTGACAAACGTCTTCTGATCCACTCATTTCCCATGAGGGATTTCTTTATTTGTCAATCATGGGAACTGTAGTTTACACCCCGTAGACTACTCAACTGCCCCGTCCCTCCTCATCCTCCTACCCTCTCCTGTATCCCATTTCTTCTACATCCTACCCACCTTCATCCCCGTCTTTCTGTCTTGTCTGTCTGCACCATGGAGGTGCCAACTAGATGGAGCAGGGCCAGTGTCATCAGCTTCATCAAGGGTCTCGGTAAGCGTGTAGGTGTGTGTATTTGTGCGGGTTTTTACGTGCACACATGTCGCAATGTGCGAGTGCTCAGGTTTCCCACAAAGAGGTTGATGTGTACAGTGTGTGGTCTGATATATGTCCTCCTGGGGGGATGTAGTGTTTACATTTCACCTCTCTAGTGAAATTGTCAGGGTCAGGTCGCAGGGTCATGAAAGGTCAATGCACCCTGGCACATGGAGAGTTGTTAACTCTCACACACATGAGCTGTGTCTGGGGAATGCTTCGGTGTGCCGCGTGTTTTTTTTGTCATGTTTCACTTTCTCCACTGGACAAACTAGGGTTAACTACCTTGCCCAAGAGCATTTGTCATCAGCAGTTGTTGATAGGAGGGAAGAACATTTCTCGTTTGCTTTCCCCTCTTAATTCTTCCCAGCGCATCCAGGGATTCAAATTCTCGTCACAAGCTTCCTCCTGCCACCACCGACAATGCTGGAGTGTGTGTTTGGCTTTATTGACATTACATTTAAATGGTCAACTTATGTTTAAGCGTCAGTAATAACAGCCCAAATTGCGTCATGTGCTTTTTTTTTCCCTGGTCTTGCTTAAGCTTTCATACTGCGTAGTCACTGAGGGTGTGGAAATGTGCAGTTACTGAGTGATGAGGTTGTTCTATTTTAAGGGCGTGTCATGTCACGGTATTCCTAGAGGCGAATGACAGGAATGGGGCCACCCTGCTTTCTGTCTGTCTTGTCTGTTGTCTGTTTGTGTCTCTCTCTCTCGTACCCCCCCCCACCAGACACTGATCTCTCCCTGTCTCTCTGTCATTCTGTCACATGAGAGCTCATAGTACCCAGCCTCCCTAATGATGTCATCAGTAGGGAGAAACAAAAACATCAGCTGCCCAGTCGGGGTTTCCAAGCATAACAGAGAGATGTGTGTGTGTGTGTGTGTGTGTGTGTGTGCGTGTGTGTGTGTGTGTGTGTGTGTATGTATTTGTGCCAGGAAACTAAGGGATGCAATCTTTTGGCATCGTGGTGGACACACAGAAACACAATGTAGTCAAACAGTACTTGACAAAAAAAAACCAAATTGTCTATTTTAATAGCTGTAAACAGAGACACTCCATGTATCCAGTAGATGAACAGTAGATTGACTGACTTGTCCTGACTGTCCCCCAGCCTCTCCGGTGGGACTGAAGCCGCCCCTCCCTCCAGTCAGCGGAACCTTGGGAGAGAGGAAGGGTCCCTGTCGTCATGGCGCCCATCAACGTGGACCCCGAGAGCAAGCCGGGCGAGTTCGTCCTCAAGAGCCTGTTCGCCAACTTCACCTCGCTGTCGGAGCGCAAGATACGCATCATCATGGCTGAACCGCTGGTGAGTGGCTCGGCGTTGGATATCTCTTTGTTTTTTCTCAGCTCGCGATTTACATTTTAACTGTTATCCAGAGGGACTGTTATGAGAGTATGGACTGATTTAGGACGTGACGCTGTCGACGTGCTCCGCTTCCCTGATTTTATTTATAATGTATACTCGACTTCCTAGCTTATTTTATAATATAACCTAATTTAGAACAGGCCTACTAAATTTGTAAGCCCTATTTTACGCATTAGCAGGCCTGAGGTTCCAGTCTCCAAAACGAACAGTGGTTAATAGCACAACTGTGTCTAGGGAATTAGCTTCCTCTTTTAGTTGACATCTCACAGTGGGACGCAACCTCTTGTGGGTCATTTGTTAAAGCCTTGCGCAATACCACCATCCAGACCTATGGGCTTTACAGGTGTTGTACTATCCTATCTACCCTTTCACCATTTTCGTTTTAACCTGTGAGGATTTGTTCTCACCTTAATTGTTCCACACTCCTGAGTTTGCTGCAGTAGCTCTGAGTGGCTGCTGTTTTAATTCAGTTACTTCACACAGAGGTAGAGCTACTTGAGGTAGCTTCCACATGCTCAAGGTCAGAAGTTGATATTTCACCAGCTGTTTTAGCAGCACGTCCTGTTGGTATCTAGCTGCCAGCGCTGTAGAACCAATATTTCTGTTTACATATTTTGATAGCTGCAATATCCTGGAACAATTTCCTGGTCCCTGAGAAAGGAGGGGTATGTGTTCCTTATACGTTATGCACAGGGCTGGGTAGGTTACTTTAAAAATGTATTCCATTACAGTTACTAGTTACCTCATCAAAATTGTAATCTGTAGCATAATATAAGGTGATTACTTTAAGATTACTTTGCTATATTTGGGATATAAAGGTAACCGGTATAGATAAGAAAAAGCTAAAAGTTACAACATTCAGGAAACTGATTTAAGAGTTAGCTACATACTAACATAAAATTTCTTCTGTGACACATTTTAGAAAGACAAAGAAAACCTGACACTATTTAAATGGCCGTCTGAGTTTCTCGAGTATTCCCAGAAGTAATCCTCTCATTTTCACACCTATCTAATAAGAGATAATGGTAACATGACAGAATACAGGGTTTTTTTGTATTGAGAATACGTTACGCCTCTACACGTATTCTGTTACAACCCAACCCTGGTTTTGCGCCACATCAACAGACACATAATAAGCTTTAAGTTGAAAAAACACAGACAGCTGATGGATTATATTCCACCCAAGGAACGGTTCCCCGCTGTAGATGTCTGTACATATTGTCATTTATCCTGCATGCAGGGGCTATCAGATGTATCGGCTGTCTTTCTGCATGTAGCCTATAC